>CP092876.1:21171141-21237981 GCA_030710605.1 Cordylochernes scorpioides
AAAAGTATTATAACAAGACATTTGGAATATCCTGTAATACTAATAACGATATTCTATTACTAACTCTCTCTCTCTCTTTCTCTAGAAAGACAAACAATAATAAGATGAATATATAAGAAAAAGGAATCTCCTGATCGTGCAAGTAGCAAGCCATCAGCAACCTTTTAGTTGCAAGATCAGGCGATCTCTTTCTTAAAATAACATTTATTGGGCAAATACAACAACAACAACAACAAAAAGCCTTTATTTAGGTTCACTGACCTATACAGGATTCACCAGAGGTATGCATAAGAACAAAGCAGTGAGACAAAGGAAATAACGATATAGACAGAAGAAAAAGAAAAAAAAAAAACAAGAAAGAGAAAGAGGGAAGCAAGAAAACAACACAAAAAGAGTAGCAGTAAGAAAGTGAGGAGTGAGTGTCACTTGGCCTTCTTCTGAGATATTATTGGGCAAATACATTTACTGGGAATATAACAAGAGATTAAACTTCCAAGAAATATGGAGATATGGATCCTGAGAAATCAGTACTCAGAAGAACCACCCTGACAGCAATAACATCATTATACGTTTGGGTATGAGTTAAACAGAGATTGGATGACATGTACAGGTAGAGATTACCATGCAGCTTCAACAAGATGTCACAGTTCATTAACATTAGTGACTGGCTTGTGGTGACGAGCCTGTCTCTTTCTAACCATTGACCAGACGTTTTCTATTGGTGACAGATCAGGAGAACGTACTAGTCAGGGCATCAGATGAACATTTAAGGTATGTAGAAAGCCCCGTACAATACCGGCAAACATGTGGTCGTGAATTATCCTTCTGAAACATAGTGTTTCCCAGGCCTCGAATAAAGGGCACTGCCATGGGCCTTAAAACATAAGAAATGTAACGGAGGCTGTTTAAAGTGAAGGGAATACGAATAAGAGATGACCGAGACGTGTATCCAATGGCATCCTATACCATCACTCAAGGTGATGTACCAGTATGACGATGTCGAATACATTCTGGTAATGTGCTTTATTCACGATGGCATCAAACACGAATGCACCATTATGGCGCGGCTAACAGAACTTTAATTCGTCTGAAACCATGTCACACCATTCACTCCGTACAGGTTTGTGATTGATCACACCATTGAAGGCGCTCCCGTCTGTGATGTAACGTAAAGGGTAGCCAAAGCCATGGTCGCCGAGCTGACAGTCCATGCTGCTGTCCAAACGTCGTCGAACTGCTTGTGTAGGCAGATTTTGACTTGTAAACGTCTTCATTTCTTGACTCAAGACTTTTGACGTGGCTATACGATCCATTAAGCCCATGCAAGTAACATGTAGGTCTTCTCGGCTGTGTTAGTGATAGCGGGCCGTCGTTCATTATGACCGTCCTGAACCCATCGATTCTATATTCTGCTAACAGTCATGGGATCTCGACAGCAGCAATACTGCAATACGATAAACCGCAATCCTGGTAGGCTACAATTCTACTTATATCAAACTCAGAAACATATTGGTAAGTATTTCTACATCCTACACGAAGCATTACGACAACTTTTCACAACGAAACAATGTTTCAAATACAATTTCTGTATGAGAAACTTGCTGCACAATCTCTTTTCAACATAAAGAACGAATTAACAGTTGTAAAATATTAGATAGCGGTTGTGTGTGTAAGAAATTGAAAAACCTATTAAAATAGTTTAAATAAACATTGCATGGTTAAAATATATTAAATAACGATTGAAAAAGGTTATGTAACGCTTGTAAAGGATAGATAAAACAGCTGCAAAGAATTAAATAAAGATTGTAAAAGATTAGACAGCGGTTATGTGTTTAAGAAATTGAAAAACCTATTAAAATAGTTTAAATAAACGCTATATGGATAAATATATTAAATTACGATTGAAAAAGGTTATGTAACGCTTGTAAAGGATGCAGAAAACAGCTGTAAAGTACGATATAATGGTTGTGAAAGATTAGATAGCAATTGTATGTGTAAGAAGTTAAAATACCAAATGAAATAAATTAAATAAACGCTGTATGGATAAATAGATTAAATATTGTAAAACGACATTTGAAAATTATCCCGCATGTGTTTCTTTTAAACGAAATATCGAAATTTATTTTTAAAGAGAAATAACGATTATTTCTAACCTTAGGGATAAAGGATGAATTGTGAAGCGTGATGATAAACGGAAAAATAAAGTGTCCACGATATGGTGTCCATTCCTGGACACTTTATTTTTCCGTTTATAATTACTCTTCACAATTCAACCTTTCATACCTCATCCTTAAGGTTAGAAATGGTCGTTATTTCTCCTTAAAAATAAATTTCGATTTTTCGTTTAAAAGAAACACATGCGGGATAATTTTCAAATGTCGTTTTACAATTAAAACCGCCTTATATTATAGATTAAATATTAATTGAAAGAGGTTATATAACATTTGATTACGATAGAGAAAACAGCTGTATGAAATCAGGTAGCAGTTGTAAAGGATGAGGTAATGGTCATAAAGAAATGACGTCTATAAACGAAGCAATATAATTCTCTACAGGTTCTCTCAGCTACCTAGTGGAATTTTCCACGGCTGGAATCCAAGACGGCTGAACCTGACCCAACCGGTAACGTTAGACACGACGGTACTGGAAGTCAGGACCTGGCTTCCGACATTTCCATATATGTCCTGGTACACTACAATTATTTATTTCCTCCATCCCTGGTCCACTACAATTCCTCCAGCGTACACCATTCATTTTGTGCGAACTATACAATCCACACTCTTAATAACAATATCAAAATAGAAGCAAAGGTCGCTTCTCCCGTCAAAATTAACGTCAAAAATAGACAATTTGATATAATTAAATAATTTTCTAAATTTTGTTTTTTAAGCAGAAATAATGTAATATATTTTTCTATCAATATATAATGGCGCTCTGCCATCTAAAAGCACATGTGCTCGTGGTCAGAAGATGCCTTCTTTATTTTTAACTAGACGAATGACCCGGGCAACGCCCGGGTTTACCCGATTAAATGTTTTATTCAAACATTATTCGTTACAATTATAAATTGGCGCCGTGGATGTCACTCTTGGTGAAACGTCCCGTTCCAACTTTACATGTACATTAGGTCAGCTGATATTACCTCCCATCTTCACCGCTAGAGGCGTGGTCGCGAGCTAAGTAGAATAATTTGAATATATAGTTTTTAATAATTGATTTATATATTTTTTAAAATAGCCTATCGTCTTCCCCGTATTTTTTTACCTATGTATGGAAATTTTGGTTTGAATTAGTGAACTACTGCGAATTTGTATACCGGACATACAAACAAACAAACAAACATACAAACATTAATTTTTATATATATAGATATCAACTCCTGACCCACTTATCTATTATTTTTTTCTATTGTTTTTTCCATATAATTAGTATTTAAAATATCCTATATAATAATGTGTATATAAATATTGTATTTATTATTAAATTGTTAACGTGATAATCCTGTTGAAGGATTGACAAGTCTGAAAAGCTTGAAAATAAAAAATTTGCACAAGAAACTTAACCCTGAAAGCTTTATTTATTTTATAATAAAATAATTTATCGACATCTTGTCAATACATGCAAAATTGCACAGTCTGCACTATTAAAAAAAAAGAGATGATTATATTATCATTACCCTTCACAATTCATCCTTTCATACCTCATCTCTAAGGTTAGAAATGATAGCGAGCCGCTCTACCATCTAAAAAGCACATGTGCTCGTGGTCAGGAGATGCCTTTTTTATTTTTAATATCAACACCTGACCCACTTATCTTTTATTTTTTTCTATTGTTTTTTTCATATATATATATGATATAATTCTATTCTAGATGTGTGAAAAGAATTAGCAGTAGTTTGTGGCCGTCTCCACTTCAATAATCATCTCTTTATTTTCCTCAAATCTTTTTAAACAAAACAAAATTTACATACACCATTTAGTTAAACAAAATAAAATTTACATTCTATCATTCAAAATGTATCACTACCCCCCACAAAAAAAAAAAAAAATTGTATTAATTTTTTTCTCAACGGAGGTTGGGAGGGGATGGAAGGTAAGGATAAGATACCTTGCAAAAATTATATTACACAAGTAACCATATTGTTAGAGGTAAAAAGGCGACCAAAGCCTGTTAGTTGGGGAAAAATCACAGGAAACGGTGGCCATACAAAACCTAACTAACAATAGGCAAGGAAAAAAAAAATGATATGGACATTACATGTCTATGGAGACACTCTTCCATGTAGAATCCCATTCCAAGGGCAACTTTTTTTTTGTTATTTTCCCGAAACCGGCAGTAGTTTCTCCAGGGGCTCTGTGGGGTGATCTGGAATTTTTTTTTCTTTAATGGAAGAGAATAAAACCTGAGGACTATCGGTGGAAGCTTGCTTGTTAGGTTCGATACCCAAGCATCCCTCCAAATCCTCTTCTTCCTGAAATGGGAATGGTGGTTCAGTATTGTCTTCAGTTACCGGATCCCAGAGCTTTACTTTAGAAATATTAACTATTGTTGCATGCTTATTTTCGGGTTGGCAAGGCTTATCTATTTCTATGGTTTGTGGTGAGGGTATGGAAATTATGGTGTATGGTTCTGGATAAAAGACTGGCATGAGCTTACCTTGACCTGATTGGTAAGGGATCTTATAAAGGACCTTATCCCCTATTTTTAGATTAGGCGTTTTATGGGATTCATTATATCTTTTTACCAATTTAAGATGTAATTTTTCGGTATTTTCAGTTGCAATTTTCCTAGCCTCTTCTATGGGTGGATATGCTATTGTTAATTTATTGATATATGATGGCGTTATGCCAAAAAGTAAATAAACGGGAGGCATTTTAGTTATGGAATGAGGAATACTCCGATATTCTTCTAAGGCCTTTTGTAATAATTTGGGCCATGGTATTCTGGGATTTTGTTGATGGTGAAGTCTAAGCTTTGAGATAATTGTCGCATTCGCCCTCTCTACAAGCCATTACACTGTGGGTGCGAAGGGGATGTCATCACGTGTTTTATGCCCTTTTCTTGTAGAAATTTGTTAAACCTTTGGGACACAAATGAGGGGTGCCTATCAGTACGATAATTTTTGGTTTACCTACATTTAATAACTGATTTATTATATTGATGTACGTTGTTATAGACGTACTCTTAGAAGGATAAGCCCAGATGTATCTTGAGTGATGATCAACCTATCACATGAAGACAATTCTTTGTACTGTTATAATCCCCTAATCCTAAAATACTGTCAAGGGCAACTACATCAAATGGTTTCTCAGCTAGTGGTAAATTACCCATGAGTCCATACGAAGGTGTAGTTGGCTTCTTTACAGACTGACATATTTTACATTTCAAAATATAATTTTTTATTTGTCCTATCATTCCTTTGAAATAATATTGAGTTGAGATAACTCTAGCCATTGAACTTATGCTGGGTGTCCTAAACTTTCGTGAGCCCTGCTTTTACCATTGGTTGTTGTAAGGAGGGTGGTACTATAATCTATCTCTATTTTTTAGCCTAATATAAGTAATACCGTTTTTAATGAAATATAGTTTAGATGATGGCTTAAGTAATGATTTTGTTCTTGTTCTATATTTTGAACAGTTAAGAAGCAGGTATATGGCAGTCGAGACAACATGTCGGCTTCATGATTTTCACATCCCTTATTATATTTAAATTCCAAATCATATTCTGATAATTTTAGCGCCCATTCGGAATAATCTACCGTTAGTATGTTTGAAATTATTTAACCAAATTAATGCCTTATGGTCGGTATGAACTATCACATGTTGACCTGAAATATAGGGATGATATCTTTTTACATGTTTCTATTATCGCCAATAATTCAAGTTCTGTTATTGTATACTTGGATTCTGCTCCCCTTAAAGCCCCTACTATAAAACGCTATGGGTCTTAAGGTGCCATCAGGATACTCCTGTTTAAGTACGCCTCCTAAACCTGCAATACTAGCGTCGCAAAAGATATGTGTAGCTAACAATGGATTATAAATTTGGAGTATTGGTTTCGAAACTAATGCTTCTTTAAGGGCTTCAAAACTCCTCTGACACTCTTCACTCCACGTGAATTTACATCTTTTTTCAATAGATCATTTAAAGGCGCTCTCAACTTATTAAAATTATCTATAAATTTTGCATAATGCGTAACGCTGCCCAAAAATGACCTTAAGCATCTAACATCACGAGGAGGGGGCAAAGATTTAATTATACCAACATTAGTACTTGAAGGAGAGATTTGATCTCCAAAAATTTCGTAACCCAAATAATTTATCTTTTGCATAAAAAACAAACATTTGTCTTTCCTAAGTTGGATACCTTCCTCTTGTAGGATTGCAAATATTTCCCCAAGGTGTTCTAAATGGGATTCGGTATCTTTTGAGAAAACCAATATATCGTCAAAGTAAGATATTATATTTTAAGTTCATATTTCTGCAATATGGAAGTGAGGATCCTGTTAAAAATAGCAGGAGCTGTCCGCAATCCAAATGGTAATCTGCACCATTGGTAAGAGCCTTCTGTGGTGGTAAAGCAAGTAATAGGTTGATCTTTTTCATGTAAACCAATAGTCCAGTATGCACTTAGAATATCAAGGCACGAGAATACTTTGAGCCTTGCACCTTTTGGATGATATTTTCAACTAAAGAATTGGGAAACTATCTCCTATCAATTTTGAATTCAATTTCCTAAAGTCGATACATAGTCTAGATTTATCATTTTCTCCCTTTTTATGTGCTAAAGTTACTGGCGAACTATATGGAGAAGAAGCATGCCTAATAATCCCATATTTTAATAATTGCCTAATTTGTTCCTTAATTATTTCGGTGTCCCTGGGATTATGTCGATAAGGTCTGAGACAAACAGGAGTTTTATCTTTGAGTCTTAACCTGGGGGGATCTACTTTTAATGGTCTGATATTATACTTGTTTTCACCAAAAATATCATTATAGCGATTTAATAAAATGTAGAAATTATTCTTAAGTTTGTCATCATTATTTAGATAGCTGTCTTCTAGATTTGGCAAGGGTAAGGGTCGAAAGTTTGGTTGGTAAACGAGTTTAGATTTAAAACAAGAGGGGACATTTATGTTATATTGATCAATAGTTTTATCTAAAAGAGGTAACTTTTTTATGTGATTGCATTTTCCTGAAAGTTTTAAACAATAATTATGTTTTTTACAATATTTAACATTATTAGAAACACCAAAATATTTTTTGAGTTATCACAATATTGCAAAGCATTGAGTTCATCTTTAAAAAATGTATATTGAAATTTGGATAAAAACACATTATTTTGCATAATAACATTCTCATCAAAATCAATCTTTAGGTTAAAATATTTCAGGTACTTAGTGGATACTATCAGAAAATTCAAATTTGGATTATCAATAATATAGAATAACATATTGTTAGTTATATCTCCAATTCTGATCGTTAAACAATGTGTCCAAATATTCCAATACGGTTAGATACAGTGCTAATTATATTAGGTGTGTTTGTTTGTTGTTGGCTAGAGTTATTTATCTTATCTAAAAGGCATTCAGGTAATAGGTGTACTGAAATAATATTAATGTCACTGCCGGAATCAAAGAGTAATAAATAGGTTCCCAAGAGCAATGAATCTACCCCAACGTCACTCATCACTCCTGGGCACCATCAATGTTGCCCTACATTACCTCGAAAGTCTTGGTAAAACTGCTTTCGCCGGGTTTCTTGTCGGTCGCCAACCTCTCTGCCGGGGCGGGCACCTGAAGGAAGAGAATCCTGTGAAGGCGTTGCATTCCTTGAGTCGACATTTTGAAAGTCCCGTCGATATCTGGGGCCATTAAAGGGTGAAGATGTCTCTTCCTGTCGAAATCCTTCTTCCAGGGAGGATGCAATCTTAATCCACAGGTCCAGACTAGCCGGATTGGCAGCGATCAAAAATGGTCTCAGCTTTGCGTTTACATTCGAAGAAAGCGCTTCCAGGGTCTGCTCCGAACTTATATTCAATATTTTTGCCAACTTCAGTTTATTAAAGTAGTAGTCCATAAGGGGTTGCGATGGTAGCTTCTTTTCAGTCCAAAACTGCCTCATCAATCCACTGGTCGATACCGGGAAAAAGGTATTCATAGCTTGGTGAAGTTCATCCAACGTGAACACGTCCTGGCACACCGAGGCGTATATCTCTAACGCTTTTCCCTTAAAGATGCTTGGAATCATCGTTAGAGCATCATTTTTCTGAAATATTTTGAAGTTTGACTGTTCTTTCAAAAAGATTTCGCCATTCTTGATACGTAAGGCCTGTATCCGGGTTGAAAATCGGCAAAATTTCTTTAATTGAACTGTCTACTCTCGCTCCGGTAACCTCTTCTTTCGGTAAAGTTTTCAAGTCTTTCTTCGATGTCATTTCGAATTTATTCCCGTAGGCAGCGATCCTGTCGACTAGCTGATATAATTCTATTCTAGATGTGTGAAAAGAATTAGCAGTCGTTTGTGGCCGTCTCCACTTCAATAATCATCTCTTTATTTTCCTCAAATCTTTTTAAACAAAACAAAATTTACATACACCATTTAGTTAAACAAAATAAAATTTACATTCTATCATTCAAAATGTATCATATATATATATATATGCATGATACTATGTACAAAGAATATGGCGCCTCTGCCACCGCTGCAGAGTTTGGTGGAGAATCACCAGCAGGTCTCCAGCGACACCACGTATTTCGTGATCTACAAAGAATACGTAGATCTCATGCTTCGAAGCTGAGGAGATGGTGATGGCATGGTCCTCGAGACCAACTGGACTCAAGATCAACGTCAAAAAACTGCATCTAGTTTTGACATTTATTTTAACGGAAGACCATTTCTTTTATAGATCAATTTTCTCTCTGCAAAATATCCATCAAACATAGGGTTATGGTACAAACAATGCATTTCATTTTATCACCTCAGTTTCTTATGTAAAGGTTATTGTTAGATGTTAAATATATATCTGTGAATATTTATTTTTGTTAATCTGTTGTGTTTTGTAAAATACGTTATTTTAATTCTTTTGACCATAGGCCAAGATGTATAAATAGTTTTGTTGTTTTAAATAAAGTTAGTGTTAGTTTCAGTGTTAGAGAGTGTGTGTGTCTCATGGTGTTGGTGGGTTTGGATTGAAGGAAATACACGGGGTAGGCAGCAGCTAAGTGGAGCCTTATAAAGGAACAAATACAGTCCTCAAGAAATATAAAAGGAGCTTTCAGTTATGAAAAAGAATGAGCCACATACAATACCTGTTTATAGAATTTAAGACAAAAGGCTAACCTGTGTATACCATGGTTTCATGCTATGGCCCTCATCAGTACAGGGGCGGCTTCGATTTCATAACATTCTTGCGAGAGGGTTATGAGATAGGTCAAATTTGACAAAAAGGTGTTTTACTTGGGTTTTCTACGTGGCGGATGGATGAAGCAGCACAAGTAAGAGACTGCCCTGTAGTACGGTGTCATTAGCCGCTACGGTAACTATGAACAGGGAACTCTGAAATGTGGCTGACTAACGGGGCAATGGCCTCCTCCTCTTTCCATGAAGCAACAAAATCAGGAATTAACGGTCCATGATACTGTGTCCGAGGAAGCCGACGCGCTGGGGCCTACAGTCCGGGGAACCAGTGGGAAATATGCTACGAGGACCCTGAACATCCTACAATTAAATATAAATGGAAGACAGAATAAAATGGGAGAGCTGAGTAGACTGCTGTATGAATCCATACAGACAAGACATCTCAGTTGGCTGGTATTGTGATCAGGGTGCACGGACAGATCTGATCTGCTCCATGGACAAGATACCACCACCATCAATCCAGAAGAGGAAATCCATACGGACAAGACACCTCAGTTGGCTGGCATTGTGATCAGGGTGCACGGACCGATCTGATCTGCTCCATGGACAAGATACCACCACCATCAATCCAGAAGAGTACATCCATACGGACAAGACACCTCAGTTGGCCGTTATTGTGATCAGGGTGCACGGACCGATCTGATCTGCTCCATAGAAAAGACACCACCACATCAGTTGGCCGGTATTATGATCAGGGTGCACGGAACGATCTGATCTGCTCCATGGACAAGACACCACCACTACCTCAGTTGGCCGGTATTGTGATCAGGGTGCACAGACCGATCTGATCTGCTCCATGGACAAGACACCACCACCACTTGGTTTTTAAATGATAGGATATGGTGTAAGTTTATATAGAGATTATCATGCAATGGATAGAATACTGCTAAATTGGGGAAGATAGGTATAGTTCTCTTAATTTTATTATTTTTAATACTAAAAGGCTATCCCAATCTCTCTCGTACCAGTCACAAAGATACGAGCTTCATCAAACATCTGAGATCCAGAAGGTGAATCACGTTTGAACTAACGAACTTTAAACATTATAAAAATATTTTAATTATTAAATTTGTGCTTAATATGATTAACTGAACATCGAACAATATAATGATATCGAGGTTTCAATTGAAAATAAATTTTTATCAATATTTTTGAAAATAGAGCAATCCATGAATAAATCTTTAATTAAAAAGGCATATATTGGATCAAAATATCATTTATTTTACCATTTTTATCAATATATTTATCAAAATTATTTATATAATGATTTATTCTAAAGTCTCTAACCAACTAGAAAATGTAAAAGCTTAAATTTCTGTCCCCATTTCTATACGGTCGAAGTACTCTTATGGATAAACTTAAGAAAGTGGAACGTGTGTTGGGTGTCTTTGATATCGCCGCTTGTCTGATTTTTTGAAGGAGATGAGACAATTTTGTTCACACTTGATTTTTCTCGTGTGTCTTCAATAAAGGTCACTGTAATATCTTTCAGAGTTATTGTATAAATCCCGATATACATGCTAGAAGGTACAACTTCCTTAAGTTTTGTCCATGAATGTATCTTTCAGAGTTATTGTCTGAATCCCGATATACATGCTAGAAGGTACAACTTCCTTAAGTTTTGTCTATGAGTGTATCTTTCAGAGTTATTGTCTGAATCCCGATATACATGCTAAAAGATATAACTGTCTTAAGGTTTGTCCATGAGTGTATATATATAATGACCCACTACATCTCTGAATGCACTATTGTTAACGAAGAACGGAATAAGATCTTAAAGAACATTATCCAAGTCTACGTGAACCCAGTTCAGCTAATCAGAATAATGTCCGAGAAAAAAATATAGCGATAGAATTTTTTTAACTTTCATAAAGCGTTAGAGAACAAGGTAATCTCTAAGAACTAAAATTACAGAACAATTTCCATTCATAGTTAATTTGTATAGTTATGTTGAATACTTTGATTTCCTTTTCATTTTCCCTTATCTCCTTTGTTTATGTTCCCCCCCCCCCTTTCTTAATGAAAATGATGTATGGCGAGTCCTTACAGGACGGAAATGTCCTAATAAAGCAGTTGTTTTATGTGCAAATAAGAAAAAGTGCAAATGATCAGCACTGAAGTAAAAAGCTAAGCAAGGTCCCCGCTACCCTAGTATTATCTTGATTGAAGTTGGAAAAAGTGAAATAGGAGCAAAAACTCTCCAACCTTGTGTGTTACAATCTTTAATTTTAAAATAATCCTCGCGACCTATTTTTGTTCATTGTTGCTTGTCGGAGTAACCTATAGGACAACAATGGATATCTGGGTTGTTATTTACTTCACCAAGGTAATATGGGTGTAAGACAATTATCATTCATTTTTATTCTTTTTTTTTTATATTAAAAAAATCAACTTAGAGCGTGTGTTCGACAATACAATCGTAATTTTCTCTCTAATTTGTTCATGTAATTGACGTTTGACGCTGCAGGAACCTGGGATTAGGACTAATTCTCTTTCTCTAATGAAAGAACTCTTGAGGTCCATCGGTGGCGGAGTCTTTCCCGCGATGGACGCCACCAATGAAGACTATAAATATTATATATATACGATATTAGATAATAAAAGGCACATATTGGATTGAATAAAATATTTATTTACCAATATTTCGGTTGGCTGAACGTCAAACCTTTATCAAGGCTTTACATTTTTGTATAAACTTATTAAAAAAATGTAATGCCTTGATAAAGATTGGTGTTCAGCCAACCGAAATATTGGAAAAGAAATATTTTATTCAATCCAAAATGCGCCTTTTATTATCTGATGATTTAAGTATGGATTGCTCTCTATTTCCAGAACAATATATATATGTTGTAAATGCGTGGAGCCGACAACGTCACAGTGGGCTCATCATTCAATATGCAGTCATGGGCCGGAAATGGAGGTGCACTAGCCTGAAGACAAAAGAAGACCACACACATAGGAACATGGTTACCTCAGTTTAGGGATGATTCTCGGGAAGGGTGAGACTAAGAGGGAGTCCTGGGACCGCTCTGGTCAATCGGGCAGCATGGCGTCTTAACTACATGTCTACTCTCTTCGTATCCTGTCTGGGCTCAGAGCCACCTGAAAAATTGAACCAGAACTTATATATATATATATATGTCATAATTTGTATATAATTAAATGCACCCCCGACCCACTATGTATGTACCATGTATGATTTTCAAAGATTTAATAAAGAATAAGGTAACTGGAGGAAAGCAAGTAGCAATAAGACATAGGAAGTAGGCCTAAAGCTGGCACGACTATTCTTGGCACCCCCGTCAATATTGCAGGGGCAGAGACCGGACGTATCTAGTGACCGCAGAAGTTATAAATGTTAAGCTAACGCCCAATATTCCCGGCAAAGCAGGACGTATCTGGTGACCAGAAGTTATAAAAGTAGAGAGACACCCCATACTTCCTGACAGAAGGCCGGACGTATTTGATAACGCGGAAGTAAATAGGGTCGAAATAACACCCGACACTCCATGACAAGATCGGCGGTATCTTCCATCAAAGCAGCCGCCGGTCCAATTAGAAAGTCTCCCCTTAAGTAGGTCAACCAATAGGAAAACGGGGACGTTCCATTTTCGACCAATGGGAAGGAAGCCAACTCGTGGTGTTAAATGGAAAAGCAAGAATGGTCAGTGGTTCACTCGCTCTCGCCGAGTTCGGACCTAGTAGTGTTTTGGCTCCCATCTGAACAACATCTACAGTTCTTCATTCACTCCCACCGAGTTCAGACCCAGTCATCGACTCGACCCCACCAAGGTAATGTCTGCTCACTAGAGACCTCTCTCTCCGCTCATTTCATCTAAATCCAATCATCGCCATGTGATCAACTAATTAATCATCAAAAACCGCTCTGCCTTTCTCAAAAGCTTTCTTTCCTCCAACCCGTTGCCTTATATTTTCAACCATCAAGTGTCCCGGCTTATTTCCCCTGTGTGTAATCCTTTCACTCAGCCACCACGACTGCATCATCCACCACGACTGCATCATTCACCACGACTGCGTCACCACTTCAACAACCTTCAACATCAAGAGTAAGGTTTCCCAACATAGTAGAATACCACAGCTATTCCTAAAGTCGACAGGATTCTACAACAGTGTAATACATCAAATATTGCAGTGATATAATAACTTTGGATTATATTACATAGAGTCGACAGGATTCTACAACAGTGTAATACATCAAATATTGCAGTGTAATAACTTTGAAAATATTACAATAAGTCGACAGGATAAAGATATTATGGAGCTTAATCAGGATCCCATAGGCATAAAGTCGGACGGCCCGACGGAAACAACAACGGAAGGGAGGCAGGAAGTAAGAGAGACGGGCGAGACAACTGCGCCCCTAGCGGACGTCGTCACCCAGCTGTCAACGCTCCTGACCCGAGTAAAAATTTCTGATGGATCTGAGGCGACAATCTCGCCTTTCGACGGCACATACAGCGCGACACAGTTTTTCCAGACGTTCGACCGAAAAATGGAAGACGCATCCATGGGAGAACAAGAAAAATTACTGCGCCTGCCAAACTACCTGGTGCGACAACCCCTGGAGCTCTTCAGGAAACTTCGGCTGGCCGACCGGAGTTATTTCCAGGTGAGACAAATCCTCCTAGATCTCTACCCTGAGTCAAGCGAAGCGTCCTTTGCGAAATATTTCGCCATGAAACTTACTGGACAAGCCAACCTAGAGACCTACTACCGGGAAAAAACCGCCATGGGATTGCAACTAGGACTTCCACAAGAGGTGATCCTCGAGACACTGACAGAAGGACTGCCATTCAACGACCAGCGCCTAGTCCGCGTAGTGCCTCCCGAGAACCTAGGAGAGTGGTTCCGACTTGTACAGCGGATCCACGGGCCCAGTGTACCGACAACGCGACCCAGAGAAGATCAACCACCCACAATGTCGGGTCCGTACCACAGCACACCCCGACGCCCAGGTGCATGGAATGCACCTCTTCCGCCGTCCAACTGCAAGTTCTGCGGCGCGAGACACTGGCACAGCGAATGCCGACGTCGACCAGTCCCGACGACCCACGAAAAAGTCCGGACAGTGCAAACGGTCCCAAAATCACCAGTTCCGATTCCACAACAACCAAGTCAAGACAGAGACACCCCAGCCGAGCAGCCCTTTCGAGACTGAGGTAGGCTCCCTAAACCAACTGACTGTCAAACTTTTTCTAGCCCCTAATGTATCATGCCCCTTTTTAATTGATACAGGCGCCAGCCTGAGTATAGTGCCATATAATATTTATCATATGCTAAAAACCCACCTGCCTAATTTAACCCTTGAGGGACATTCACTACACTTCCAAACCCTAACGGATTTGCAAAAACCATGGGTAAACTATCTATCCCACTGACAATAGGACAAATATCACGAAAGGAGAATTTCCATGTAGTGAATGCACCATTGCCATTTGGAATTCTTAGTATCAATAGCCTCCATAAATTCAGATTAACCATAGATTTTAATAAATGCACTATATTCCAGCTGGGCGCCCCATTGTCTACCCTTTCCTACCATTTTAATCATGTGTCCAATGTATGCACGTACTGGCAGTGTCAGGCGATGTCACAAAAAATTTTCCCCGCATCCCAACTTTCCGCCTATGACAACCATTGCGTGCATTCATTGAGAAAAACCCACTTATCTACATGCCCCTTTTTCACTAAAGCCAATTGCCTTTTTTACATGCCCTCAAATAATCAAACCACAACAACTTCAACTTATGAACCTGTCCAAAACGCACCCACACAGCGGGATAACTCGCATACCAAAAACATAGGTGATCACACACCGTTGCACAACTCTCACATGACCAACCCACACAACGAACTCGACACTCACACTAATACACAACAAAACCCTTTACCCCATGCATACTACAACACAACACCTAACACTCACTATACACCACAGTTCACAACACTTCTACAAAGGTACACTCACATTTTTTCACAGGACAAATTCAACGTACCATGCTTACGGATTCCACCAGTAAAAATACCCACGAATTCCGAAAAAATAATCACCATACGTCCATATCGTGTTCCGATATGTGACCAACAAGAAATCCGTAACCAAATACAACAAATGCTGGAGAACGGCATCATAGAACAATCTTTTTCACCTTTCTCGAGCCCTGTCACCCTCGTCACTAAGCGCGACAAGACCAAACGGTTTTGTATCGATTATAGGAAGGTGAACGAGCTAATCAGCTCTGATGTCCATCCCCTCCCGAGAATCGAGGATATCCTAGACCACCTCGCACAAGCCAAATATTTCTCCACGGCCGACATATCCTCTGCGTATTGGCAAGTCCCAATACACCCCGATTCTCGACCACTGTTAGCATTTGCCACCTTTGAAGGATTATACCAACCCACTCGATTACCTTTCGGGTTAAAAACCAGTCCTCAGATTTACGAACGAGCCATAAGTCAGGTCCTACAGAGACACGGACTTGACTGTGTGGCACATTACTTTGATGATTTCATCATTTACTCCAACACATTGGAGGAACATCAAAACCACCTGCGACAATTTTTCGCCTTTTGCGAAGCGGAGAAGTTACAACTTAACTTCGCAAAATGCGAATTTTTTAAGCAATCCATAAATTTTCTAGGTTACACCATCACAGCTGGTACAATTACACCACTTACACGCAATACCGACATCATCCACGCCATCAAACAACCACACAACCGAAAAACACTACAATCCTTCTTAGGCGCTGTGAACGTCTATAACAAATTCATTCCGGAATACGCTCGCTTGCGAGCACCACTCAACAATCTCCTCAAAAAGGACGTCGTGTGGAACTGGAATGAAGCTTGTCAAGAGGCGTTCATTGACCTGAAAGGAAACCTCACACAACACCCCATTTTACACCTTTACAAAGAAGGTCTGCCATGCCAAGTGTATTGCGATGCATCCACCCTCGGTATAGCAGGCATTCTCAAACAAGTTCACCCTGACGGGAACGTATATCCAGCTCAGTATTTCAGCCGAACATTGCGCCCACACGAGAAAAACTACTCCATCTCTGAACTTGAGTGCTTAGCAATCGTTGAGAGTGTGGAGAAGTTTCGCATCTATCTTATGGGCAGAAAATTTACTATATTTTCTGACCATCACGCATTGCAGTGGTTGAAAACCATCAAGAACCCGTCCGGCAGACTGTTTCGATGGAGTTTACGACTATCGAGTTACGAATATGAGGTCCGCTACATAAAAGGAAAACTACAATATGAAGCAGATCTCTTGTCCCGTAACCCGTTTTGTGGATTCTTGGACGCCACCCTTATCAAGACACACCAACCTCCTCCATCGAAAGAGTCTACTTTGACCATTGATCGTAATGGATTACATACAGTTTCCCGAAAAGGTGTAACCAAGATTATACTTCCAAAACCACTCATACAACAACTCTTACAAACAGTACACACACAATACAATCACCCCGGTATTTCACAAATGTCACGAATCATCTCCACACAATATTACTGGCAAGGTATGTCAAAAGATATTAAACAAAAAGTTAAGACCTGTCCCACCTGCCAATTAACAAAACGTCCAGTAGGACCCACTTACGGAGAATTAAGTCAACCTCCGGAATCTAAAGAACCCTTCGACCTTTTATCTCTGGACACCATAGCAGGATTTGCCAAATATGGCAACACCAAGATATACCTCCATGTGGTAGTCGATCATTTTTCACGCTACGCGTGGGCTTTTCCATCTAAATCCACCAGTACCACCACCTACCAACAGGTACTTAAGCGAGTATTCCAGGATGGTTCTCCAAAACGCCTTCTTACGGATAGAGCCCCTGCCTTCACTTCACCCAAATTTCGTAGTTTTCTCCTTAATAGAAATATTCACCCGTTAATCACAACCAGCAACAACCCACAAGCCAACGGCCTATGTGAACGCCTGAACGCCACCCTCACGGGAAAACTTAGGTTATTACACCTAGAAAATCCTAAGGTCGCATGGACCAAGTTGGTAAAGAAGGTTACACTTATATATAACAAGACACCCCACTCTACCACAGGTTTTCCACCCATATACTTAATGTTTGGTATCCTACCCCCAGAAATCTCTAATCATAACACACCGTACCCAGATATCGACAAAGCTAGAAAAATTGCACACACACGCACACAAAACAAACATTTACAAGACAAAAACATTTATGACCAACGACACAAGCAACCACATTTCGAAGAAGGTGATCTAGTGTTAGTAAAATTATATCACCACCCAAATACAGGGAAACTTGCGCCATATTTCACAGGACCTCACACAATATTAGAAATTATTTCACCAAATGTGGTCCGCATAGATCGACCAAATCAACCACTTCAAAGAGACACTGACACAATCCACGTCAACAAACTTAAGCTGTATACAGAAAAAATCCGTTATATATCACCACCCGCCGTTAGCACATATCATATAAAGCACAACCCCAATTACACGTTCCCTTTCAAACATTTAACACCCGAATTATTCCCAACAGAGTCATTAAGGTTCAAACCCACCAGCAGCGAACCTTTCAGGCATTTAGACCCTGCCATTTTTGCAACAAGACGATTTGCATCACTCTTCCACGATGTTAAAAACTGCAAACCTGACAACCAGCTCAATCATATCACACCACTCCCTAAAGATATCAAACAGGAGAACTGCGAACCTACCAATCATTCAAATTCTACAATTAATAAGGTTCAAGCAAATATTTCAGAGTCCCCAGTTACAAAAATATGGACGAACATGGGGCAATATCCTATCTTTCATCTGATTTTTATCCTTTGTTTGTTAGTTCTACCATACAACTGTATCCCAATTTTATTCATTAATTACTTGTTTATCTATACCATGCCCGCTCATAAAATCTTCGAACTACAAGAGGCAGTTTTTAATTTTGGACAAACATTAGGAAACATCTTTGCAGAAAACCTAAATAGACTCCGAAGAGATAGAAGTAATTGAAGGATGACCAACCAATGTCGGAGAAGTCACACTCCAAAAACAAGATCTGAGCCGCACCAAAAAATAAATAAGCGGAAGGAAGAGTGAATTTTGAGACACCGCGACAGGAAGTGTAGTCCGCGGCGATAAATTCGGCCTATGCAAACAAAGCGGAGCGCCTCGTCCGATCTCCAATCTCATTCCCTCTCTTTTGCCCGACACACCCCACTTCCGTATCTCTAATTACAATGAGAAGGTCCCCTATTGAGGTCAACTGGGAACCTCGCTATGCCACCGATTTTGGATTCCAGTTCGAGTCTACATATCGATTTTTACCATCCAATTCCACATCCACAAGACAACACATAGAACTCGCTCACACATTTCTTACACAACAGACTTCTAACATTTTTTCACAACACACACAAAGACAAAAATTACACATAAAGGTTATATAGATTTCCATGTCTCCTGTACACATAGCATAAACGCACTTGAGGGGTAGAATCACGTTTTCACCTAAGTGTCACTACAGATGAGACAAAAAATTTATAGGGCATAATTGAGCAATTAAAAAATTTATAGGGCATGTAGATACAAAAGAACTCAATTCAATACATTTTTTTTATTTATACATTAACCAATTTTACTATTTTTCAATTAAATTCAAAATATTTAACCAAATTAACAATTTATTCAAATTATTATCATATTTAACTATCAATTATCATTCTATTTATCACTTAACTTATATTAGTATAACTTCATTATCAACGAAAACTCATTGGTTTTCGGTTACACTAAAAACATTAAATCATCCTATTTTTGAAACCTTTTTATTTTTCATTTTTCCTTTTTTTTTTTTTCATTCAACCAAGCACTCAACTTTGATTTCGCTCAAAAACCTTTTATTTTATTTTATTTTGATTTCAAAAGACCTTATGAAATTTCCTCGAATTCTTTTCCAAAATTCGAGCAAAAAAGTAACTAGGCATTTTCCCTTATCACCATGCAACAAAACAATTTTTCTTTTCCAACCAAACACATTCAATTTTGATTTCATTCAACTATTCTTATTTTATTTTGTTTTGATTTCAAAGCGCCTTATGAAATTTCCTCGATTTCTTTTCTCAAAATTCGAGCAAAAAAGTAACTAGGCATTTTCCCTTATCACCATGCAACAAAACAATTTTTCTTTTTCAACCAAACACATTCAATTTTGATTTCATTCAACTATTTTTATATTATTTTTATTTTGATTTCAAAAGCCTTAATAGAACTCCCTCGATTTCATTTCCTATCTCGAGTAGAATTCGTTTAGGCGCATTTTCCTTTCTTTTTAGCCCACTATGTACCATAGCATTCATTGATTTCTTACAATTAAAAATTTTTGATTTCTATTAATTATACTCAACCTATATCATCAACACCACTCTATTTTACCTCTTATATCACCACCAATACTTGTATATAACCTCTCAATACCCACAACTAATTTTCCCACAAAATTATTTTTCACTTTACAGAATTCTCTCAGGCTAACCCCTTCTTGAATTCTTCACATGTAGGGGGCGCATCTGTCATAATTTGTATATAATTAAATGCACCCCCGACCCACTATGTATGTACCATGTATGATTTTCAAAGATTTAATAAAGAATAAGGTAACTGGAGGAAAGCAAGTAGCAATAAGACATAGGAAGTAGGCCTAAAGCTGGCACGACTATTCTTGGCACCCCCGTCAATATTGCAGGGGCAGAGACCGGACGTATCTAGTGACCGCAGAAGTTATAAATGTTAAGCTAACGCCCAATATTCCCGGCAAAGCAGGACGTATCTGGTGACCAGAAGTTATAAAAGTAGAGAGACACCCCATACTTCCTGACAGAAGGCCGGACGTATTTGATAACGCGGAAGTAAATAGGGTCGAAATAACACCCGACACTCCATGACAAGATCGGCGGTATCTTCCATCAAAGCAGCCGCCGGTCCAATTAGAAAGTCTCCCCTTAAGTAGGTCAACCAATAGGAAAACGGGGACGTTCCATTTTCGACCAATGGGAAGGAAGCCAACTCGTGGTGTTAAATGGAAAAGCAAGAATGGTCAGTGGTTCACTCGCTCTCGCCGAGTTCGGACCTAGTAGTGTTTTGGCTCCCATCTGAACAACATCTACAGTTCTTCATTCACTCCCACCGAGTTCAGACCCAGTCATCGACTCGACCCCACCAAGGTAATGTCTGCTCACTAGAGACCTCTCTCTCCGCTCATTTCATCTAAATCCAATCATCGCCATGTGATCAACTAATTAATCATCAAAAACCGCTCTGCCTTTCTCAAAAGCTTTCTTTCCTCCAACCCGTTGCCTTATATTTTCAACCATCAAGTGTCCCGGCTTATTTCCCCTGTGTGTAATCCTTTCACTCAGCCACCACGACTGCATCATCCACCACGACTGCATCATTCACCACGACTGCGTCACCACTTCAACAACCTTCAACATCAAGAGTAAGGTTTCCCAACATAGTAGAATACCACAGCTATTCCTAAAGTCGACAGGATTCTACAACAGTGTAATACATCAAATATTGCAGTGATATAATAACTTTGGATTATATTACATAGAGTCGACAGGATTCTACAACAGTGTAATACATCAAATATTGCAGTGTAATAACTTTGAAAATATTACATATATATATATATATATATATATATATATATATATATATATATATATCGTATATTTTAAAACTGTATAATAATGAGACATTTAGTATATGTACATATCTCCCAATTAGTTAGAGCCGATGCCTTAAAATATCCTACATTCTATTAAAATGTACCCTGTTTCTATTTACTACACCCCCATATTTTGTATATATGCTATATCTTTATTAATAATACCTGTAAACCCCTATTTGTATGTAAAACTAAAAATGTTGACGTCAAAATAAAGATCCAAAGAGTGTTCTGTCAGCTGGTGGCAGGGACAGAGGGGAGGAAAAAAAGCCAACGCCCAGCCCATGTGGGGCCCCCAGGGACTCTTTATAGACGACCCCTGAAAACAGGGCAGGTTTTGGCAGGGGGTCAGCAGCAGATGTTTTAGGATGTGGTCATCGACATACGGCTTCTGTCTCACACAGTCTCTCCCTACATGTCTCGGTGATAAGCATCCAAGTTTGTGTCATGGCCTCTACCTCTGTCCCGTGGGCTGTCCCCGATCACTTTCGGTGCTAACATCTAGCCCTGCCTCTGCTTCTTGTTGTCCGCGTGTGGGAAGAACATCAACACTCGCCTCACGTACACGACTGCCAGTTTATCCATTCGTCGGCACATTTGCAACAATATTACATATATATATAACAAGAATGTCCGAGAAAAAAATATAGCGATAGAATTGTTTAACTTTCATAAAGCGTTAGAGAACAAGGTAATCTCTAAGAACTAAAATTACAGAACAATTTCATTCCATAGTTAATTTGTATAGTTATGTTGAATACGTTGATTTCCTTTTCATTTTCCCTTCTCTCCTTTGTTTATTTTTTTCCCCTTTTAACCATGATGTTGATGTATAGCGAGTCCTTACAGGACGGAAATGTCCTAATAAAGCTGTTGTTGTTGTATATAACAAGGTATCATTTTGTAGTCTATTCGAAAACAAAATCAGTGGCTACACTATACGTATAAACATTGGACATTTAAATAATAAAAATATTATTATTATTAGAGAATGAAAGCATTAAAGAACGAATATTTCTTTTACACGTAAAACAAACTTCTACTGTCCTTACTGTGATGAAAAGAAATTAAGAGGGCTTGGCTCATCAGTGATGAACCCTACCAGCGGTTTCGCCAATTTAATCTTACAGACTGCTTCTCAAAGCTCTAATATTGTATTGAACCATTCTGCTTATATATGCTACACTGAAGGGTGGAATATCAGAAATGGTATTTAAGCAAACTATGGACATAAGTCCATTAGTATATATCGATGGAAGGCTAATGACATTTGTTTAACTTGTGTCAAATCGACTTATTACGAATTTTTTGTTTTCCAAGCAAGTAGTTATACGTATTTTTCATTGCAGTAAGGATATAGGAGAAAGGAAATTGCTAATTTGAAAAGAAAAAAAAGTCTAAAAGGATCTCATTTCTCATATAATAAATTTGTGTGACATTTATTTTTGTCCATTTTTGGGGGAATGTAGACGAAATCTACTTTTGAAGTAGGAATTTATCATTCATATTTTATAATGTGAGATGATAGTACATATTTTTGCTTATCCCAAGTATACTAGGTAAAGGCCATGATAATCATGGTGGATAGTTAGCCACTGCTTTTAATGTAAGCGCCTCACAAGTCTACACATCTGAAAACAGTTCGAATTTTGCACTTACAAGTGTGTTAAAACCCCGTTTGGTTACTTACACTTTCTGGTAGGGTTGGAATTTTACAAGAACCAGGAGCGATTGAGGCAAATATTTCTTCAGGAAAATAAAGTGTACAATGTGGGATTCGATTCTGGGTCAAAGCACATAACAGAAAATACAACTCCGCCTTTGCCAGTCCCAAGCCCGGATGAAAAAGGAGGAGAGGGAGCAGTAAGAAGCTCACTAAAAAACCTGGGCTCAGCTGGCCCGGCTGATAGTACCCTGTAAGGGCTCCTAATCCAGGGATACAGGATGAGCAGCGTTTGTACTCCATGTTAGGAGCGGCTGATGACAAAGGCAGACGCATTCTATTTCTCCCAGTGTGGAGATAAGAAAGAAGAAGACAGAAAATACCACTTTTTACGTCGAGTTATGAAAATGGTCATCCTGTTTGAAGTCTAAAACAAGCACGACTGATAAAGACAAAGACCCTAATGAAGAAAGACATTATATTTTTTCAATGCCACATCCTCCATTTAGATCCCTGTAATAATTTCCTTTGTCAGTTAGAAGCTAAAAATAGAAATATCTTTGTGTTCTTCCTTGATAAAAAAAAATCCTCAATGTTTTCCTTGAGGCTTGTTAGGCTTCGTGACAATATAAACAGATGACAAGAGACAATGATAATAGGTCTTAAATAGGGTCTTAACATATTCAATAGGTCTTAAATAGGGTCTTAACAAATAGGTGTTAAACTTAAAAGGTCTTAAATAAGTAATTAAGTGAGATAATTTAATTCGAAATAGAGTAAGATGCAATGTGCATCTGTGACTTCCTTTTTGGCAAATACAAGAACGGGTTAATAAGTAATTCATAATGACCTATAGAAGAATATTTAAATAAATTATCACCATAAATATAATGTTTTATGATTCAATGAACATTCCTCTTTTTATATCTGCAAACATAATTAAGATATATAAAATGAAAGGATTTAAAAGCACGAATGTTTCTTTTATACATAATACAAACTTCTACTGTCCTTACTGCAAGGAAAAAATATATTGGGAGGGGTTGGCTCATCAGTGGTGAACCCTCCCAGCGGTTTCGCCAATTAAAGTTCACCACTTATGAGCCAAGCCCTCCCAATATATTTTTCCTTGCAGTAAGGACAGTAGAAGTTTGTATTTTGTATAAAAGAAACATTCGTGCTTTTAAATCCTTTCATTTTATATGTATAGATGGTGCGTTATTGCTTTGTGATAATTAAGATATGTTTTGTATATTTTCAGATATAAAATAAAAGGATTTAAAAGCGCGAATGTTTCTTTTATACATAAAACGAACTTCTACTGTCCTTACTGCGATGAAAAAATATTTTGGGAGGGCTTTTTCATCGCAGTAAGGACAGTAGAAGTTCGTTTTATGTATAAAAGAAACATTCGCGCTTTTAAATCCTTTTATTTTATATGTATAGATGGCGCGTTATTGCTTTGTGTTAATTTTCAGATATGTTGAAGTAAACCGAATAATCTGACAAAGGTCGGTGATGGAGTTTCTGTTTAAGTCCGGAGACATTTCAGCCATTGTAATTCACTCGAAGTTAAAGTCTGTATATGAAGCCATGGATAGAAGCACAATATAAAGATGGATTCAGAGCTTACAGACTGGTGATTTGATATCAGCGATAAAGAAAGGCCAGGTAGACCAACCTCTGTAGTGATGGACCAAAATTTGGCTCTAACGGAGGAATTGATCAAGAATAACCGAACAATGGCGACTTACCAAACAATAGGAAAACTTTCCCTGTCTAAAAGAAGTTTTATTAATATTATTAATGATCTTTGATATCAAAAATTGTTCTCAAAATGAGTCAAAATGTTTTAAATTCCAAAATATTGGCCAATAATCTACAAGTAAAAACCTATCTTTTAGTTAAATATATTCACAATAACCTATTGAATATATTTATATAAAGGTGGGCCCACCTGAATCTATGGAAAAAAAGCAAACAAATTTATTTTTATTAATATTTTCTCCGATTGATGGCGCAAGCGATCATAAATTTCCAGCTACACGATCGTAGAATATTTTTTTTTAACAGTAAAAAAGTAATCAGAATAATGCAAATTTACATGTACTGATAAATTAACAGGTTGAATCATACACATACCTACCTTCCTGTATTCTTACATAAAATGTTCCATGCCGGCTGGAAGGAGATAAAGCCGCTGTCTGCAGAGGTCAAGGTGCTGATGTTACAGTGTGACGGTGAACTTGACCATCGTAGATGTGACAATCGACGACGGAGGCGACATCTGTTCTAGTGACGTCTTGAGTAACGCCTTTAGGTCTTGAGTAATGTCTTGATGATTGCTGGCTTGTCGCGGTATTTGGCTAGTTTGGTCATTTCTGTCTGATTGTGTCTTGCTTGACTTGGTTTATACGTAAGTTGGTTGTTGTTGTGTCTTAACTGATTATATAGCGGTGGTTGGTTTGTTAGTTCACTTGTCTAACTGAGCAATTTCTGTTGTATTGTTTGTGACTTGGTTTCTATATAGGCTGCTTGTTGTTGAGTTGTTTCTTAACTGATTTGGTTTCTATTGAGGTTGATTGTTGCTGAATTTTGTCTGGTCTGATTTGTTTAAAATAGCGGTGGTTGGTCTGTTATTTCATTTGTCTAACTGAGCAGTTTCTGTTGTATTGTTTAGTTTATATTTAGGCTGCTTGTTGTTGAGTTGTGTCTTGTCTGATTTGTTTAGTATAGCGGAGTTTGGTTTGTTCGTTCACTTGTCTAACTGAGCAGTTTCTGTTGTATTGTTTAGTTTCTATTTAGGCTGCTTGTTGTTGAGTTGTGTCTTGTCTGATTTGTTTAGTATAGCGGAGTTTGGTGTATTAGTTCACTTGTATAGCTGATCAGTTTATGTTGTATTGTTTGTGGCTTGGTTTCTATTTAAGCTGCTTGTTGTTGAGTTGTGTCTTGTCTGATTTGCTTAGTATAGCGGAGTTTGGTTTGTTAGTTCACTTGTCTAACTGAGCAGTTTCTGTTGTATTGTTTGTGGCTTGGTTTCTATTTAAGCTGCTTGTTGTTGAGTTGTGTCTTGTCTGATTTGTTTAGTATAGCGGTGGTTGGTTTGTAAGTTCACTTGTCTAACTGAGCAGTTTCTGTTGTATTGTTTGTGGCTTTGTTTCTATTTAGATTGCTTGTTGTTGAGTTGTGTCTTGTCTGATTTGTTTAGTATAGCGGAGTTTGGTTTGTTAGTTCACTTGTCTAACTGAGCAGTTTCTGTTGTATTGTTTGACTTGATTTCTATTTAGGCTGCTTGTTGTTGAGTTGTGTCTTGTCTGATTTGTTTAGTATAGCGGAGTTTGGTTTGTTAGTTCACTTGTATAGCTGATCAGTTTATGGTGTATTGTTTGTGGCTTGGTTTCTATTTAGATTACTTGTTGTTGAGATTGTCTTTTTTGGCTTGGTTTCTATTTTGTCCGTGGCTTGATTTCTATTTAGGCTGCTTGTTGTTGAGTTGTGTCTTGTCTGATTTGTTTAGTATAGCGGTTGTTTGGTTTGTTGGTTCACTTGTCTAACTGAGCAGTTTCTATTGTATTGTTTGTGGCTTGGTTTTTATTTAGGATGCTTGTTGTTGAGTTGTGTCTTGTCTGATTTGTTTAGTATAGCGGTGTTTGGTTTATTAGTTCACTTGTATAGCTGATCAGTTTATGTTGTATTGTTTGTGGCTTTGTTTCTATTTAGGTTGCTTGTTGTTGAGTTGTGTCTTGTCTGATTTGTTTAGAATAGCGGAGTTTGGTTTATTAGTTCACTTGTATAGCTGATCAGTTTATGTTGTATTGTTTGTGGCTTTGTTTCTATTTAGGTTGCTTGTTGTTGAGTTATGTCTTGTCTGATTTGTTTAGTATAGCGGAGTTTGGTTTATTAGTTCACTTGTATAGCTGATCAGTTTATGTTGTATTGTTTGTGGCTTTGTTTCTATTTAGGTTGCTTGTTGTTGAGTTGTGTCTTGTCTGATTTGTTTAGTATAGCGGAGTTTGGTGTATTAGTTCACTTGTATAGCTGATCAGTTTATGTTGTATTGTTTGTGGCTTTGTTTCTATTTAGGTTGCTTGTTGTTGAGTTATGTCTTGTCTGATTTGTTTAGTATAGCGGAGTTTGGTTTATTAGTTCACTTGTATAGCTGATCAGTTTATGTTGTATTGTTTGTGGCTTTGTTTCTATTTAGGTTGCTTGTTGTTGAGTTGTGTCTTGTCTGATTTGTTTAGTATAGCGGAGTTTGGTTTATTAGTTCACTTGTATAGCTGATCAGTTTATGTTGTATTGTTTGTGGCTTTGTTTCTATTTAGGTTGCTTGTTGTTGAGTTGTGTCTTGTCTGATTTGTTTAGTATAGCGGAGTTTGGTTTATTAGTTCACTTGTATAGCTGATCAGTTTATGTTGTATTGTTTGTGGCTTTGTTTCTATTTAGGTTGCTTGTTGTTGAGTTGTGTCTTGTCTGATTTGTATAGCAATAGATTATTTCATTGAAGTGCGAACTCAAGTTGAATAATAAATTTACATGATTTACATAATGAAAAAAAGGAAACATATCCCTGGACTCCTGATGTTTTCACCTTAATAATGGATACAAGGGATTTTGTTGTATTGACTAAAACTTGAGTTTGAAACAATAAGTCTACGGAGAGAAAAAACTGTATATCATATAACACACAATACTAAACACAACAACAACAATAAACGTTAAAATTTTACACAAATAAATTTACTGGCAATACGTTTCTTTTAAATATCATCAAATATTATCTCTATAGACCTTAAAAGAAACGCATTGCCAGTAAAGTAAGGTCTGTAGAGATAATATTTGATGATATTTAAAAGAAAAACGCATTGCCAGTAAATTTATTTGTGTACAATTTTAACGATAGATGGCAATTAAATTTAATTTAACAATAAACGTATACAGGGCATATAAGAACACATACAACCCTAGCTGATTGTTATACTTAACCAAAATACTAATAACTATTTAAATAAAAAGGCATATATTGGATCAAAATATTATTTATTTTATTTAAAGATTTATTTATGGATTACTCTATTTTAAAACTAATAACTACAAAAACAAAATTCTTTATTAAGACATA
This sequence comes from Cordylochernes scorpioides, assembly GCA_030710605.1. Taxonomy (NCBI): domain Eukaryota; kingdom Metazoa; phylum Arthropoda; class Arachnida; order Pseudoscorpiones; family Chernetidae; genus Cordylochernes; species Cordylochernes scorpioides. The sequence goes on from CP092876.1 coordinate 21,199,102, forward strand.
GTCTTATGCATGAATTTACTACGGAGTCTCTCTGCAAATTAAAAGAATAAAAAGTAAAAGATAATCACATTAATAATGATATTTATTAAGAAAAATACATCTCCTTATCGTGAAACTGAATGTTACTGATGGCTTGCACCATCTATCGGAATAAATATCAACTATTCGTTGATTTTTTAATTATTCCAGAATTGGTCAAATACCCATTCTTGATTTTTTTTATTCACCAGTTGCAAACAAGACACGCTATATCAGATCTGGATAATTGCGCGTGAAACTATTTACAACAATTGTAGTAGAGTAGGTAACAGATTTGTCAAAAAGAAAATATAAACAACTAAGAAAAAGATCATTGAATAAACATATACATTAAACAAATAAGCAACAACATAAGCAGATAGAAGAAATCGCAAGGTAGTTATTTACAGTATGTTAAGCAATGATGGAAATTGATTTAATGAAGTTATCTGTAATAATTAGTATCGTGGAGAGAGAAAGTTGATCAAGTTGAGCTATTTACAATGAGTTATATTCTAAAGTAACTTATTAATTATTTACATTGATGTAAATCAAGTCGCATAGTAGTGTAGTTCCTCAAGCTGCATGAAGCTGTCTATTTGTAATAAAAAGTCTGCAGAACCTTTTAAATTTCGTATATATTTCCCCATTATAAACTATTTGACCCAGATAGGTTCTTTCCATCTTGCTCTGCTGTCTTAGGTTTGACACCAGTGGGCATGCGTTCAGAATGTGTTCGGGTTAATCCATTAAGTCATCAGTAACTTTAAGTTGCACAATACGGAGATGCCTTTTTCTTAATTACCCACCTTATCTCAGTACAATTTTCACATTTGTACTATTTTTTTTTCCACATTTATTTATTTAAAGGAAAAACATATAATTAAGACATTCAAGCTCATAAATAGATTAGTTTAGGTAAAAAAAAAATCCGAAGATAATAACAATACTAGAAATAAATATAAAATAAAATAACGAAAATAATCATAGAACAGTTGAGAATGTGATGTTTTGCTAGCTGAAACGGAAGCAGACGCCAAAGCAGGATGAAACCAAACGATAGGGCATCCATGCCACCAGACGGCGCTGTGGTTGGTTGTAAGCTAACAGTCATCTTCCAGTACTGCCAAACTGGTTTCTAACGACGGAAGCTTGGTCGCCGCTCTTCTTACAGCGGTAAGTTATCTTCTGTTTCTTTATTTATTTCTCTAATGTCATTTGTAGATTGCATTTCAAACTTTCGTCTGCTTTTATTTTTCGTGTCAATTTTCGTTTTTTTAAAACTAATTTTGTGTTTCTAATTCATATAAATATAGTTATATATTCTATTTATATTAATATTATTATAAAATAAAAAGAGAAAGTATCGATTTTAAATAATTATTTATATAAATAAATTTTGTATAGAAATATTTTATTTTTTAAATTTGATTTGTCATTCGTTTGTTTTCGATAAGCAAAATATTTTCCATCAACTTTTATAAATACATCGTTTAGTTTCTTCTTTCAATTTCGAAGTTATTTTTAAAAATCGAACATTTAAAAAAAAACTTTTATTTTAAAGTTATATCCTATATACATATGTAGGTTTCATACAAATTATTTATTTATTTATAAATTGAAAATTTCAACTTCATAAAATCATTCATATTAAGTTTTAAATACGCGTATAAACACTTTATAAACTACAGAAAATAGAAAGTGTTACAACCAAAAGGAACTTATGAAATATCATGAAATTTTTGACATGAATATACAAGCCGTTACATAAATCAAATTATCAATAAAGAGGAAAATGTGCCCGTATTTAAATATATATTTTTGATGTTTTGCATAAAAATGTAATCATTCATTACACTCAACAAGAAATTGATTTGAGACAAATTAGCGTTTTTATTCTTCAATACCTTCTGGGTATGATTCTTTGTATATTTCAATATTTGCATATACAGTAGAACCTTCCTGTAAAGAACACCTAATTGCAGAGCTAAAGTGTCCTTTAGGGAGAGGATTCCCCTAACCGAGAGTTGCTAAATAGTAAAAATGGTAATTTTGCAAATGGAAATTGTCCTTTGTTGAGAGGTGTCTCCTAGCGGGGTGTCAACTAAAGGGAGGTTCTACTGTATAGATTTTCACAGATATGCATTTAAAATGAAAGGATTTAAAAGCACGAATGTTTCTTTTATATTCAATCCACACTTCTACTGTCCTTACTGCGATGAAAAAATAAATTGGGAGGGCTTGGTTCATCAGTGGTGAACCCTCCCAATATATTTTTCATCGCAGTAAGGACAGTAGAAGTTTGTATTATGTACGAGTATAAAAGAAACATTCGTGCTTTTAAATCCTTTCATTTTATATGTATAGATGGCGCGTTATTGCTTTGTGTTAAGATATGCATTTATATATGGAAATTCCTTATCTCTAATAGTATAAAAAGCATATATTCTTTAAGAGAGAGAAAGACAATTGACAATAAAAACATACTTTTATCATGTGAAAAAAAAAGTACAAAAGTGAATTTGTACTATAGATGACGCAAACCATCAGCAAATTTCAGTTAAACGATAAGGTAATGCCTTTTTTCTTACTTTTATCATATAAAAAACCTTAAAATTTCAAAATGGACAAAAAAAACCTTCAATAACTGTTTGAAATGTAATAGTACGGAAGCTTCTCCGGAACATATCATGCTCAGAACTGACAATAGAGGACCTATTTTCCAGGCCTATAACTACCATCACAAAATTGGAGAGGAGTGGACTTCAGGAATTGGTTTAACCATGGAGATAAGCACCACCACCACGTTATTTTATTGACATCTTGTCAATACAAGGTTAAAGTGCTCGATCCACACTTATCAGTGAAGGATATGAGAGATTTACATAATAATGATAATAATAATAATAATTATTATTATATTACAAAATCCTGCTGTCCTCAAAGCTTATGTCCATAGTTCATCTAAAATACCCATTCAAAGAGTCTCTAGCATCAGTATCATTATAAAAGGAAGTTCGAAAATGCAATATAACAGCGGTATGGTAGATTAAACTGGCGAAACCGCTGGGAGGGTTCACCACTGATGAGCCAGGCCCTACTATTAATTTTTCCATTGCAGTAAGGACAGTAAAAATATTTATTTTTAAAAAGAATCATACGCGTCTATAAAAGTTTCGAATTTTGATAACAGATGGCGCGCTAATGCATCATAATATTACAAAATAAAATATATATACAGCAGTCACACAATATATATATATATAGATAACAGCTATATATTGTTACATCGTGTTTTACCTTTGTTGGGTCATCCACCTTGATTCCATCCTTCTTTGTGTCGTACACCGAGTGGGATTCCATAACCAAAGTAAATAAAAAAGTAAATAAATTACCCTTTAAAGTTATTATATATTATATAATACACTGTGGACTGTGATTGCAAAACGACACTTAAAGTTACACCGCATGCGTTTCTTTTCACTGAAATATCAAAATTTTATTTCAAGGTGAAATATTGACTATTTCTAACCTTTTTGGATGAGGTATGAAAGGGTGAATTATGAAGAGTAATGATAAATGGATAAATAAAAGTGTCCAGGGATGGGAATCGAACCCACAATGTTCCACTTACCGGGCAGATGCCATGTCCACTAGGCTACCCTGGACGTATTTTTCCGTTCGTAAGTTATTATGTTTATTCGTTGTCTTCCTCATAGTTGGTGTATTCGCGTATTGTATGTATTTGCATAATGGCCTGTTGAAGGACGTCATTGTCCGAGAGCTAGCAGCCTTTTTAAATAGAGATACACGTCACGTCTACCTTTGGTCTCTTTTCCAACAATGACATCCTGCCATTCCTTCTATTGTAATTCTACTGTATTGATGAATATGAAATAGAATATAAAATATATAAGTATAATAAATAGTATAAAATTGAAAAACTCACTTTACTCCAAAGAAGTCGGTTGACGAGTGGGTAACACCCTCGATTCCAGACAGTCATGAACCGGGATTGAATCCCACGTTAACATTTTGTTTAATATGTGAATAACCTTCATATATTATTCATTAAAAATTAAGAAGGCATTTCCTGACCACGAGCACATGTACCTTTTAGATGGCAGAGCTATTGTTTTTTCATATTATTCAATGTTACAAATATCATAAACTAGGTTGCTCTTGTTGAGTAGTATCTAATAAAGTGGTTTTGGAACAAGACCCTAGAGAATGAAAAAGTCAGTGGGTAACACCCTAGATTCCCGACAGTCATGAACTGGGATTGAATCCCGTGTTAACATTTTGTTTAATATGTGAATAACCTTCATATATTATTCATTAAAAATAAAGAAGGCATTTCCTGACCACAAGCACATGTGATTTTTAGATGGCAGAGCTATTGTTTTTTCATATTATTCAATGTTACAAATATCATAAACTAGGTTGCTCTTGTTGAGTAGTATCTAATAAAGTGGTTTTGGAACAAGACCCTAGAGAATAAAAAAGTCAGTGGGTAACACCCTAGATTCCCGACAGTCATGAACTGGGATTGAATCCCGTGTTAACATTTTGTTTAATATGTGAATAACCTTCATATATTATTCATTAAAAATAAAGAAGGCATTTCCTGACCACAAGCACATGTGATTTTTAGATGGCAGAGCTATTGTTTTTTCATATTATTCAATGTTACAAATATCATAAACTAGGTTGCTCTTGTTGAGTAGTATCTAATAAAGTGGTTTTGGAACAAGACCCTAGAGAATAAAAAAGTCAGTGGGTAACACCCTAGATTCCCGACAGTCATGAACTGGGATTGAATCCCGTGTTAACATTTTGTTTAATATGTGAATAACCTTCATATATTATTCATTAAAAATAAAGAAGGCATTTCCTGACCACAAGCACATGTGATTTTTAGATGGCAGAGCTATTGTTTTTTCATATTATTCAATGTTACAAATATCATAAACTAGGTTGCTCTTGTTGAGTAGTATCTAATAAAGTGGTTTTGGAACAAGACCCTAGAGAATAAAAAAGTCAGTGGGTAACACCCTAGATTCCCGACAGTCATGAACTGGGATTGAATCCCGTGTTAACATTTTGTTTAATATGTGAATAACCTTCATATATTATTCATTAAAAATAAAGAAGGCATTTCCTGACCACAAGCACATGTGATTTTTAGATGGCAGAGCTATTGTTTTTTCATATTATTCAATGTTACAAATATCATAAACTAGGTTGCTCTTGTTGAGTAGTATCTAATAAAGTGGTTTTGGAACAAGACCCTAGAGAATAAAAAAGTCAGTGGGTAACACCCTAGATTCCCGACAGTCATGAACTGGGATTGAATCCCGTGTTAACATTTTGTTTAATATGTGAATAACCTTCATATATTATTCATTAAAAATAAAGAAGGCATTTCCTGACCACAAGCACATGTGATTTTTAGATGGCAGAGCTATTGTTTTTTCATATTATTCAATGTTACAAATATCATAAACTAGGTTGCTCTTGTTGAGTAGTATCTAATAAAGTGGTTTTGGAACAAGACCCTAGAGAATAAAAAAGTCAGTGGGTAACACCCTAGATTCCCGACAGTCATGAACTGGGATTGAATCCCGTGTTAACATTTTGTTTAATATGTGAATAACCTTCATATATTATTCATTAAAAATAAAGAAGGCATTTCCTGACCACAAGCACATGTGATTTTTAGATGGCAGAGCTATTGTTTTTTCATATTATTCAATGTTACAAATATCATAAACTAGGTTGCTCTTGTTGAGTAGTATCTAATAAAGTGGTTTTGGAACAAGACCCTAGAGAATAAAAAAGTCAGTGGGTAACACCCTAGATTCCCGACAGTCATGAACTGGGATTGAATCCCGTGTTAACATTTTGTTTAATATGTGAATAACCTTCACGTTTATTGTTGCAAATATCATAAACTAGGTTGCTCTTTTTGAGCGGTATCTAATAAAGTGATTTTGGAACAAGAACAAGAAATGTGTTTGTTTTTAATAATATCATCAAATGTTATCTCTATAGACCTTTTTTACTACAATTATATAAATTATTGAATGAGAGGGCTTGGCTCATCAGTGGTAAAATTAGCGAATAATTTTGTCGAAACCGCCGAGAGGGTTCACTACTGATGAGCCAAGACCCTCTCATTCAATAACTTCTTTTTGAGTGGTACCTAATAAAGTGGTTTTGGAAGAATAAAAAAAATGGTAGAATTGAAAAAGAAGAACTGATGAGTACATCAAGGTGGAAGGAATCTTAGTCATGAAAGATGACAGTGGAGATTTCACTGTCGCCAACTGACAACCTCAGCCTTGACAGTGTAGTGTAGTGTAAGGTCTCTACATCTCTATTTCCGAGTTCTCCATCACATGAAAATGGCCTATAGAATATCATTCTTATAATACAATATAATGCGGCTTATGATTGTAAAACGACATTTGACAATTATACCGCAAATGTTTCTTTTGAACAAAAAATCGAAATTTATTTTAAGGACAAATAACAATTATTTCTAACCTTAGGGATGAAGTATGATAGGATGAATTGTGAAGAGTAATGATAAACGGAAAAATAAAGTGTCCCATCCCTGGACACTTCACAATTCATCCTATCATACTTAATCCCTAAGGTTAGAAATAATCGTTATTTCTCTTTAAAATAAATTTCGATTGTTTGTTGCGGTATAATTGTCAAATTTCATTTTACAATATCATTCTTGCATGTGGACCTAGAATAAATGAGATATTGTAGCCAAGTATTTATTATTTTAAACTAGTATTAACAGAGTATCCTTTTTTTATGTTTATATTTTACTACTCTGTAAACTTCCCTTATTGCTTATCTTTTGTTTATCATTCATAGTTTGTTCTTACCTTGAATAAATTGTTGGCTATTCCCGATGTTGGTCTTCCCTAAGATAAACTAAGACTCGATTCCTACGCTACACTATTATCATAAACCCCCATATGAACCATGTTGTTTCTCTACTAAATGTCTCCACAAAGCTTACTTTCGATTCCAGTACCAAGTTTACGATCTCTACACCATTGTCTTGAAAGATTTATCTTCCAATGGAAAATTACACGATGTGGTTTCAAATCACAGCGTGTTTCAGATAAGGATTCTTTTATCTCTTGAAATTCCATTTTTTCTTAAATATCAATTTTAAAATGAATTAAAAAAACATATAAAATAGAAAACACATAGGAACATGTATGGAATCAGGTGATCAAATTGATAAAAAAACATCTAAAAGAAGGGTCGTTTAAAACCCGAAAACTTATAAACTCGTTAAAAGTGTAATATAGAAACGTATCATCAGAGATTTATATTTGATTAATCTTAAACCTAAATATGCAAATACAGTAATATATATAAACAACTACAATACAGCATAGTTTCCTTTTATAAACAAGTTTCACCTATAGAAGGGTCGTTTAAAACCCGAAAGCTTGTAAACTTGTTAAAAGTGTAATTAAGAAACTTATCCTCGGAGATTTATATTTGATTAATCTCAAACCGAAATATATAAATACAGTAATGTATATAAACAACTACAATACAGCATAGTTTTCCTTTATAAAAATTTTCACCTGTAGAAGGGTCGTTTAAAACCCGAAAACTTGTAAACTTGTTAAAAGTCTTGACTAAACTAAACTCTTCGAATTAAAATAGTAAAATATAACGACGATTGAAGATAAGTGTCTTATACGAACTTTATTCGCAAGCTTTCGGACGTATGCGTCCTTCTTGTTCGTTGTAAAGCCTGTAGAAGGACGCATGCGTCCTTCTTGTTCGTTGTAAAGCCTGTAGAAGGACGCATGCGTCCTTCTTGTTCGTTGTAAAGCCTGTAGAAGGACCCAAGCGTCCTTCTTGTTCGTTTGTAAATCCTGTAGAAGGACCCAAGCGTCCTTCTTGTTCGTTGTAAAGCCTGTAGAAGGACGCATGCGTCCTTCTTGTTCGTTGTAAAGCCTGTAGAAGGACGCATGCGTCCTTCTTGTTCGTTGTAAAGCCTGTAGAAGGACGCATGCGTCCTTCTTGTTCGTTGTAAAGCCTGTAGAAGGACGCATGCGTCCTTCTTGTTCGTTGTAAAGCCTATAGAAGGACGCATGCGTCCTTCTTGTTCGTTGTAAAGCCTGTAGAAGGACATCCGAAAGATTAAGAATAAAGTTCGTATAAAACACTCCTCTTCAATTATATTTTGCTGTTCGTTAAAAGTGTAATAAAGAAACATATCTTTGGAGATTTATATTTGATTAATATTATTGGCACAGAGGTTTATATTTCTAAAAAAGTATCTCTCGATTGTATAACTTTTTTTTAAAAATTATCCCTAGTACACCTGGTACAGGCCATGATAATCATGGTGGGTAGTTAGCGGCTGCTTTTACTGTAAGCGCACCACATGTCTACATATGTGAAAAGCAGTTCGACTTTGCACTTACAAATGTGCCAGAGCCCCGTTTGGTTACTTGCACTCGCTGGTGGGGTTGGACTTTTGCAAGAATCGGGGGTCATTGGAGCATTTTTTTTTAAACATAAAAAAGTGCCCAATGCGGGAATCGAACCCGGGTCGTAGGGGTCGAAAACCAACGGTTTAGACCATCCTTCCACCGACCCCCTTCTCTATTTATTTTAGTTAATTTATTTCAAATCATTTTCGATTATTTTATAAAGGTGATCGCTCATGGAGGTAGTCGGTTATGAGAGATCTTACTCTATCCCTAAATCTTCGTGAATCCATGCTCAAAAAGAGGCAAAACACATTCATCTACAATGTTATAGAAAGGTTTGTAATAAGATTTAACTATTAATTTTGTGAAGGATTTTGTTGAGATTTGTGGAGGAGTGGTTTTAAACCATAGATTTTTCGATTGCCATGGACCGGAGATCGAATCCCGCAATGGACACTTTTTTTTTTAAAGAAAAAAAAATTACTTCAATGGCCACCGATTTTTTTCAAAAGTCCAAACCCACCAGTGTGTGTGAGTAACCAAAATGGATCTGGAACAATTGTAATGACAAAAGTCAAATTACTTTCTAAATGTGTAAATATGTGGTGTAACTTACAGTAGAAGCTATTGCTAACTATTTACCATGATTATCACTGCCTGTACACTACGTCTACTTGAGTAAGGTAACATACATATCTACAAAACAGACTAAATGTTCCTTTTCTACTGGTTTCACGCATAGTTTGCAAATACACGGGTCTTCGGGATAACGGAAAATTCCACATTTTTACAGATCAGATAAAGAAATACATCATAATATATCATCATTAACTTAATGATATCTATCAATGAAAAATATAAACATATGTTAATGCTATTTTTATTCTAAAAATATCTATAGTTAAAGAAAAACTCTACAATCCTTATCCAGTAATGATTAATAATGAATGGGGGGTCGGTGGAAGGCTGGTTAAACCGTTTGATTTTCGACCACTACGACCCGGGTTCGAATCCCGCATTGGACACTTTTTTCTGTTAAAAAAAATGCTCCAATGGCCCCCGATTCTTGCAAAAGTCCAACCCCACCAGCGAGTGCAAGTAACCAAACGGGACTCTGGCATATTTGTAAGTGCAAAGTCGAACTGCTTTTCATATGTGTAGACATGTGGTGCGCTTACAGTAAAAGTGGACACGACAACAACAACATTAATAATGGATAAAAACAAGATAGATCTATTTCAATATAATATGATGTTTTAAATACAAGATAATATAATACGGCTTGAGATTGTAAAACGACATTTGAAAATTATCCCGCATGAGTTTCTTTTCAAAGAAAAATCAAAATTGTATTTTAAGGAGAAATAACGATTATTTCTAACCTTAGGGATGAAGTATGAAAGGATGAATTGTGAAGAGTAATGATAAACGGAAAAATAAAAGTATCCAGGGATGGGATTCCGTTTATCATTACTCTTCACAATTCATTCTTTCATACTTCATCCCTAAGGTTAGAAATAATCGTTATTTCTCCTTAAAATAAAATTTTGATTTTTCTTTGAAAAGAAGAAACTGATGCGTGATAATTTTCAAATGTCGTTTTACAATATGATGTTTATCAATTTGAAAATATCAGACTTCCGCGAATAAGTTTCTTTTGGAAGATTTCAAATCGTAAATTAAAATGTTAAAAAATACTCATCTCCAAAATCCTGGTATTTTCAACTTGGTATTGAAACAAGAGATTATTTTGTTGTAATATATGTTTGTATTTTATTATATATTTTTCTGCTTTTCAATAAGGTTTTTAGAAATCTAGACTGATACAGTAGTAACGAACATATGTATTTGTAAAAAATGGCGTCTAATTTTGACAGGAGAGGTGCCTTATTCTTTTATAGATCATTTTCCTCCCAGAAATATTTCCATCTATATTTTAGCCATAGATTTGGCCTAGCCACTTTTCCAGCTAAACACCTCTTTGGTGGAATGTGAAAATTCCATTAGATCCCGTGTGGATCTCATGGAATAAGGTTCGCCCTAGACTGACGAGGGCCATTAGCCTGAAACAATGATCTCTAGGTGGACGCTTCTCAATTTGCCAAAGCTGGTGTTGTGGCTTTGTCACCAACCAAGGCCACTAGTTTGCAGCGACGATCAATAGACGACGTCTATTTTAGACGTTTATTTTGACGGGAGAAGCGTCCTATGATTTTTATAGATCATTTTTACTCTCGCCAAAATTTCCATCAATATGTATTTGTATATCCAAAAATGCTAATGTAATTAACAACTAATCAATTTTGAAAGAGTCAAGGTGGTCATGTCACAACATGTGGTGATTCATCAAATCAACAAACTTATCTGATCATACGTCATTGGTTCCACGTAAACAACCAGATAGGACTACCAGACAGTGTCTTTAAATGATCTATCGTGGAAAAGTTGATGATCTCACTTCGAAGAAAGCACCAAATTATTTGGACAAAATGGGAGGCACACTTTAGGGTTATATCAGGAGAATAGGGAGGGGATGTATTATGATCATTAATATTGTTTCCTCTCTCTCTTTTTTCTTTCTTACAATTCACGTTCTACTGTAGAATTATTGTCAGACTTCTAGAAAATCGACTGATATAATTATATTTTGCAACGATTGAATGATTTTTTTCTGTGAAGTTACAATTAAACCACTTCAATCAGCCTTTTCCGCGACCCCACTTTTTTAGATTAAAAAATTAATCTTGTTCCAAAATCACTTTATTAGGTAACGCTCAAAAATAGCAACCTAGTTTATGATAATCGCAATAATGAATAATATATGGAGGTTATACACATATTTAAACAAAATGTTAACGTGGGATTCAATCCCGGTTCATGACTGTCGGGAATCGAGGGTGTTACCCACTTGTCCACCGACGTATTATGGCTTAAAGAAAATAATTCGACTCTCATATTCTAATGAAAAAAAGTACAAAAGTGAAATTGTACTGGGATCAAATTGATAAATTAAGAAAAATACATCTAATTGTGCAACTGATAATTACTGATGGCTTGCGCCATCTATCGGAATAAATATCAACTAATCGTTGATTGGGGGGGAATGGATTAAAATTCAACGATTAGTAAATATTATTCCGATAGATGGTGAAAGGCATCAGTAACTTTCAGTTGTACGATCAGGAGATGGATTTTTCGTAATTCTAATATATTGTTGTTATTGTTTGGTAAGTCAATTTAATCTATTCCAATTCCTTATTTGGGGATTTCAATTTAAAATTTAAAAGAGATTACTAAATTTCTTTATTATTCTATCAGAAACTTTCGGAGAAGTTCTTCTTCAATTCTAGGTATAACTAGAGTAAAGGAATAGATATTGTGTAAATATAATATTGTCATAAAAGTTCGTAAATACCTGCAACAAATTCCAAATGTTTTTCTTTTTACTTGGCGAATAATATTATTACGGCTAATACATAATAATACGTAATACAATTACTTTATACATGAGGGGGTCGGTGGAAGGCTGGTTAAACCGTTTGGTTTTCGATCACTACGACCCGGGTTCGATTCCCGCATTGGACACTTTTTTCTGATAAAAAAAATGCTCCAATGGCCCCCGATTCTTGCAAAAGTCCAACTCCACCAGCGAGTGCAAGTAACCAAACGGGGCTCTGGCACATTTGTAAGTGCAAAGTCGAACTGCTTTTCACATGTGTAGACATGTGGTGCGCTTACAGTAAAAAGCAGTAGCTAACTACCCACCATGATTATCATGGCCTGTACCACGTGTACTAGGGATAATAATAAAAAAAAACTTTATACATAATACAAATACATTATACATAACGACGAATAATATTATGGTGATGAATATATATTATTGGTATTTCAATTTTTTTGCAAGTGTTTACGAATTTTTGGGACAACCTTGTATATATAATATTACTAGCCGAATGACCCGGGCAACGCCCGTGTTTTACCCGATTGAATGTTTTGATTCAAATACTATTTGTTACAATTATAAATTGGCGCATTAAATAAATGCATATATTAGTTAATAACTATAGCCTATGTGCTTTATCTGTCTATGTACTGTTGGCTTCCGTAGGCGTCTCTTACTGGGAAAACGAAAGAGAGGATTCCATTTGGTTATTATCTAATATTAGGGAGCGACCCGCTCCAACACAATAGTTACATAAATAGCGAGTAGGCATGATGGGGGGGGGGCAAAGGTGGCGTGACCGTAGCCAACCAATAGGAGGGCGCCATTCCAAAAAAAAAAAGGTAAACGGTGACAGAGAGAGATGACTGATTAGGAAAGACGCTCGTAACTGTATATAGAATACTTTGTACATGTGGGTGGTACAGGCCATGATAATCATGGTGGGTAGTAGTTGACGACTGCTTTTACTGTAAGTGCATCACATGGTTGCACATGTAGAAAGCCGTTCGACTTTTGCATTTACAAATGTGCCATTGCTCTGTTTGGCTATTTGCAATCACTAGTAGAGTTGGACTTTTTACACGAATTGGGGGCCATTTGAGTATACACTTATCTCCCGATTTACACGGTAGATACGTTCCTGAGAAAAAACGTGTAAATCGGGAAATAGGTGTACACAGAAATAAAAATAAAATGCATTGACAGGTTAAAATATGTAGTCAGCACATAAGCTCGGGAGATTCCTCGTGAGATGTGTACACAGCGCATGTGTTCAATCACAGTAGCATTTAGTATAGTGCGATACAAAAAAAAACTAATTTGGAAAACCGTGTAAAAGCGAAAACGTGTAAAACAAGTATCGTGTAATTCGGGGGATAGGTGTATTTTTTTTATCAGAAAAAAAGTGCGCAATGAGGGATTCGAACCTGGATCGTATCTGTCAGAAAACCAACGGTTTATACTTCTCTTCCACGGACATTGCCATTATGTAAATATGGAATAAATAAAGTCACAAACATTTCTTCTTTATTTATAGAGTTTTGTACTATAGATTGTGTCATAAACGTTTTATATAGCTCTGGTACATGTGAAATCAATCATCCGCAAATATGTACAATCACTGCGAGGCCGTTAGTATGGTGAGATGGCTAAATTTCTTTGTACCATTTGTTGTTTGGAATCTTTTATGGGTTCTTGTATCTCTTTATTCGTATATGTAGATGTCTGGAATCTGTATGGAAAACCAGAGCTTGGGTCACTTAAGCGCAATATCTTAAAATCGCTCACTTCCCTGAACGCACGGGCTATCTCTTTGTTAAAATTCAAAATGACTTTATATAACCAAATCTAACATGTACTTATATATATATATTAGATAATATTTTGAAAATAGAGCAATCCATAAATAAATATTTAAATAAAAAGACATATATTGGATTAAAATATCATTATTTTACCAATATTTCAGTTGGTTGAACGCCAACCTAAATCATCTGTTATAATACCTTGATAATGGTTTGCGTTCAGCCAACTGAAATTTTGGTAAAATAAATTATATTTTGATCCAATATATGCCTTTTTATTCAAATATTAGAAAATAAAAAGACATATATTGGATTGAATAAAAATATTTATTTACCAATATTATTATATATGCCTTTTTATTATCTAATGAATTAAATATGGATTGTTCTATTTTTATAACCTATACAAATGTATGTATATAATGTATATGCATTTCACCTATTTTTTATTCTAAATTTATATTTTATTTTTATATCGCTAGGAGGTTTTCCTTGTGTACATTCATGCACAAAAATTACAGAGGTAGAAAGTATTTGATGTCGATGATCGTCTAATTTTTTTAGGGAGACAGAAACAATTTTATTCACACTTGGTTATCTAGTGTATCTTCAATAAAGGTCGCTGTAATATCTTTCAGAGTTATTGTCTGAATCCCGATATACATGCTGAAATGTACAACTTCCTTAAGTTTAATCCATGAGTGTATACACACTTGGTTATCTCGTGTGTCTTCAATAAAGGTCACTGTAATATATTTCAGAGTTATTGTCCCGATATACATGCTGAAAGGTACAGATGTTACCATCTACCCGGACTGTCCTTCTGACACCTAAGTTTTCTTATGTACAATGTCAGTGGAGGTACATTTACTGAGATGTGGCGATATGCAGTTTTATATTTTTCGGAAGATTTTCCAGAGATTTTGGAATTTGATTTCTAATTCCTTGGCCATCTGTAATATTGGATATTGGAAAGTTAAACCGGTGAAACGGAGATGATCCATGGTTTAATCTTTACTTTAGGAATTGGGGTAGATTGGATCGTTTTTGCAATATCATTTTAAACTATTTTCCCAGTTTAACACATGACGCTTTTCATGTGTTAAAGTGATACATGGTGACTAATTAATAATACAATTATCTAATCTTAATTAACGTTTCATTATCCGCCAATAGTTGAGAATCCATTATCTGTCTTCACTTGTCTCTGTATTGTTGAATAAAAGAAGAAGATATTATAGAGAAAATGTAGAATGACGTCAGAGACGATGGTTTAGAAGCAAGCTATCTGATCAGCTACCATTGAAGCAACTGCCATTGTAAACTGACCTGACATTGGGTACTGTGACATTTCGGACAGTTTGATGACATTTCGGACAGACACTTAATAAATGCGTTACAAGCGTATTTATCCCTTTGTTTAATTCTCCAAAAATATCCTAATCTGTATTAAATGAGAAACCTTTCATGATAAATCATAAAAAAAAAAAAAAAAAACATTGATATAAGTCTATTCAAACAAACAAAAATATGTATATAGTATACTCATGGACAAAACTTAAGGAAGTTGTACCTTTTAGCATGTATATAAGGATTCAGACAATAACTCTGAAAGATATTACAGTGACCTTTATTGAAGACAAACGAGATAACTATACTCATGGACAAAACTTAAGGATGTTATACCTTTCAGCATGTATATCAGAATTCAGACAATAACTCTGAAAAATATTACAGTGACCTTTATTGAAGACATACGAGATAACTACACTCATGTACAAAACTTAAGGAAGTTGTACCTTTCAACATGTATATCAGAATTCAGACAATAACTCTGAAAGATATTACAGTGACCTTTATTGAAGACACACGAGATAACCAAGTATAAACAAAATTGCCTGTCTCCTTCAAAAAAAAAAAAAAAGAAAGACGACCGGCGACATCAAAGCCTTCAACCTTCCTCAAGGGTTTTCCATTAGTGTATAAAAACCAGATAGTTGATATATTTTCCGATAGATGGCAGTGGACTATCAGCAACATTCAGTTGTACAATCAGAAAAGATGTCCTTTCATTATATTCTATCACCCAAATTTTTCTTCTTCTTTACTGTCAAACTCTTTTTAAACATCAAGATAAAATGTCAAAGGAATGTGTTTATAATTGATAGTTGCTAGAGCCTTGTATGGTTGTCAACACATAAGTATTTATGGGGTCCTTTACTTAAGCCTTCTTTCTTTCCTCTTTCTTTAATGGCAAGTTAATGCTCTCATAAATTGATGCATCATCTGCCTCTCTAACAAGTAATTTTATCTATTGTGGATTCACATCTTTAGAAATGAAAAAATGAAGTTTTAAAAAATAATAAACAACAAATATTTATATAGAAAGTTCGAAAATGATAATACTTTGTGTCATATCTCTCTCTTGCCCGCGGTGGGCGCCACCAATGAAGACCTTGTATATATATTCTATATACAGTTACGAGCGTCATGCGTTCTTAATTCTTCATTTTTCCTCTCTGTCACCGTTTGCTTTTTTTTTTTTTGGAATGGCGCTCTCCTATTGGTTGGCTACGATCACGCCACCTTTGCCGTAGTGAATCTGTGAATACGACTATAAGTCATCATAAAGGCTTGTTATGTGATTCTTACATTATAAAACTTGTTTCATTTAAATGTAATTATACTGTCCTAAAAGCTTATGTCCATAGTTTTCTTAAATACTATTTATAAGATTCTACCCTTCAGTGTCGCATATATAAGCAGAATGATCTAATACAGTATTAGAGCTCTAAAGAAGCGGTCTGGTAGATTAAATTGGCGAAACCGCTGGGAGGGTTCACCACTGATGAACAAAGCCTTCAAATATTTTTCATCGCAGTAAGGACAGTAGAAGTTTGTATTATGTATAAAAGAAACATTCGTGCTTTTAAATCCTTTCATTTTATACATATGTACATAGTTTGCTTGAACACCATTTCTGAGATTCTATCCTTCAGTGTAACATATATAAGTAGAATGACAGTATTAGAGCTCAAAAAAGCGGTCTGGTAGATTAAATTGGCGAAACCGCTGGGAGGGTTCACCATTCAAGCCCTCCTAATATTTTTTCATCGCAGTAAGGACAGTAGAAGTTTGATTTATGTTTAAAATAAAGATTCGTGTTTTAATTCTTTCACTTTCAATAAAAACTCATGTTATAATGTGTTTTTGTTACTTTAGAGATTTTGTTATAGAGTTTTCTGTTGTGAAATGTATCGTTTAGGTAATGCAAATTCTTTCTTCGTTCCGATCTCTCCTCTCTAAGCAGCCTTCCATTCGAACACGACTGTGCAGAAAGGTACAAAAGCTACTTTAGTTAAGGCTGGTTGATTTTGAGTCAGAGCTTAGTTAAAAGTGGCCAACCATGACTTTCCCAATGTGCATACTGTCCACTGCAGATTCTTATTTGCATAGAATTCTTTCTTCTATAAATTTCGAAATTTCTCACTACTACAGTATTATATAAATATGTGTGAAAAAATAGTACAAATGTGATATTGTACTGGGATAAGGTGCATAAATTAAGAAAAAGGCATCTCCTTATCGTGCAATATTCATGCACCTTATCCCAGTACAATATCACATTTGTACTATTTTTTTCACATTGTGTAGCGGTCTCACACAATTCTGGCCTTAACTACCCGTTTCATGATTTTTCAGGATGCCTTAATGACCAAATATTTTGGTCGTTGAGGTACAGCTTGCACCACGCTGATGAGGGCCAACAGCCCGAAACACGTCCGTGGTTAGCTTTTCTTGATTAATCAAGAATGGGTATTTGGTCAATTCTGGAATAATTAAAAATCAACGTGAATAGTTGATATTTATTCCGATAGATGGCGCAAGCCATCAGAAACTCTCAGTTGCACGATAAGGAGATGCCTTTTTCTTAATAAATATGTGTATATTGAAGTTTTTTAATAAATATATTATTTCATATAATATATAGAATATAGACACATTTTCCTGTGTGAGAATTTTGATCTATACAGAAAACTAAAATATAGTTGAAATATTGTAAAACGACATTTAAAAAATTATCCCGCATGAGTTTCTTTTCAATGAAAAATCAAAATTTATTTATAAAGGAGAAATAACGATTATTTCTAACCTTATCATTACTCTTCACAATTCATCCTTTCATACCTCATCTTTAAGGTTAGAAATAATTGTTATTTCTCCTTTAAATAAATTTTGATTTTTCACTGAAAAGAAACTCTTGCGGGATAATTTTTAAATGTCGTTTTACAATCACAAGCCGCATTATATTATATTTGAAATATCTTTTACACTTCTCTTAAATGTACAGAGGTATATTCTGTATATGGGTAAAAGCTATTTCTATATATAGCTTTTCTATTGGTCTTAAATAACAGATTCCGCTAGGAAGATTCACCACTGCTGAGCCATGCCCTTCCCTCTTTCAAATTATTTTTCACTGCAGTATAAGGGCTTTGGGGAAATAGTTTTTAATTATACACATTTGAAAGAAAGTAGCGTTAAAATAGTTCTCTTTTTCAGAGATGGAGAACGCTAAGTTGAAGATGATATTTAAAAAGAAAAGTTCACTTTTCGTCAATTTAATCTCAAAACATATGTACCTTCTATTGACGGTGCCTTCAATCTATTAGACTTAGGTCGGTGACAAAGTAACAATACCATATTTGGCCGATTCAGAACATCCTCCTGAAGACTATGATGTCAATTGATGACCATCGTCTGTATAGAACAGGATTTGATTTTATGAGATCCATGATAAAATCTTCAGATCATCTTAACCTTAGAGGTAGCTAGACCAAATCTTTGGCCCAGTTATATATAAAGATAGATTATACAGTTACGAGCGTCATTCCTCATCTCCTAATCAATCAGTCATCAGTTTTCATCTCTGTCACCGTTTGCTTTTTTTTTTTTTTGGAATGGGGCCCTCCTATTGGTTGGCTACGGTCACGCCACCTTTGCCCCCCCCCCCCCCCCCCCCCCCCCCCCCCCCCATCATGTCCCCCCCCCCCCACTCGCCTTTTCGTTTATGTAATTATTGTGTTGGAGCGGGGTCGCTCTTTAAATAAATGCATATATTAGTTAATAACCAAATGGAATCCTCTCTTTCTTTTTCCCTGTAAGAGACGCCTACGGAAGCCAACAGTACATAGACAGATAAAGCACATAGGCTTTAGTTATTAACTAAAATATGCATTTATATAAGGCGCCAATTTATAATTGTAACAAATAGTATTTGAATCAAAACATTCAATCGGGTAAAACACGGGCGTTGCCAGGGTCATTCGGCTAGTATATAATAAGCGATAGAACTCTTCCTGTTTAGATAATCAAATAAAGTAAAGCATGAAGGAAGATCAGTTTCCTTTGTATATGTATGATATGTATGAGTTGTATTTTGTTTCTCCGTCTATAAGAAAAAATGTAAATATGCTAAAATATTGCTTACCATAGTATAAATAGGCTTGTATCTCTTTGAATCTCTTAGCTTTTTGCCAGTAGAAGGGCGAGTGGCCCGAAAGCTTGCTCGCGTTTATTAAAAAGAAACTCATCTTCCTTCGTGCTTTACTTTATTTGATTATATAAATATATATTTAAAATAAATAAGGCATATCCTGACAAGGAGCACATGTGCTTTTTAGATGGCCTAGCGCCATTTGTAAAACAGAAATCAACTAAACATTGATTTAGCCTGTTCCCTAATATTTGGTCAACCCAATTTCTTGATAAATATTTTTGGTCGCAGTGGTACAGCCTACTCCACGCTGACGAACTCCAACAGCGCGAAACGCGTTCGTGGATAGCTTTTATTGATTTATCAAGAAATTGGATTGGCCAAATATCAGGGAACAGGCTAAATCAATGTTTAGTTTATTTCTGTTCCACCAGATGGCGTTCTGCCATTTAAAAAGACATGTGCTCCTAATCAGGATATGCCTTTTTTATTTTTAATATCAACACCTGACCTTTTTATTTTTTTCTATTGTTTTTTTTTCATAGATATATATATATATATTGCCGGGTGGATAGTGATCTATAAAAGAAAAATATGAAGACACTTACTTTAAGAATAAAGAATTGAAGAAGAAAAAGAAGATCAGAAATGCAAAACTGAAGCGAGGTCAGTCTCTGTAACTTGAAACTGAGAGATCACATTCCCAGCAGAATGGTCTCAACGTGGATTTTCTGTAAAAATAGCTCTCAGACAAAGAAAGGTTCCAAAAGGTTCCATGATTGTCCCAAAAATTCGTAAACACTTGCAAAAAATTGTAATACTAATAGTATTCACCATGATGTTGTAGCAAAGTATTTAATTATTTTATTAACATAGTATCATTTTTTATGTTTTTATTTTGCTACTATGTAAACTTCCCTCATTGCTTATCTTTTGTTTTATCATTCATAGTTTGTTATTGCCTTGAATAAATTGCTGTGTCATCCTGAAGTTTGTCTTTCCTAATTTTCCACATGGCAATATAATTCGCCTTTATGTATAACTAGACGGGTGACCCGGGCTTTGCCCCGGGATTGACCCGTGTGCATATCTACCCGAGTGATATATATTTAGATAAGATTTTTTCTATAATTGTTTCTTATTAACATTATCTATTTATTTGCATCAGCATAATTTAATCTAATCTTTGATAGAGGGCGCTGTTCGTGAGCTAAGTAGAATAATTTGAATATATAGTTTTAATTATTGATTAATATATTTTTTAAAATAGCCTATCGTCTTCCCCGTAATTTTTTACCTATGTGTGGAAATTTTGGTTTAAATTAGTGAACTACTGCGAATTTGTATACCGGACATACAAGCAAACAAACATACAAACAAACAAACATACAAACATTGATTTATATATATATCTTTGTATTATGTATAAAGTAATTGTATTATGTATTCGCCGTAATAATATTATTCACCAATTAATAAGAAAAGCAACGTTTTAAGGTAAACACGAACTTCTGTGACAACCTTATGTAATACATATTATGAAATTTCGTATATTTATTCTTCAATGTCCGTTCTTCCTGTTATATTTGGAAGTTAATGAAGGCGTATGACGTAACTTTTACTTTATGGGCCATTATTCAATCTTTTTATCCTCTTTAGATGTCCATCTTTGGTAGCTTATAAAAACCCTGGAATCAATTCTTCATTGTTGAGAAATCTATTTGCGCACTTGAAATCTCAAGGTTAAAAACAAGGAACTGTAAGCTATACAATGGAGTCATACACACTATATAGAAATAGTATAGGTTTAAAGGTATGTTCAATATTTCAGATATTTCCCCTTCAATTCGAGTATTTAATGAACCATTCTTATATAAAGATAGTATAAAAATAAAGGTGAATATTATTTTGCCACGTGAAAAATTAGAAAAGACACAAACTTCAGGATGACACAGAAATTTATTTAAAAAAAGAACAAACTATGAATGATAAACAAAAGATAAGGAATAAGGGAAGTTTACAGAGTAGCAAAATATAAACATAAAAAAAGAATAATACTCTGTTAATTAAATAATAAATACTTTGCTACAATATAGCTTGAAGGTAATATGAGGATTGATTATGAAAATACAATTTATATAAACTTCATTTTTCACGTACACATACACAATATACATTGTTTTCTACAACACTGCGGAAGTGAAGAACCTGTTCAGTAAGTGCAAAGTCGGGCTGCTTTTCACATGTGTAGACATGTGGTGCACTTACAGTAAAAGCAGTCGCTAACTACCCACCATGATTATCATGGCCTGTACCACGTGTACTAGGGATAAGGAAGAAAAAAAAAGAAACTGTACATACTTCACAATCTAAATATCAAGACCCGAGTTGATATTTTTGAGTGAAACAAATAAAGTTAGTTTTTGAACTGTGTAAACCTGGAACTTCCGAAACAAAAAATATTACACACTGAAAATATGTTTTTTTCATGCTAATACTAAATTGATAACAGCCCCTCTCACTTTTTCTTTAAAAAACAGACAATTATTTCTTCGAATTAAATAACATAAGTGATTAATGGTGATAAATCGAATTATATGTGTGCTGTTATTAATTGCAGTATATACAAAGAAAGAACTGTATGTACACAGATTATAAAATTTATATAAATACGGATATTTAGGAAATAAACAATCGTATAGATATTTATCTTTATTAAGAATGTGTAATGAAATCAAATGCATTTTAGAAAAGACGTTGATGTTGGGGAAAATTGGAGGAAGAGAGGAAGACCTATAATAAGCTGGCTGGAAGGGATCAAGAAAACTACCAGAAGGTCACTAGATGTTCTGCGAGTAATGATTAATAACAGATAAAATTAAAGAATATTTGGTCATAGTGTCACCAAAAGTCGAACTCGGCTTTTTTTTGGCTTATCCCTAGTACACGTAGTACAGTCCATGATAATCATGGTGGGTAGAATAAGGCGACTGCTTTTACTGTAAGTGCACCACATTTCTACACATAAGAAAAGCAGTTCGACTTTGCACTTACAAATGTGCCATGGCCCTGTTTGGTTACTTGCATTCGCTAGTGGGGTTGGACTTTTGAAAGAATCGGGAGCCATTGGAGCATTTTTTTATCAGATAAAAGTGCCCAATGCGGGAATCGAACCCGGGTCGTAGCGGTCGAAAAACCAACGGTTTAAACCATTCTTCCGGCTTAATGGTCACTAACAACAACAGAATGATGTAGGGAAATTAATAGTAAGAAGGAAATCTTTCAAGGAGGAAATCGAATTTTAAAAAGAATACATTTACCTTTCCCTTCAAGTTGACGTCAAAGCTATGCATTCTTAAGATCACTTTTCTCAGGCAAATTTCAACCACTGATGACATTGTTGCAGATACTTTACCAGCTTTAACACCTCTTTGGACAAGTCGAAAGTTTTCGTGAAACCCTTGATGATCTCATGCAATCAAATATGACCCTCTGGACAGA
Source organism: Cordylochernes scorpioides (assembly GCA_030710605.1). Taxonomy (NCBI): domain Eukaryota; kingdom Metazoa; phylum Arthropoda; class Arachnida; order Pseudoscorpiones; family Chernetidae; genus Cordylochernes; species Cordylochernes scorpioides. Next base: position 21,221,854 of record CP092876.1, read on the forward strand.
CCTGGACCATAGTTCAACCCACATACAATTCTCTACATAAAACCAATACAGACGACTGGCAACCACCGTTTCTTGTAAAGTTTTTCTATTCAGCCGAGTGTATTAAAAAGTAAAAGTTGTATAAGCTTATGATTTTGCTTTGTTTCAAAAATGAATCGATGTTGGTTCCATATGCTTGAATTGATTATATTACACCTTAGTTCTACATATATTTTATTGCTTAAAAAGGAACACAACAAAACAAAAAAAGAAACTACAATTATAAAATGATTTGATAATTAAAGAAAAAAAACAATAATTCTACCAAAAAAATGATAATGATAAAAAATTGAAAATGTCTGCCAGAAAAATGCTTCTATGAATTAAAAATTAAGAATAATTACAAAATTAACATATAAATTTCAAACACCGAGCTTTCAAACATTTCTGTCATTCTACAAGAGAACGTATCTTCTTATATTGTACATTCTCATTTTTACTCCTGAAGAAGAACAAAAATCCTCGAAAGCTCGACTATATAGAAAAAAAATTTACAATAAAATCTTCGCTCGCAATTTTGTACTTTTGATCTAAACGATTTTTAAACTTAAAATAATAAATTTTATACTAACAGAAACCTTTTTTTAGAACACATTAGAGTCATGAGAACCAACATTTCATTATTAATTGATTAAAAATATAACAACTACAAAACCTTTATTAAGACACTATTGTCTTACAAGGGGATTCCACTAAAAGGTTATATATGTACATGAGTGAGGAGGAAAAGCAATTTAGAGGGGAGGGGGAGCAATCAGCCGTTGTCTGTGGAGTTGAGAACTTCTTCCCTCATTTTATCAATCGCCTTGAAAAATTTAAAATATTTATAAACAAATGTTTTATCCAGCAGGAGAGTAGTAAAAGATTAAAAATATATATATTTATTAATAAGTAAAAAAACATCGCGTATTAATCAACATTTATTTAGAGTCGCTTTCAAATAAAAATTCTCAAACCAAGTTAGAACATGCCAAAATCAGTTCAGATTTCTAACAGATGTTTGAACCAGCTGCGTATTCATTCTCTTTAGAATCTTTTTCTCAATGTGTTCTCACTTGTTAAACAGAAGGTATTCAGGTTAACTTGAGCTCCTTTTTTTAATAGTTAACACATCTCTTCTTCTTTCTTATCTCAAAGACATGATAATCATGGTGGGTAGTTAGCGACTGCTTTTACTGTAAGCGTACCACATGTCTACACATGTGAAAAGCAGTTCGACTTTGCACTTACAAATTTGCCAGAGCCCCGTTTGGTTACTTGCACTCGCTGGTGGGATTGGACTTAACAGTTATATTTATTATAGTTAACACATAAATTAGTAGATTAGAAAAAAATGTACTGAGCAAACTAAAGGCTTTTCTGATATAGACAAATATTGGTTAGGATAAAGATAACATAATCCCGTGTGTACTTTACCCAATCCCTCGTATCAATATTGAGTAAGAATACCAGGCATCCAGGGAAAAGTGTCTTTTCAAAAAAACCTTTTCAATCTCTAACTTTCAGGCATGGACGCCCTTCTACAGAAGAAAACATGGTAAAACGACATTTGAAAATTATCCCGCATGAGTTTCTTTTCAACGAAAAATGTAAATTTATTTTAAGGAGAAATAATGATTATTTCTAACCTTAGGGATGAAGTATGAAAGAATGAATTGCGAAGAGTAATTATAAACCGAAAAATGAAAGTGTCCAGGGATGGGAATTTATTTTTTCGTTTATCATTATTCTTCACAATTCATCTTTTCATACCTCATCCCTAAGGTTAGAAATAATCGTTATTTCTCCTTAAAATATATTTAGATTTTTCGTTGAAAAGAAACTCATGTGGGATAATTTTCAAATGTCGTTTTACAATCACAAGCCGTATTATAATATATTATAAAACTTGGTAAAATTAAGTTTTCTCCTGTAGAAGGGCGTTCGTTTCCGAAAGCTAGAGATTAAAAAGGTTTTTGAAAAGATAATTTTCCCTGGAGACCTGATGTTTTCACTCAATAAAGATAAAACACACACATACACAAAGGCCTTTATTAGGGACTTGCCCCATACAGATTCTCCCAATTGAGTAAGATAATAATCATCTTGTGTTATTTACATAGAAATTGAACTGGCTTTACTCTTCGTCTCAAAGTCATTCACTTGTTGACTGGTCCTTACATAATGATGATCTAAAAACATTTATAGTAAGCTATTGCCTTAGATTTGTTTGCTGATATTTTTAAAAGCAATACCTAGGGTGAAATGTTGGTACATTTAATTTGTTGATATAGGGCCTTCCTCTCTGCATCAAGGGCTGTACAATTAAGCAGGTAATGGGGGAGTTCTTCAGTAATTTCCTTGTCACACGGTGTACATATAAAGTTTTTGGCCTCAAACGTCAGAACGTGTTTTTTTTTTAAGACTTTAAATAGTATTCTCGATTGAGCTATACATCGTTTGAATGGTAAAGGGAAATCATCGGAATAAAGATAATATATTTAAAAAGTTATCTTGAACACTGCTACTCTTTTTGTATTGTTTTTCTTGCTTCCCTCTTTCTCTTTCTTGTTTTTTTTTCTTTTTCTTCTGTCTATATCGTTATTTCCTTTGTCTCACTGCTTTGTTCTTATGCATACCTCTGGTGAATCCTGTATAGGGTCAGTGTCCCTAAATAAAGGCTTTTTGTTGTAAGTTATCTTGAACACATTTCTTAAAATAAGACACTTTTCCGCCAGAAAATGTTTTAAAACCAAAACATTCCAATACAATATTTTAGGGGGAGTTATGGATGATTAAACTGGCGAAACTGCGGGGAGGGTTCACAACTGATGAGCTAAACCCTCCCAAAATTTTCTAACGCAGTAAGGACAGTAGGGATTTGTTTTTTATCACCATAAATAATATCGTTTCTTGTAAATATAATACCTTTGAAAATATTTCGGTAAAAGAATCGTTCAATACAGTATTAGAGCTTTAAGAAGCGGTCTAATAGATTAAATTAGTGAAACCGCTTGGTGGGTTCACCATGGATGAGCCAAGCCCTCCCAATATTTTGTGGAATATAATGTGGAAATGTAAAAGTTTATATACGTTACGCTGGCCATTATATCGAAGGTTCTGTACTATTGCGACTTCGTTCACCATATTAACGTCTGTTGACAAAGAGACGTGTCTGAAAGCTTGGGTTTACAAAATCCAAAATAAAGATATTTTTCGACTTATTCTACTCGATGTACTTTGAATAAATAACCATTATTAGCTTTTTATAACTATGGTTACTACGAAACTATTTCTATAACCCTGATGTAAAAGTCATGTGAATTGAAAGTTCGATTTTTTTTTCAGCTTAACCCTGGTCATAAAACTGATAAATTAACAAATAACTCAAATTATGCAAAATATATATATGTTATATTAAAATATTTCATTTAAAATTATGTTATATTAAAGTATTATTTTATTTTAAAAATTATATTTCATAGATAAAAATACTCTGTTTAAATCGACCGCCAGAGGCCATGCTTCCCATATAAAATACTCATTGTTGTTCTTCCCCGTTGGCCGACCCAAAACTTTGTAATTATGTAAATAATATTTTGTTTTCCTTATTTTATTCGCCTTAAGTCAGGCAGTACTTTTACCAAATTATGTTTTTTTTTTATATAGTCCTTAAGCTCAATTAAGGAAATCCACTAATCAAAACTCTTTTAAATATTTTTGCGACGACTGCATTACCATAATTCTCAACATGATCAAAAATACAACGGAAAATCTCTTTTATATATATATATATATATATTAAAAATAAAGAAGGCATCTCCTGACCACGAGCACATATGCTTTTTAGATGGCAGAGCGCCATCTAGTGGAGCAAAAATAAACTAAACGTTTATTCAGCTTGCTCCGTGATATTTGGCCAACCCAATTTCTTGATAAATCAAGAAAAGTCATCCACGAACGCGTTTCGCGCTGTTGGCGCTCGTCAGCGTGGAGTAGACTGTAACCAATGCGACCAAAAGATTTTTGGTCCTAATGGCTTCTTGAGAAATCAAGAAATGGGTATTTAAGGCCAAATTTGCGTAAAGACGCTTAACACATGAAAAAACAATAGAAAAAATAAAAGATAAGTGGGTCAGGTGTTGATATTAAAAATAAAGAAGGCATCTCCTGACCACGAGCACATATGCTTTTTAGATGGCACGCTGACGAGCGCCAACAGCGCGAAACGCGTTCGTGGATGACTTTTCTTGATTTATCAAGAAATTGGGTTGGCCAAATATCACGGAGCAAGCTAAATAAACGTTTAGTTTATTTTTGCTCCACTAGATGGCGCTCTGCCATCTAAAAAGCATATGTGCTCGTGGTCAGGAGATGCCTTCTTTATTTTTAATATCAACACCTGATCCACTTATCTTTTATTTTTTTTCTATTGTTTTTTTCATATATATATATATGTTGTAAATGAGTGGAGCCGACAACGTCACAGTGGGCTCATCATCCAATATGCAGTCATGGGGCCGGAAGTGAAGGTGCACTAGCCTGAAGACAAAAGAAGACCACATACATAGGAACATGGTTACCTCGGTTCAGGAGTGATTCTCGGGAAGGGTGAGACTAAGGGGGATTCTTGGGACAGCTCTGGTCAATCGAGCAGCATGGCGTCTTAACTACATGTCTACTCTGTTCGTGTCCTATCTGGGCTCAGAGCCACCCGAAAAATTGAACCAGAACTTATATATATAACAAGAATGTCCGAGAAAAAATATATAGCGATAGAATTGTTTAACTTTCATAAAGCGTTAGAGAACAATGTAATCTCTAAGAACTAAAATTACAGAACAATTTCCTTCCATAGTTAATTTGTATAGTGTGTTATGTTGAATACTTTAATTTCCTTTTCATTTTCCCTTCTCTCCTTTGTTTATGTTTTCCTTTTCTCCATGATGTTGATGTATGGCGAGTCCTTACAGGATGGAAATGTTCTAATAAAGCTGCTGTTGTTGTTATATATAACAAGGTATCATTTTATAGTCTATTCGAAACCAAAATCAGTGGCTCCAATAAACGTATAAACATTGGACATTTAAAAGCATTAAGAATATTTCTTTCACACGTAACACAAACTTCTACTGTCCTTACTGCGATGAAAAGAAATTAAGAAGGCTTGGCTCATCAGTGAGGAACCTTCCCAGCGGTTTCACCAATTTAATCTACCAGACCGCTTCTTAGAGCTCTAATACTGTATTGGATCATTCTGCTTATATATGTTGCAATGAAGGGTGGAATATCAGAAATAGTATTTTAGAAAACTGTGGACATAAATCCATGAGTATATATCGATGGAAGGCTAATGACATCTGTTTAACTTGTGCCAATTCGACTAATTACGATTTTTTTTCTCTCCAAGAAAGTAGTGATACATATTTTTCATTGCAGTAAAGATATAGGAGAGAGGAAATTGCTAATTTGAAAAGAAAAAAGTCTAAAAGGATCTCATTTCTCATATAATAAAATTTGTGACATTTATTTTTGTTCATTTTTGGGGGAATGTAGACGAAATCTACTTTTGAAGTAGGAATTTATCATTCATATTTTATAATGTGAGATGATAGTACATATTTTTGCTTATCCCATGTATACTAGGTAAAAGCCATGATAATCATGGTGGATAGTTAGCCACTGCTTTTAATGTAAGCGCCTCACAAGTCTACACATGTAAAAACAGTTCGAATTTCGCACTTATAAGTGTGTTAAAACCCCGTTTGGTTACTTACACTTTCTGGTAGGGTTGGAATTTCACAAGAAACAAAAGTTATTGAAGCATTTTTTTCTTCAGAAAATAAAAGTGTCCAATGCAGGATTCGATTCTGGGTCATGGCACATAACAGAAAATACAACTCCGCCTTTGCCGGTCCCAAGCCCGGATGAAAAAGGAGAAGGGGGAGCAGCAACAAGCTCATTAAAAAAACCTGGGCTCAGCTGGCCCGGCTGATAGTACCCTGTAAGGGCTCCTAATCCAGGGATACAGAATGAGCAGCGTTTGTACTCCTTGTTAGGAGCGGCTGCACATGGTGTCTGTTCCTCATGTCAGAGGTGGCCATTTCTTTTGGAGCTAAGTCGGCCTGCCACTGAGTAGTGCTCCCAGTCTTAATGACAAAGGCAGACGCATTCTACTTCACCCAGTGTGGAGATAAGAAAGAAGAAGACAGAAAATACCACTTTTTACGTCGAGTTATGAAAATGGTCATCCTGTTTGAAGTCTAAAACAAGCGAGACTGATAAAGACAAACACAAAGACCCTAATGAAGAAAGACATTATATTTTTTCAATGCCACATCCTCCATTTAGATCCCTGTAATAATTTCCTTTGTCAGTTAGAAGCTAAAAATAGAAATATCTTTGTGTTCTTCCTTGATAAAAAAAAAATCCTCAATGTTTTCCTTGAGGCTTGTTAGGCTTCGTGACAATTTAAACAGATGACAAGAGCAATGATATTAGGTCTTAAATAGGGTCTTAACAATTAGGTGTTAAACTTAAAAGGTCTTAAATAAGTAATTAAGTGAGATAATTTAGTTAGAAATAGAGTAAGATGCAATGTGCATCTGTGACTTCCTTTTTGGCAAATACAAGAGCGGGTTAATAAGTAATGTATAATGACCCATAGAAGAATATTTAAATAAATTATCACCATAAATATAATGTTTTATGATTCAATAAACATTCCACTTTTTATATCTGCAAACATAATTAAGATATATAAAATGAAAGGATTTAAAAGCACGAATGTTTCTTTTATACATAATACAAACTTCTACTGTCCTTACTGCGAGGAAAAAATATATTGGGAGGGGTTGGCTCATCAGTGGTGAACCCTCCCAGCGGTTTCGCCAATTAAAGTTCACCACTGATGAGCCAAGCCCTCCCAATATATTTTTCCTTGCAGTAAGGACAGTAGAAGTTTGTATTTTGTATAAAAGAAACATTCGTGCTTTTAAATCCTTTCATTTTATATGTATAGATGGCGCGTTATTGCTTTGTGATAATTAAGGAATATAAAATTTAAAAAGGAAAGGTTATTTTTAGAGGGATGGGTATCACGAGAATTTGGGAAAAGAACTATAAATACTTTTGAAGATATTCCGCAACAATATGCTTCATTTTTAAATTTAAAAAGTAGTTAATAAGCTAGATAAAAAATTGAACATAATAGTTATAAATATATATAATAATCTTTGTGATTATTATTATTATATTACTTTATTTATTTATTTTTACTTAATTTATTATAATTTTATTATTATATATTTTTATTTGTTTTTGACTCGCGCTTTAGATGTTGTGCTAAATTCGAAGAATCACGTGAGAACGCCCTTGCAAACCTCAGAACAATTTTTAACGTCTTGCCAAATGTTTTATTTTTATTTACTTCTCCTGACGAAGACAAAAGATTTTTGTCGAAACGTTGAGAAAATAAAAAACTCCAACTGGCCGAAGTGTCTATTTTTTATATAAATATTTTCAGATATGTTGAAGTAAACACAAGAATCTGACAACAGTCAGTGATGGAGTTCCTGTTTAAGTCCGGAAACATTTCAGCCACTGTATTTCACTCGAAGCTAAAGTCTGTGTATGGAAATGAAGCCATGGATAGAAGCACAATATGACGATGGATTCAGAATTTCCAGACTGGTGATTTGATATCAGCGATAAAGAAAGGCCGGATAGACCAACCTCTGTAGTGATGGACCAAAATTTGGCTCTAACGGAGGAATTGATCAAGAATAACCGAACAATGACGACTAACCAAATAATAGGAAAACTTTCCCTGTCTAAAAGAAGTTTTATTAATATTATTAATGATCTTTGATATCAAAAATTGTTCTCAAAATGAGTCAAAATGTTGTTTTTAATTCCAAAATATTTGACAATAATCTACAATTAAAAACCTATCTTTTAGTTAAATATATTCACAATAACATATTGAATATATTTATATAAAGGTGGGGGTCTACCTGAATCTATGGAAAAAAAGCAAACAAATTTATTTTTATTAATATTTTCACCGATAGATAGCGCAAGCCATCAAAAATTACAGTTACACGATCGTAAAATATATTATTTTTCCTTAACAGTAAAAAAGTAATCAGAATAATGCAAATTTACATGTACTGATAAATTAACAGGTTGAATCATACACATACCTACCTTCCTGTATTCTTACATAAAATGTTCCATGCCGGCTGGAAGGAGATAAAGCCGCTGTCTGCAGAGGTCAAGGTGCTGATGTTACAGTGTGACGGTGAACTTGACCATCGTAGATGTGACAATCGACGACTGAGGCGACATCTGTTCTAGTGACGTCTTGAGTAACGCCTTTAGGTCTTGAGTAATGTCTTGATGATTGTTGGCTTGTCGCGGTATTTGGCTAGTTTGGTCATTTCTGTCTGATTGTGTCTTGCTTGACTTGGTTTCTACGTAAGTTGGTTGTTGTTGTGTCTTAACTGATTATATAGCGGTGGATGGTTTGTTAGTTCACTTGTCTAACTGAGAAGTTTCTGCTATATTGTTTGTGACTTGGTTTCTATATAGGCTGCTTGTTGTTGAATTGTTTCTTAACTGATTTGGTTTCTATTGAGGTTGATTGTTGCTGAATTGTGTCTGGTCTGATTTGTTTAACATAGCGGTGGTTTGTCTGTTATTTCACTTGTCTAACCGAGCAGTTTCTGTTGTATTGTTTAGTTTCTATTTAGACTGCTTGTTGTTGAGTTGTGTCTTGTGTGGCTTAGTTTATATTTAGGCTACTTGTTGTTCAGTTGTGCCTTGTCTGATTTGTTGAGCATAGCGGTGGTTGTTTTGTTCATTCACTTGTCTAACTGAGCAGTTTCTGTTGTTTTATTTGACTTGGTTTCTATTTAGGCTGCTTGTTGTTCAGTTGTGTCTTGTCTGATTTGTTTAGTATAACGGAGTTTGGTTTGTTAGTTCACTTGTCTAACTGAGCAGTTTATGTTGTATTGTTTGTGGCATGGTTTCTATTTAGGTTGCTTGTTGTTGAGTTGTGTCTCGTCTGATTTGTTTAGTATAGCGGAGTTTGGTTTGTTAGTTCACTTGTCTAACTGAGCAGTTTATGTTGTATTGTTTGTGGCATGGTTTCTATTTAGGTTGCTTGTTGTTGAGTTGTGTCTTGTCTGATTTGTTTAGTATAGCAGAGTTTGGTTTATTAGTTCACTTGTATAACTGAGCAGTTTCTGTTGTATTGTTTGTGGCTTGGTTTCTATTTAGGTTGCTTGTTGTTGAGATTGTCTTTTTTGGCTTAGGTTTTATTTAGGATGCTTGTTGTTGAGTTGTGTCTTGTCTGAATTGTATAGCAATAGATTATTTCATTGAATTGTGAACTCAAGTTGAATCATGAATTTACATGATTTACATGAATGAAAAAAAGGAAACATATCCCAGGACGCCTGATGTTTTCACCTTAATAATGAATATGTAGGATGGTTGTTGATGTGATGTGCTGGTGTGGCTTGTGGAAAGGCTGCTCTGATAAAATTATAATTAAAATTAATTTATTTAAAGCAAGAAATTATAAAGAGAAAAGAAGCAACGGTTGAAATAACGGCCGCCAGCTTTAGCCTTGTTGTTTACCGCTGAGTATCAGATCAAGTGTGTCGGAAGAAGCCAGCCGCTAGAAAGTTCTGGATGACGCCCGCGCATGCGTAGTGAAGTGTTCTCCCAACACGTGCTCGCCAAGCTTCTGCCCGTATGTGTTTTGAAGCTTTGTCCCAGTTCGCTGAAGCAAAGTGCGGTCGCCACAAATACAAGGGATTGTTCTATTGAATAAAACTTGAGTTTGAAACAATAAGTCTACGGAGACAAAAAACTGTACATCATCTAAAACACAATACGAAAGACAACAACAACAATAAACGTTAAAATATTACACAAATAAATTTACTGGCAATGCGTTTCTTTTAAATATCATCAAATATTATCTCTACAGACCTTAAAAGAAACGCATTGCCAGTAAAGTAAGGTCTGTAGAGATAATATTTGATAATATTTAAAAGAAACGCATTGCCAGTTAATTTATTTGTGTACAATTTTAACGATAGATGGCAATTAACTTTAATTTAACAATAAACGTATACAGGACATATAAAAACACATACAAACCTAGCTGATTTTTATACTTAACCAAAATACTAATAACTATTTAAATAAAAAGGCATATATTGGATCAAAATATTATTTATTTTATTTAAAGATTTATTTATGGATTGCTCTATTTTCAAAACTAATAACTACACACACAATCCTTTATTAAGACATAGTCTTATGCATGAATTTACTACGGAGTCTCTCTGAAAATTAAAAGAATAAAAAAGTAGAAGCTAATCACATTCAATAATGATATTAATTAAGAGAAAGGCATCTCCTTATCGTGCAACTGAATGTTACTGATGGCTTGCACCATCTATCGGAATAAATACAAACTATTCGTTGATTTTTTAATTATTCCAGAATTGTGGTCAAATACCCATTCTTATTTATTTATTTAACAGTTGGGAGAGATACGCCATATCCACAATTAGGTTAATTGCGTGTATATCTTAAATTATATACAATTAACCCAATTGAACATTAGGAATCATGAAAATTAAACGTTCGATGTCAAATTTTGCATATAGTAATTAGAAATAGTAGCTTGAAATATGTACAGTCAACACTTTCGCCTTGAAATATACATCCTTCAGAATCTATTAAACTTAATGTATTGGTCTTTATTGCAAGCAACTTGTTTTGTATTAGTCAGTTAAAGTTGGTTTTCTTCCCTTAGATCAGAAGTTATTGGACAGTTTATCAGAAGGAAACACCCATTCTTGATTAATCCATTAAGCTATCAGTACCTTTCAGTTTCACGATAAAGAGATGCCTTTTTCTTAATTTATCCACCTTATCTCAGTACAATTTTCACATTTGTGCTATTTTTTTTCACAATATTTATGTAAAGGAAAACTTATAATTAAAACAATCAATTTACAGGCAATGCGCTTCTTTTAAATATTATCAAATGTTATCTCTACAGACCTTACTGCAATGATATGAGTTATTGAATGAGAGGGCTTGGCTCATCAGTAGTGAACCCTCTCAGCGATTTCGCCAAATTAATCTCTAGACCGCTCTACTATTGTATTGGATTGGTTTGGAATATACCCTGTATTTTCTATGGAAGGCAGCTTAGGGGTGTTTAGTGATTTATGGACATAGGCTTATAGGTCTGTAGAGGAACATACATATAATTTCAAGGTGTTGCATCGAGCAAAGCTCTTTCGCAAAATATGTTTTCATAACAAATTTAATTTAAGACAATCAAGCTCATAGATTAGTTTAGGTAAAAAAAATCAGAAGATAATAACAATAATAGAAATAAATATAAAATAAAACAAACGAAAATAATCATGGAACAGTTAAGAATGTGATGTTTTGAGAGCTGAAACGGAAGCAGACGCCAAAGCAGGATGAAACCAAACGATAGGGCATCCATGCCACCAGACGGCGCTGTGGTTGGTTGTAAGCTAACAGTCATCTTCCAGTACTGCCAAACTGGTTTCTAACGACGGAAGCTTGGTCGCCGCTCTTCTTACAGCGGTAAGTTATCTTCTGTTTCTTTATTTATTTCTCTAATGTCATTTGTAGATTGTATTTCAAACTTTCGTCTGCTTTTATTTTTCGTGTCAATTTTCGCTTTAAAAAAAAAACGAATTTTGTGTTTCTAATTCATATAAATATAGTTATATATTCTATTTATATATTAATATTATTATAAAATAAAAAGAGAAAGTATAGATTTTAAATAATTATTTATATAAATAAATTTTGTATAGAAATATTTTATTGTTTCAATTTGATTTGTCATTTGTTTGTTTTCGACAAATAAAATATTTTTCATCAATATTTATAAATCCATCGTTTAGTTTCTTCTTTCAATTCCGACGTTATTTCTAAATCTAACATTTAAAAAAAATCTTTTATTTTTAAGTTATATCTTTTATACAAATGTTTCATACAAATGTTTTATTTATTTATAAATGGAAAATTTCAACTTCATAAAATCATTCATATTAAGTTTTAAATACGCGTATAAACACTTTATAAACTACAGAAAATAGAAAGTGTTACAACCAAAAGGAACTTATGAAATATCATGAAATTTTTTATATGAATATACAAGCCGTTACATAAATCAAATTATTAATAAAGAGGAAAATGTTCCCGTATTTAAATATTTTTTTGATGTTTTGCATAAAAATGTAATCATTCATTACACTCAACAAGAAATTGATTTGAGACAAATTAGCGTTTTTTTCTTCAATACCTTCTGGGTATGATTCTTTGTATATTTCAATATTTGCATATACAGTAAAACCTCCCTATAAAGAACACCTAATTGCAGAGCCAAAGTGTCCTTTAGAGACAGGTGTCCTCTTACCGGAGAGTTGATAAATAGTAAAAATGGTAATTTTGCAAATGTAAACTATCCTTTGTTGAGAGGTGTATGCTACGGGGTGTCAACTAAAGGGATGTTCTATTGTATAGATTTTCACAGATATGCATTTATATATGGAAATTCATTATCTATAATAGTAAAAAATGCATATATTATTTAAAAGAGAGAAAGACAATTGACAATAAAAACATACTTTTATCGTGTGAAAAAAAAAGTACAAAAGTGAATTTGTACTATAGATGACGCAAGCCATCAGCAACTTTCAGTTAAACGATAAGGAAATGCCTTTTTTCTTACTTTTATCATATGAAAAACCTTAAAATTTCAAAATAGACAAAAAAACTTCAATAACTGTTTGAAATGTAATAGTACGGAAGCTTCTCCGGAACATATCATGTTCAGAACTGACAATAGAGGACCTATTTTCCAGGCCTATAACTACCATTGCAAAATTGGAGAGGAGTGGACTTCAGGAATTGGTTTAACCATGGAGATAAGCACCACCATCACGTTATTTTATTGACATCTTGTCAATACAAGGTTAAAGTGCTCAATTCACACTTATCAGTGAGGGATGAGAGATTTACACAATAATAATAATAATAATGATTATATTACAAAATTTTATATACACCTATCTCCCGATATACACGGTACTTGTTTTACACGTTTTCACTTTTACACGGTTTTCTAAATAAGTTTTTTTTTATATCGCACTATACTAAATGCTACTGTGATTGAACACATGCGCTGTGTACACATATCACGAGGAATCCCGAGCATATGTGCTGACTACATATTTTAACCTGTCGATGCATTTTATTTTTATTTCTGTGTAAACCTATCCCCCGATTTACACGTTTTTCTCAGGAACGTATCTACCGTGTAAATCGGGGGATAGGTGTATTTATAAATGTATGTAATTCTTCTGTCCTCAAAGCTTATGTCTATAGTTCATCTAAAATACCCATTCAAAGAGTCTAGCAACAGTATCACTATAAAAGGAAGTTCGAAAAATTGCAATATAAAATCGGTATGGTAGATTAAACTGGCGAAACCGCTGGGAGGGTTTACCACTGATGAGCCAGGCCCTCCTATTAATTTTTTTCATTGCAGTAAGGACAGTAGAAATTATTTATTTTTAAAAAGAATCATACGCGTCTATAAAAGTTTCGAATTTTGATAACAGATGGCGCGCTCTCTAATTCATCATAATATTACAAAATCAAATATATATACAGTAGTCACACAATATATATATATATATAGATAACAGCTATATATTGTTACATCGTGTTTTACCTTTGTAGGGTCATCCACGTTGATTCCATCCTTCTTTGTGTCGTATAGTTTCCTGAGCAGGTTTCCATAATCAAGGTAAATTAAAAAGTAAATAAATTACCTTTTAAGTTATTATATATTATACTAGACGGGTGACCCGGGCTTCGCCCCGGGATTGACCCGTGTGCATATCTACCCGAGTGATATATATTTAGATAAGATTTTTTTATATAATTGTTTGTTATTAGCATTATCTATTTGTTTGCATCAGCATGATTTAATCTAATCTTTGATAGAGGGCGCTGTTCGTGAGCTAAGTAGAATAATTTGAATATATAGTTTTAATAATTAATTTATATATTTTTTTAAAATAGCCTATCGTCTTTCCCGTATTTTTTACCTATGTATGAAAATTTTGGTTTGAATTAGTGAACTACTGCGAATTTGTATACCGGACATACAAACAAACAAACATACAAACAAACAAACATAAAAACATTGATTTATATATATATATAGATAATACACTGTGGCCTGTGATTGTAAAACGACACTTAAAGTTACACCGCATGAGTTTCTTTCCAATGAAAAATCAAAATTTTACTTCAAGGTGAAATATTGACTATTTCTAACCTTTTTGGATGAGGTATGAAAGGGTGAATTATGAAGAGTAATGATGAACAGAAAAATAAAAGTGTCCAGGGATGAGAATCGAACCCACAATGTTCCGCTTACCGAGCAGATGCCATGTCCACTAGGCTATCCTGGACGTATTTTTTCGTTCGTAAGTTATTATGTTTATTCGTTGTCTTCCTCATAGTTGGTGTATTCGCGTATTGTTTGTATTTGCATAATGGCCTGTTAAAGGACGTCATTATCCGAGAGCTAGCAGCCTTTTAAATAGAGATACACGTCACGTCTACCTTTGGTCTCTTTTCCAACAATGACCTCCTGCCATTCCTTCTATTGTAATTCTACTGTATTGATGAATATGAAATAGAATAGAAAAATATATAAGTATAATAAATAGTATAAGATTGAAAAACTCACTTTACTCCAAAGAAGTCGGTGGACAAGTGGCTAACACCCTCGATTCCCAACAGCCATGAACCGGGATTGTATCCCACGTTAACATTTTGTTTTAATATGTGAATAACCTTCATATATTATTCATTAAAAATAAAGAAGGCATTTCCTCACCACGAGCACATGTACTTTTTAGATGGCAGAGCTATTGTTTTTTTCATATTATCCATTGTTACAAATATCATACACTAGGTTGCTCTTGTTGAGTAGTATCTAATAAAGTGGTTTTGGAACAAGACCCTAGAGAATAAAAAAGTCGGTGGACGAGTGGGTAACACCCTTGATTCCCGACAGTCATGAAACGGAATTGAATCTCGTGTTAACATTTTGTTTAATATGTGAATAACCTTCACATTCATTTTTGTAAATATCATACACTTGGTTGCCTTTTTTTTTTTTGAGCGGTACCTAGTAAAGTGATTTTGGAACAAGAACAAGAAATGTGTTTGTTTTTAATAATATCATCAAATGTTATCTCTACAGACCTTTTTTACTACAATTATATAAGTTACCGAATGAGAGGGCTTGGCTCATCAGTGGTGAAATTAGCGAATAATTTGTCGAAACCGTCGAGAGGGTTTACTACTAATGAGTCAAGACCCTCTCATTCAATAACTTCTTTTTGAGTGGTACCTAATAAAGTGGTTTTGGAAGAATTGAAAATTATAGAATTGAACAAGAGAGAAGAACTGATGAGTACATCAAGGTGGAAGGAATCTTAGTCATGAAAGATGACAGTGGAGATTTCACTGTCGCCAACTGACAACCTCAGCCTTGACAGTGTACTGTAGTGTAAGGTCTCTACATCTCTATCTCCGAATTCTCCATCGCATGAAAATATCCTATAGAATATCATTCTTATAATACAATATAATGCGGCTTATGATTGTAAAACGAAATTTGACAATTATACCGCAAATGTTTCTTTTGAACGAAAAATCGAAATTTATTTTAAGGAGAAATAACAACTATTTCTAACCTTAGGGATAAAGTATGATAGGATGAATTGTGAAGAGTAATGATAAACGGGAAAATAAAAGTGTCCAGGGATTGGACACTTTATTTTACGTCCATCATATTCATCCTATCATACTTCAATTTTCAATTCACAATTCATCCTATCATACTTCATCCCTAAGGTTAGAAATATTCGTTATTTCTCCTTGAAATAAATTCGATTTTTCTTGTTCAAAAGAAACATTTGCGGTATAAATGTCAAATTTCGTTTTACAATA
>CP092876.1:21238081-21278259 GCA_030710605.1 Cordylochernes scorpioides
TATATTTTTATGTTTATATTTTACTACTCTGTAAATTTCCCTCGTTGCTTATCTTTTGTTTATCATTCATAGTTTGTTCTTGCCTGAAATAAAACTGCTGTGTCATTCTGAAGTTTGTCTTCCCTAATTTTCCACGTAGCAATATAATATTCATCTTTATTTTTAAACTATCTTTGTACAAGGATTTTTCATTAAATGCTCGAATTGAGGGGAAATATATATTTAAAATATTGAAAATATATTTAAACTTATTCTATTTTTTAGAGAGTGTATGACTCCACTGTATAGCTTACAGTTCCTTGTTTTTAACCTTGAGATTTCAAGTGCGCAAATAGATTTCTCAACAATGAAAAATTGATTCCAGGGTTTTTATAAGATACCAAAGATGGGCATCCAAAGAGGATAAAAAGATTGAATAATGGCCCATAAAGTAAAGGTTACGTAATACGCCTTCATTAACTTCCAAATATAACAGGAAGAACGGACATTGAAGAATAAATATACGAAATTTCATAACATGTATTACATGATATAAGGTAGTCACAAAAGTTCGTGTTTATCTTAAAACGTTGTTTTTCTTATTAATTGGTGAATAATATTATTACGGCAAATACATAATAATACAATTACTTTATACATAATACAAAGACATTATACATAACGGCGAATTATATTGCCATGTGGAAAATTAAGAAAGACAAACTTCAGAATGACACAGCAATTTATTTAAGACAAGAACAAACTATGAATGATAAACAAAAGATAAGCAATGAGGGAAGTTTACAGAGTAGCAAAATATAAACATAAAAAGTGATACTCTGTTAATAAAATAATTAAATACTTTGCTAAAATATCATGGTGAATACTATTAGTATTACAATTTTTCGCAAGTGTTTACGAATTTTTGGGACAATCATGGAACCTTTTGGAACCTTTCTTTGTCTGAGAGCTATTTTTACAGAAAATCCACGTTGAGACCATTCTGTTGGGAATGTGATCTCTCAGTTTCAAGTTACAGAGACTGACCTCGCTTCAGTTTTGCATTTCTGATCTTCTTTTTCTTCTTCAATTCTTTGTTTTTAAAGTAAGTGTCTATCTCTTATTTTTATAGATCACTACCCAGCAATGTATATATATATGAAAAAACAATAGAAAAAATAAAAATGTCAGGTGTTGATATTAAAAATAAAAAAGGCATATCCTGACCAGGAGCACATGTGCTTTTTAAATGGTAAAGCACCATCTGGTGGAACAGAAATCAACTAAACATTGATTTAACCTGTTCCCTGATATTTGGCCAATCCAATTTCTTGATAAATCAAGAAAAGCCATCCACGAACGCGTTTCGCGCTGTTGGAGCTGGTCAGCGTGGAGCAGGCTGTACCACTGCGACCAAAAATATTTATCAAGAAATTGGGTTGACCAAATATTAGGGAACAGGCTAAATCAATGTTTAGTTGATTTCTGTTCCACCAGATGGCGCTCTGCCATCTAAAAAGCATATGTGCTCCTGGTCAGGATATGCCTTTTTTATTTTAAATATATATCTATATAATCAAATAAAGTAAAGCACGAGGGAAGATGAGTTTCTTTTTAATAAATGCGAGCGAACTTTCGGGCCACACGCCCTTCTACTGGCAAAAAGCTAAGAGATTCAAAGAGATACAAGCCTATTTATACTTTAGTAAGCAATATTTTAGCATATTTACATTTTTTCTTATAGACGGAGAAACAAAATACAACTCATACATATCATACATATACAAAGGAAACTGATCTTCTTTCGTGCTTTACTTTATTTGATTATCTAAACAGGAAGAGTTCTATCGCTTATATATATACTAGCCGAATGACCCGGGCAACGCCCGTGTTTTACCCGATTGAATGTTTTGATTCAAATACTATTTGTTACACAATTATAAATTGGCGCCTTAAATAAATGCATATGTTAGTTAATAACTATAGCCTATGTGCTTTATCTGTCTATGTACTGTTGGCTTCCGTAGGCGTCTCTTACAGGGAAAAAGAAAGAGAGGATTCCATTTGGTTATTAACTAATATATGCATTTATTTAAGGAGCGACCCCGCTCCAACACAATAATTACATAAACGAAAAGGCGAGTGGGGGGGGGGGCATGATGGGGGGGGGGGGGGCAAAGGTGGCGTGACCGTAGCCAACCAATAGGAGGGCCCCATTCCAAAAAAAAAGCAAACGGTGACAGAGATGAAAACTGATGACTGATTGATTAGGAGATGAGGAATGACGCTCGTAACTGTATTATCTATCTTTATATATAACTGGGCCAAAGATTTGGTCTAGTTACCTCTAAGGTTAAGATGATCTGAAGATTTCATCAATTCCTTGTGGATCTCATGAAATCAAAACCTGCCCTGTACTGATGAGGGTCATTACTTGACATCATAGTCTTCAGGAGGATGTTCTGAATCGGCCAAATATGGTATTGTTACTTTGTCACCTACCTAAGTATAATAGATTGAAGGCACCGTCAATAGATGGCACATATGTTTTGAGATTGATTTGACGAAAAGTGTAATTTTCTTTTTAAATATTGTCACTTAGAAAATAAAAGTGAGAAACTGCCTTGTAAAGTTTCAAGAAACTTAACTTTCCAAAAATAAACTTAGACGTTAAGTTTTAAATGATTTCCAAGAAAGATATGTTTATTCTCTCCCTGCCCGTGGCGCGATATCCATGAGCCACGAGTCACGAGCTCTTCTACCCTTTTAATGCTGTGTTTTATCAACTTCTTGGTAGTTGGCGACTTCTGTACGCTCCAGGAACCTGGGTTACTTAAATAAATAAATCAACTTCTTGAAATAGAGGAAAGCTTCAGATCATATATAAAAGTAAATGCCGCAATATTATCTTCAACTTAGCGTTCTCCATCTCTGAAAAAGAGAAATATTTTAACACTACTTTCTTTTAAAATGTATATAATTAAAAAGTATTTCCCCAAAGCCCTTATACTGCAATGAAAAATAATTTGAAAGAAAGAAGGGATGGCTCAGCAGTGATGAGAATCCTCCTTGCGGTTTCTGTTATTTAAGACCAATAGAAAAGCTATATATAGAAATAGCTTTTACCTATATACAGATTATACCTCTGTACATTTAAGAGAAGCGAAAAAGATATTTCAAATATATTTTAGTTTTCTCTGTATAGATCAAAATTCTCACACAGGAAAATGTTTCTATCTTCTATATACAACAACAATATTGCTTGCAACAATGCTATCTGAATGACAATATTCCCCTAACCTTAAAGAGAATCATTGCACAAGTGAGAAGCCTTTTTGTAGTACAGAGAAATAATCATGTTTCACTATTGAAAACTAAGACCATAAAATGCACCTTATGCAACGGTGAATTTAGTCTCGATTTTCCACACTACATGTTCTACTGTACGGCAATGGAAGAAGAAAGAGAAATTATTCGTCAAGAGACCGGCTATAATAGCAATTCGCCTTATGTTTTAATGGCAAAAGTCGTAAAATCCAGACCTTTTGCATTCGCTTTTTATATATACTGGAAATCAGCTCAATCAAAATGTTTAGCACAGACACCGGATCCAACTCGATAATTGGTCGAGGTCAATACCCAATATTTGTATATAACTATGATGCTAATTTGTTATTTATTTATTTTGTCCTACCGGGAGAATCCTGTATGGCACGTGTGCCCAATAAAGGCTATCTTCTATATATTATATGAAATAATATATTAATTAAAAAACTTCAATATACACATATTTATTAAGAAAAAGGCATCTCCTTATCGTGCAACTGAGAGTTTCTGATGGCTTGCGCCATCTATCGGAATAAATATCAACTATTCACGTTGATTTCTAATTATTCCAGAATTGACCAAATACCCATTCTTGATTAATCAAGAAAAGCTAACCACGGACGCGTTTCGGGCTGTTGGCCCTCATCAGCGTGGTACAAGCTGTACCTCAACGACCAAAAAATTGGTAATTAAGGCATCCTGAAAAATCACGAAACGGGTAGTTAAGGCCAGAAGTGCGTGAGACCGCTACACAATGTGAAAAAAATAGTACAAATGTGATATTGCACTGGGATAAGGTGCATAAATTAAGAAAAAGGCATCAGCAGCTTTAAGTTGCACGATAAGGAGATGCCTTCTTCTTAAATTATGCACCTTATCCCAGTACAATATCACATTTGTACTATTTTTCACACATATTTAAATAATACTGTGGTAGTGAGAAATTTCGAAATCTATAGAAGAAAGAATTCTATGCAAACAAGAAGCTGCAGTGGACAGTATGCACATTGGGAAAGTCATGGTTGGCGACTTTTAACTAAGCTATGACTCAAAATCAACCAGCCTTAACTAAAGTAGCTTTTGTACCTTTCTACACAGTCGTGTTCGAATGGAAGGCTGCTTAGAGTGGAGAGATGGACACGAAGAAAGAATTTGCATTACTTAACGATACATTTCACACAACGATAACTCTATAACAAAATCTTTAAAGTAACAAAAATACTTTATAACATGAGTTTTTATTGAAAGTGAAAGCATTAAAACACAAATCTTTATTTTAAACATAAAACAAACTTATACTGTCCTTACTGCGATGAAAAAATATTAGGAGGGCTTGAATGGTGAACCCTCCCAGCGGTTTCGCCAATTTAATCTACCAGACCGCTTTTTTTAGCTCTAATACTGTCATTCTGCTTATATATGTTACACTGAAGGATAGAATCTCAGAAATAGTATTCAAGCATACTATGTACATATGTATAAAATGAAAGG
This sequence comes from Cordylochernes scorpioides, assembly GCA_030710605.1. Lineage (NCBI taxonomy): Eukaryota > Metazoa > Arthropoda > Arachnida > Pseudoscorpiones > Chernetidae > Cordylochernes > Cordylochernes scorpioides. The sequence goes on from CP092876.1 coordinate 21,242,879, forward strand.
ATTTAAAAGCACGAATGTTTCTTTTATACATAATACAAACTTCTACTGTCCTTACTGCGATGAAAAATATATTGGGAAGGCTTGGTTCATCAGTGGTGAACCCTCCCAGCGGTTTCCCCAATTTATTCTACCAGACCGCTTCTTTAGAGCTCTAATACTGTATTAGACGATTCTGCTTATATACGCAGCACTGAAGGATGGAATCTTAGAAATGGTATTTAATAAAACTTTGGACATAAGCTTTTAGGACAGTAAAATTACATTTAAATTAAACAATTTTCTATAATGAAAGAATCACATAACAAGCCTTTATGATGATTTATAATCATATACACGGATTCACTACGCATTCTACAAAGGAAAAGAGTAAAAATGTAAAAGATATATTTGCATTAAAACCTAATTAAGACGAATAGATTCATATACACGGATTCACTACGCAGTCTACAAAGGAAAAGAGTAAAAAATGTAAAAGATATATTTGCATTAAAACCTAATTAAGACACATAGATTCATATACACGGATTCACTACGCAGTCTACAAAGGAAAAGAGTAAAAAATGTAAAAGATATATTTTCATTAAAACCTAATTAAGACAAAAGATTCATATACACGGATTCACTACGCAGTCTGCAAAGGAAAAGAGTAAAAAATGTAAAAGATATATTTTCATTAAAACCTAATTAAGACAAAAGATTCATATACACGGATTCACTACGCAGTCTGCAAAGGAAAAGAGTTTTTTTTTTTTTTTTTGCTTATCCCTAGTACACGTGGTACAGGCCATGATAATCATGGTGGGTAGTTAGCGACTGCTTTTTTTTACTGTAAGCGCAACATATGTCCACACATGTGAAAGCAGTTCGACTTTGCACTTACAAATGTGCCAGAGCCCCGTTTGGTTACTTGCACTCGCTGGTGGGGTTGGACTTTTGCAAGAATCGGGGGGCCATTGGAGCATTTTTTTTTCTTTAAACAGAAAAAAGTGTCCAATGCGGGGATCAAACCCGGGTCGTAGTGGTCGTAAACCGAACGGTTTAACCAGCCTTCCACCGACCCCCCAGGAAAAGAGTAAAAAATGTAAAAGATCTATTTGCATTAAAACCTAATTAAGACAAATCGATTCATATACACGTATTTGTATGACAAATCAAAGGAAAACACAAAATATAAAATAACATAAAAGGATAAATATATTTACATATTAGACATGTTTACATAAGTCTTTAGAAAGATACCTTTCGGCCTATGTAAAAACTCCTTAAATGAAAAACGGTGACTTTAAAATTTTGAAACGGGACTTGTATACAGTAAATACAATCATAGAAAGCGATCAATAATGAAATACATTTTCAGGTTGTTTTAATAAAGGGCTTATGTAGAAGGGATCCAAGTTTTGAAAGCTTGAGTTAATTAAAATTTCTTTGAAGAAACTTATACCTGGATGTCTTTTTCTCAATAGATATGATACAAGGATGTATAAAAGAACTTCAAGGTCCAAAAGTTCGAGTTAATTAAAAATTATTTAAACTTATACCTGGATGTCATTTTTTTCTCAAGAGATATGATACAAGAATGTATAGAAGAGCTTCAAGGTCCGGAAGCTTGAGTTAATTAAATATTATTTAAACTTATACCTGGATGTCTTTTTCTCAATAGATATGATACAAGGATGTATAAAAGAGCTTCAAGGTCCGAAAGCTTGAGTTAATTAAAAATTATTTAAACTTATACCTGGATGTCCTTTTCTCAATAGATATGATCCAAGGATGCAGAAAGAGTTTCAAGGTCCGAAAGTTCGAGTTAATTAAAAATTATTTAAACTTATACCTGGATGTCTTTTTCTCAATAGATATGATCCAAGGATGTATAAAAGAGTTTCAAGGTCCGAAAGCTTGAGTTAATTAAATATTATTTAAACTTATACCTGGATGTCCTTTTCTCAATAGATATGATCCAAGGATGCAGAAAGAGTTTCAAGGTCCGAAAGTTCGAGTTAATTAAAAATTATTTAAACTTATACCTGGATGTCTTTTTCTCAATAGATATGATCCAAGGATGTATAAAAGAGTTTCAAGGTCCGAAAGCTTGAGTTAATTAAATATTATTTAAACTTATACCTGGATGTCTTTTTCTCAATAGATATGATCCAAGGATGCAGAAAGAGTTTCAAGGTCCGAAAGCTTGAGTTAATTAAAAATTATTTAAAGAAACTTATACCTGGATGTCTTTTTCTCAATAGATATGATCCAAGGATGTACAAAAGAACTTCAAGGTCCGAAAGCTTGAGTTAATTAAATATTATTTAAAGAAACTAAACCATTGATGCCTTTTTCTCTTAAATGATAGGATGCAAGGTGTAGAAAATCTCCAAGGTCCAAAAGCTTGATTTAATTAAAAATTCGTTGAAGAAAATTATGCCTGGATGTCTTTTTATCCCAAATGATATGAGGCAAGGATGCAAAGAAAAGCTCCAAGGCCCGACATTTTGAGGTAATTAAAAATTCGCTAAAGAAATGTATCCATAGATGCCTTTTTTCTCCCAAATGAGAGAGAGATTGAGATTGAAACTGATTTATCACAACGTTCATATATGGTAATATATGAGGTTAAATACAGAATAAATATGGTTATATAATGATAAATGTATGAATAAATAGATAAAAATATAGAATACTTGATAAATATACATATATATAAACTGGCCGAATGACCCGGGCAACGCCCGTGTTTTGCCCGATTGAATGTTTTGATTCAAATACTATTTGTTACAATTATAAATTGGCGCCTTAAATAAATGCATATATTAGTTAATAATTATAGCCTATGTGCTTTATCTGTCTATGTACTGTTGGCTTCCGTAGGCGTCTCTTACTGGGAAAAAGAAAGAGAGGATTCCATTTAGTTATTAACTAATATATGCATTTATTTAAGGAGCGACCCCGCTCCAACACAATAGTTACAAAAACGAAAAAGCGAGTGGGGGGGCATGATGGGTGGGGGGGGGGGGGGGGGGGGGGGGGGGGGGGGGGGGGGGGGGCAAAGGTGGCGTGATCGTAGCCAACCAATAGGAGAGCGCCATTCCAAAAAAAAAAAAAAAGCAAACGGTGACAGAGATGAAAAATGAAGAATTAAGAACGCTTGACGCTCGTAACTGTATATAGAATATATATACAAGGTCTTCATTGGTGGCGCCCACCGCGGGAAAGAGAGAAATATGACACTAAGTATTATAATTTTCGAACTTTCTATATAAATATTTGTTGTTTATTATTTTTTAAAACTTCATTTTTTCATTTCTAAAGATGAATCCACAATAGATAAAATTACTTGTTAGAGAGGCAGATGATGCATCAATTTATGAGAGCATTAACTTACCATTAAAGAAAGAGGAAAGAAAGAAGGCTTAAGTAAAGGACCCCATAAATACGTATGTGTTGACAACCATACAAGGCTCTAGCAACTATCAATTATAAACACATTCCTTTGACATTTTATCTTGATGTTTAAAAAGAGTTTGACAGTAAAGAAGAAGAAAAATTTGGATGATAGAATATAATGAAATGATATCTCTTCTGATTGTACAACTGAATGTTGCTGATAGCCTACTGTCATCTATCGGAAAATATATCAACTATCTGGTTTTTATACACTAATGAAAAAACCTTGAGGAAGTTTAAAGGCTTTGATGTCGCTGGTCGTCTTTTTTTTTTTTTTTTTGAAGGAGACAGGCAATTTTGTTTATACTTGGTTATCTCGTGTGTCTTCAATAAAGGTCACTGTAATATCTTTCAGAGTTATTGTCTGAATCCCGATATACATGCTAAAAGGTGTAACTTCCTTAAGTTTTGTCCATGAGTGTAGTTATCTCGTATGTCTTCAATAAAGGTCACTGTAATATATTTTAGAGTTATTGTCTGAATCCTGATATACATGCTAAAAGGTACAACTTCCTTAAGTTTTGTCCATGAGTGTAGTTATCTCGTATGTCTTCAATAAAGGTCACTGTAATATCTTTCAGAGTTATTGTCTGAATCCTGATATACATGCTAAAAGGTACAACTTCCTTAAGTTTTGTCCATGAGTGTACTATATACATATTTTTGTTTGTTTGAATAGACCTAAATCATTGTTTTTTTTTTAATGATTTATCATGAAAGGTTTATCATTTAATACAGATTAGGATATTTTTGGAGAGTTAAACAAGGGGATAATTAGACTTGTAACGCATTTGTTAAGTGTCCGTCCGAAATGTCACCAAACTGTCCGAAATGTCACAGTTACCCAATGTCAGGTCAGTTTACAATGGCAGTTGCTTCAATGGTAGCTGATCATATGGCTTGCTTCTAAACCATCGTCTCTGACGTCATTCTACATTTTCTCTATAATATCTTCTTCTTTTATTTCCACAATACAGAGACATGTAAAGACAGATACTTTAATCTAAAACTATTGGCGGATAATGAAACGTTAATTAAGATTAGATAATTGTATTATTAATTAGTATTAGTCATTTTGAATTTTAATAAAGAAATAGCCCGTGCGTTCAGGGAAATGAGCCGCTAATCAAATATTGCACTTATGTGACCCAAGCTCTGATTCTCCCTACAGATTCCAGACATCTACATATACGAATAAAGAGATACACAAAAACCCATAAAAGATTCCAAACAACAAATGGTACAAAGAAATTTAGCCATCTCACCATACTAACGGCCTCGCAGTGATTGTACATATTTGCGGATGATTGATTTCATATGTATCAGAGCTATAAAAAAACTTTTATGACACAATCTAGTGCGAATCTCTATAAATAAAGAAGAAATGTTTATGACTTTATTTGTTCCATATTTACTTAATGGCAATGTCCGTGGATGAGTGGTATGAGCCGTTGGTTTTCTGACAGATACGATCCAGGTTCGAATCCCTCATTGCGCACTTTTTTTTTCTGATAAAAAAATACACCTATCCCCCGATTTACACGATACTTGTTTTACACGTTTTCGCTTTTACACGGTTTTCCAAATTAGTTTTTTTTTTATCGCACTATACTAAATGCTACTGTGATTGAACACATGCGCTGTGTACACATATCACGAGGAATCTCCCGAGCTTATGTGCTGACTACATATATTTAACCTGTCAATGCATTTTATTTTTATTTCTGTGTACACCTATCTCCCGATTTACGCGTTTTTCTCAGGAACGTATCTACCGTGTAAATCGGGGGATAGGTGTATACTCAAATGGCTCCCAATTCGTAAAAAGGTCCAACTCTATTAGTGATTGCAAATAGACAAAAGGAGCAATGGCACATTTGTAAGTACAAAAGTCGAACGGCTTTCTACATGTGTAAACATGTGATGCACTTACGGTAAAATTAGTTGCCAACTACTACCCACCATGATTATCATGGCCTGTACCACCCACATGTACAAAGTATTCTATATACAGTTACGAGCGTCTTTCCTAATCAGTCATCTCTCTCTGTCACCGTTTGCTTTTTTTTTTTTTTGGAATGGCGCCCTCCTATTGGTTGGCTACGGTCACGCCACCTTTGCCCCCCCCCCCCCCCACTCGCTATTTATGTAACTATTGTGTTGGAGCGGGTCGCTCCCTAATATTAGATAATCACCAAATGGAATCCTCTCTTTCCTTTTCCCAGTATGAGACGCCTACGGAAGCCAACAGTACATAGACAGATAAAGCACATAGGCTATAGTTATTAACTAACATATGCAATTAATTAAGGCGCCAATTTATAATTGTAACAAATAGTATTTGAATCAAAACATTCAATCGGGTAAAACACGGGCGTTGCCCGGGTCATTCGGCTAGTAATATTATATATACAAGGTTGTTTCAAAAGTTCGTAAACACTTGCAAAAAAATTGAAATACCAATATTATATTCATTACCATAATATTATTCGTCGTTATGTATAATGTCTTTGTATTATGTATAAAGTTTTTTTTTTTAATTATCCCTATTACACGTGGTACAGGCCATGATAATCATGGTGGGTAGTTAGCGACTGCTTTTACTGTAAGTGCACCACATGTCTACACATGTGAAAAGCAGTTCGACTTTGCACTTACAAATGTGCCAGAGCCCCGTTTGGTTACTTGCACTCGCTGGTGGGGTTGTACTTTTGCAAGAATCGGGGGCCATTGGAGCATTTATTTTTTAATCAGAAAAAAGTGTCCAATGCGGGAATCGAACCCGGGTCGTAGTGATCGAAAACCAAACGGTTTAACCAGCCTTCCACCGACCCCCCTATGTATAAAGTAATTGTATTATGTATTATTATGTATTAGCCGTAATAATATTATTCGCCAAGTAATAAGAAAAACATTTGGAATTTGTTGCAGGTGTTTACCAACTTTTGGGACAATATTATATTTACACAATATCTATTCCTTTACTCCAATTATACCTAGAATTGAAGAAGAACTTCTCCGAAAGTTTCTGATAGAATAATAAAGAAGTTTAGTAATCTCTCTTTTAAATTTTAAATTGAAATCCCCAAATAAGGAATTGGAATAGATTAAATGATTTTACCAAACAATATCATCATTAGATTAGAATTACGAAAATTTCATCTCCTGATCGCGCAACTGAAAGTTACTGATGCCTTGCGCCATCTATCGGCATAATATTTACTAATCGTTGAATTTTAATCCATTCCCCCCAATCAACGATTAGTTGATATTTATTCCGATAGATGGCGCAAGCCATCAGTAATTTTCAGTTGCACAATCAAGAGATGTATTTTTCTTAATTTATCAATTTGATCCCAGTACAATTTCACTTTTGTACTTTTTTTTTCATTAGAATAAGAGAGTCGAATTATTTTCTTTAAGCCATAACATAAGTCGGTGGACGAGTAGGTAACACCCTCGATTCCCGACAGTCATGAACTGGGATTGAATCCCACGTTAACATTTTGTTTAATTATGTGAATAACCTTCACTTATTATTCATTGTTGTAAATATCATAAACTAGGTGAGCGATACCTAATAAAGTGATTTTGGAACAAGATTATTTTTTTAATATAAAAAGTGGGGTCGCGAAACAAATAAGAGCCTGATTGAAGTGGTTTGATTGTATTATATATAAATATATAATTGTGGCTTTGTCACCGACTCGAGACCGCTAGTTTACGGCGACGGTCAATAGATGGCGTCTAGTTTTGACGTCTATTTTGACGGGAGAGGCGACCCATGTCTCTTTAGATCAATATCCTTCCGGCAAAATTTCCATCTATATATATATATATATAAATATCGGAAAATTAAATAAAATATAAAATAAAATTATATTCTAAAAAAATTCCAAAAAAAAAATAGAGATCACGGGTGAAGTCAGTTCATTATAAGTATGCAGGAACAAAATTCTAACAGAAAAACATTCATTCGAGTAGAAAACACAAACTAGATCATCTCTCTATAAAATAATCGTTCATATCGCCGATAATAACTTCACAGGAAAAATCATTCAATCGTTGCAAAATATAATTATATCAATAGAATTTCTAGAAATCTGACAATAATTCTACAGTAGAATTGTAAGAAAGAAAAAAGAGAGAAAGGAAACAATATTAATGATCATAATACATCCCCTCCCTATTCTCCTGATATAACCCTAAAGTGTGCCTCCCATTTTGTCCAAATAATTTGGTGCTTTCTTCGAAGTGAGATCATCAACTTTTCCACGATGGATCATTTAAAGACAACTCCCTGTCTGGTAGTCCTATCTGGTTGTTTACGTGGAACCAATGACGTATGATCAGATAAGTTTGTTGATTTGATGGATCACCACATGTTGTGACATGACCACCTTGACTCTTTCAAAATTGATTAGTTGTTAATTACATTAGCATTTTTGGATATACAAATACATATTGATGGAAATTTTGGCGAGAGTAAAATGATCTATAAAAATCATAGGACGCTTCTCCCGTCAAAATAAACGTCTAAAATAGACGTCGTCTATTGATCGTCGCTGCAAAATAGTGGCCTTTGTTGGTGACAAAGCTACAACACCAGCTTTGGCAAATTGAGAAGTGTCCACCTAGAGATCATTGTTTCAGGCTAATGGCCCTCGTCAGTCTAGGGCGGACTTTATTCCATGAGATCCACACGGGATCGGATCGTATGAAAGGATGAATTGTGAAGAGTAATGATAAACGGAATCCCATCCCTGGACACTTTTATTTTTCCGTTTATCATTACCCTTCACAATTTATGGCAACTATCGGCGCCGTGAAGGAACCAGGATGCTTCTGCGGAGGTGAAATTCAAGACGCGAGACATCTACTTCTGGAGTGCCCAATTTTCCGGGATTTTAGGGAAAATAGATTTGGTCGTATTGGACAGCTTGATGAATTTGTAGACAAAAAAGAAAAGTATAAAAATTTTGATCAATTTTGTAAATACATATACAACTTTCTCTTGAATTGGAAAAAAGATAAGGAATCTTAGAAAAAAAAAAAAAAGAACTGCGATGCTTGCTCTGTGTGTTTTGCTTTGTTGTTTGTTTTTCTCTTTGGACAATTTTCTTTAGTTAATTTATGTAAAATAATGAATTGAACAGGATTGTATATAGCCGAATTGCTGTAATGCAGTGAAATGTATTGGCGCAAATATCCCTGAGTTTGGGATATCGCGTTTCATGATGTTAATAAAGTTAATAATTAATACCTCATCCCTAAGGTTAGAAATAATCGTTATTTCTCCTTAAAATAAAATTTTGATTTTCCTTTGAAAAGAAACTCATGCGGGATAATTTTCAAATGTCGTTTTACAATCTCAAGCCGTATTATATTATCTTGTATTTTAAACATCATATTATTGAAATAGATCTATCTTGTTTTTATCCATTATTAATGTTGTTGTTGTCGTGTCCACTTTTACTGTAAGCGCACCACATGTCTACACATGTTAAAAAGCAGTTCGACTTTGCACTTACAAATGTGACAGAGCCCCGTTTGGCTACTTGCACTCGCTGGTGGGGTTAGACTTTTGCAAGAATCGGGGGCCATTGGAGCATTTTTTTAACAGAAAAAAAGTGTCCAATGCGGGATTCGAACCCGGGTCGTAGTGGTCGAAAACCAAACGGTTTAACCAGCCTTCCAACGACTCCCCCCATCCATTATTAATCATCACTGGATAAGGATTGTAGAGTTTTTCTTTAATTATATATATTTTTTAGAATAAAAATAGCCTTAACATATGTTTATGATTTTTATCGATAGATGTCGCTAATGTCGCTAATGATGATATTTTATCATGTATTTCTTTATCTAATCTGTAAAAATGTGGAATTTTCCGTTATCCCGAAGACCCGTGTATTTGCAAACTATGCGTGAAACCAGTAGAAAAGGAACATTTAGTCTGTTTTGTAGATATGTATGTTACCTTACTCAAGTAGACGTAGTGTACAGGCCGTGATAATCATGGTAAATAGTTAGCAATAGCTTCTACTGTAAGTTATTTGATGTAAGACATTTGATTATAATAGCTTTGTATAAGGTTGATAAATCGGGTACTTAAACCGTAAACTGTCAACTCTTTCCAAAGCAGGGAGTGTGGTACTGTATCAAAGGCCTTTTTGACATCTACGAAGAAGGCATATAACTTCTTCCTTTTGCGACTCAGCGTCATCTTCTACTGTAAGTTACACCTCATATTTACACCAGTAGATAACAGTTTGACTTTTGTCATTACAATTGTTCCAGATACCTTTTGGTTACTCACACACACTGGTGGGTTTGGACTTTTGAAAAAATCGGTGACCATTGAAGAAATTTGATTTTCTTAAAAAAAAAAAGGTTTCCTTTGCGGGATTCGATCTCCGGTCCGTTGCAATCGAAAAATCTATGGTTTTAAACCCCACCTTCACAAATCTCAACCAAATCCTTCACAAAATTAATAGTTAAATCTTATTACAAACTTTGCTATAACATTGTAGATGAATCTGTTGCCTCTTTTCGACCATGGACTCACGAAGATTTAGGGATAGAGTAAGGTCTCTCATAACCGACTACCTCCATGAGCGATCACCTTTATAAAATAATCGAAAATGATTTGAAATAAATTAACTAAAATAAATAGAGAAGGGGGGTCGGTGGAAGGATGGTCTAAACCGTTTGTTTTCGACCGCTACGACCCGGGTTCGATTCCCGCATTGGACACTTTTTTTCTGATTAAAAAAAAAAAAAATGCTCCAATGACCCCCGATTCTTGCAAAAGTCCAACCCCACCAGCAAGTGCAAGTAACCAAACGGGGCTCTGGCACATTTATAAGTGCAAAGTCGAACTGCTTTTCACATGTGTAGACATGTGTTTACAGTAAAAGCATTTGCCTGATGTTATAATACCTTGATAAAGGTTGGCGTTCAGCCAACTGAAATATTGGTAAAATAAATGATATTTTGATCCAATATATGTATTTTTAATTAAAGATTTATTTATGGATTGCTCTATTTTCAATACATTACTATATTTACATATTTTGGTTTGATATTAATCAAATATAAATCTCCGAGGATAAGTTTCTATATTACACTTTTAACAAGTTTACAAGTTTTCGGGTTTTAAACGACCCTTTTTTTAGAAGATTTTTTTATGAATTTGATCACCTGATTCCATATATGTTCCTATGTGTTCTATTTTATATGGTTTTTTAATCAGGTTAAAATTGATATTTAAGAAAAAATGGAATTTCAAGAGATAAAAGAATCCTTATCTGAAACACGCTGGGATTTGAAACGACATCGTGTAATTTTCCATTGGAACATAAATCTTTCAAGACAATGGTGTGGAGATCGTAAACTTGGTACTGGAATCGAAAGTAGGCTTTGTGGAGACATTTAGTAGAGAAATAACATGGGTCATATGGGGGTTTATGATAATGTAATATTGTAGCATAGGAATTGAGTCTTAGTATATCTTAGGGAAGACCAACATCGGGAATAGCCAACAATTTATTTAAGGCAAGAACAAACTATGAATGATAAACAAAAGATAAGCAATAAGGGAAGTTTACAGAGTAGTAAAATATAAACATAAAAAAAAGGATACTCTGTTAATACTAGTGTAAAATAATAAATACTTGGCTACAATATCTCATTAATCCTAAGTCCACATGCAAGAATGATATTGTAAAACGAAATTTGACAATTATACCGCAAATGTTTCTTTTGAACAAAAAATCGAATTTATTTTAAAGAGAAATAACGATTATTTCTAACCTTAGGGATGAAGTATGATAGGATGAATATGGTGAACGTAAAATAAAGTGTCCAATCCCTGGACACTTTTATTTTCCCGTTTATCATTACTCTTCACAATTCATCCTATCATACTTCATCCTTAAGATTAGAAATAATCGTTATTTCTCTTTAAAATAAATTTCGATTTTTCGTTCAAAAGAAACATTTGCGGTATAATTGTCAAATTTCGTTTTACAATCATAAGCCACATTATATTGTATTATAAGAATTATATTCTATAGGACATTTTCATGTGATGGAAAATTCGGAGATAGAGATGTAGAGACCTTACACTACAGTACACTGTCAAGGCTGAGGTTGTCAGTTGGCGACAGTGAAATCTCCACTGTCATCTTTCATGACTAAGATTCCTTCCACCTTGATGTACTCATCAGTTCTTCTTGTTCAATTCTACCATTTTTCTCTTCTTCCATCCACTTTATTAGGTACCACTCAAAAAGAAGTTATTGAATGAGAGGGTCTTGACTCATTAGTAGTGAACCCTCTCGACGGTTTCGACAAATTATTCGCTAATTTCACCACTGATGAGCCAAGCCTTCTCATTCAATAACTTATATAGTTGTAGTAAAAAAAGGTCTGTAGAGATAATATTTGATGATATTATTAAAAAGAAACACATTTCTTATTCCAAAATCACTTTATTAGGTACCGCTCAAAAAGAGCAACCTAGTTTATGATATTTGCAACAATGAACGTGAAGGTTATTCACATATTAAACAAAATGTTAACACGGGATTCAATCCCGGTTCATGGCTGTTGGGAATCGAGGGTGTTACCTACTCGTCCACCGACTTTTTTATTCTCTAGGGTCTTGTTCCAAAACCACTTTATTAGATACTACTCAACAAGAGCAACCTAGTTTATGATATTTGTAACAATGAATAATATGAAAAAACAATAGCTCTGCCATCTAAAAAGTACATGTGCTTGTGGTCAGGAAATGCCTTCTTTATTTTTAATGAATAATATATGAAGGTTATTCTCATATTAAACAAAATGTTAACGCGGGATTCAATCCCGGTTCATGGCTGTTGGGAATCGAGGGTGTTAGCCATTCGTCAACCGACTTCTTTGGAGTAAAGTGAGTTTTTCAATCTTATACTATTTATTATACTTATATATTTTTCTATATTTCATATTCATCAATACAGTAGAATTACAATAGAAGGAATGGCAGGATGCCATTGTTGGAAAAGAGATCAAAGGTAGACGTGACGTGTATCTCTATTTAAAAGGCTGCTAGCTCTCGGATAATGACGTCCTTTAACAGGCCATTACGCGAATACATACAATACGCGATTACACCAACAACGAGGAAATCAACGAATAAACATAATAACTTACGAACGGAAAAATACGTCCAGGATAGCCTAGTGGACATGACATCTGCCCGGTAAGCGGAACATTGTGGGTTCGATTCTCATCCCTGGACAATTTTATTTTCCCGTTCATCATTACTCTTCATAATTCACACCTTTCATACCTCATCCAAAAAGGTTAGAAATAGTCAATATTTCACCTTGAAATAAAATTTTGATATTTTAGTGAAAAGAAACTCATGCGGTGTAACTTTAAGTGTCGTTTTACAATCACAGGCCGCAGTGTATTATCTATATATATATAAATCAATGTTTGTTTGTATGTCCGGTATACAAATTCGCAGTAGTTCACTAATTCAAACCAAAATTTTCATATATAGGTAAAATAATACGGGGAAGACGATAGGCTATTTTAAAAAATATATAAATCAATTATTAAAACTATATATTCAAATTATTCTACTTAGCTCACGAACAGCGCCCTCTATCAAAGATTAGATTAAATCATGCTGATACAAATAGATAATGCTAATAACAAACAATTATATAAAAAAATCTTATCTAAATATATATCACTCGGGTAGATATGCACACGGGTCAATCCCGGGGCGAAGCCCGGGTCACCCGTCTAGTATATTATATAATAACTTAAAAGGTAATTTATTTACCTTTTAATTTACCTTGATTATGGAAACCTGCTCAGAAAACTGTACGACACAAAGAAGGATGGAATCAAGGTGGATGACCCAACAAAGGTAAAACACGATGTAACAATATATAGCTGTTATCTCTCTATATATATATTGTGTGACTGCTGTATATATATTTGATTTTGTAATATTATGATGCATTAGAGAGCGCGCCATCTGTTATCAAAATTCGAAACTTTTATAGACGTGTATGATTCTTTTTAAATAAATAATTTCTACTGTCTTTACTGCAATGAAAAAAATTAATAGGAGGGCCTGGCTCATCAGTGGTAAACCCTCCCAGCGGTTTCGCCAGTTTAATCTACCATACCGCTGTTATATTGCAATTTTTCGAACTTCCTTTTATAGTGATGATGATGCTAGACTCTTTGAATGGGTATTTTAGATGAACTATAGACATAAGCTTAGAGCCAGCAGGATTACATACATTTATAAATTTATAAAATTTTGTAATATAATCATTATTATTATTATCATTATTGTGTAAATCTCTTATCCTTCACTAATAAGTGTGGATTGAGCACTTTAACCTTGTATTGACAAGTTGTCAATAAAATAACGTGGTGGTGGTGCTTATCTCCATGGTTAAACCAATTCCTGAAGTCCACTCCTCTCCAATTTTGTGATGGTAGTTATAGGCCTGGAAAATAGGTCCTCTATTGTGAGTTCTGAGCATGATATGCTCCGGAGAAGCTTCTGCACTATTGCATTTCAAGCAGTTATTGTAGGTTTTTTGTCCATTTTGAAATTTTAAGGTTTTTATATGATAAAAGTAAGAAAAAAGGCATTACCTTATCGTGTAACTGAAATTTGCTGATGGCTTGCGTCATCTATAGTACAAATTCACTTTTGTACTTTTTTTTTTCACATGATAAAAGTATGTTTTTATTGTCAATTGTCTTTCTCTCTTTTAAAGAATATATGCATTTTTTACTATTAGAGATAAGGAATTTCCATATATAAATGCATATCTTAAAACAAAGCAATAACGCGCCATCTATACATATAAAATGAAAGGATTTAAAAGCATGAATGTCTCTTTTATACATAATACAAACTTCTAATGTCCTTACTGCGATGAAAAATATATTGGGAGGGTTCACCACTGATGAGCCAAGCCCTCCCAATTTATTTTTTCATCGCAGTAAGGACAGTAGAAGTGTGGATTGAATATAAAATAAACATTCGTGCTTTTAAATCCTTTCATTTTAAATGCATATCTGTGAAAATCTATACAGTAGAACCTCACTTTTGTGGACACCCCGCTAGCAGACACCTCTCAACAAAGGACAATTTTCATTTGCAAAATTACCATTTTTGCTATTTAGCAACTCTCGGTTAGGGGAATCCTCTCCCTAAAGGACACTTTAGCTCTGCAATTAGGTGTTTTTTATAGGGAGGTTCTACTGTATATGCAAATATTGAAATATACAAAGAATCATACCTAGAAGGTATTGAAGAATAAAAACGCTAATTTGTCTCAAATCAATTTCTTGTTGAGTGTAATGAATGATTACATTTTTATGCAAAACATCAAAAATATATTTAAATACGGGCACATTTTCCTCTTTATTAATAATTTGATTTATGTAACGGCTTGTATATTCATGTCAAAAATTTCATGATATTTCATAAGTTCCTTTTGGTTGTAACACTTTCTATATTTTCTATAGTTTATAAAGTGTTTATACGCGTATTTAAAACTTAATATGAATGATTTTATGAAGTTAAAATTTTCCATTTAAATATAAATAAATAATTTGTATGAAACCTACATATGTATAAAGGTTATTAATAAAAAATAAAAATAAGAGATTAAAAACGTTTAATTCAAAAAATAACTTCGGAATTGAAAGAAGAAACTAAACGATGGATTTATAAAAGTTGATGGAAAATATTTTACTTATCGAAAACAAACAAATGACACATTAAGGTGAAAAAATGAAATATTTCTATACAAAATTTATTTATATAAATAATTATTTAAAATCGATATTTTCTCTTTTTATTTAATAATATATTAATATAAATAAAATATATAACTATATTTATATGAATTAGAAACACAAAATTAGTTTTTAAAAAAGCGAAAATTGACACGAAAAATAAAAGCAGACGAAAGTTTGAAATACAATCTTACATATGACATTAGAGAAATAAATAAAGAAACAGAAGATAACTTACCGCTGTAAGAAGAGCGGCGACCAAGCTTCCGTCGTTAGAAACCAGTTTGGCAGTACTGGAAGATGACTGTTAGCTTACAACCAACCACAGCGCCGTCTGGTGGCATGGATGCCCTATCGTTTGGTTTCATCCTGCTTTGGCGTCTGCTTCCGTTTCAGCTAGCAAAACATCACATTCTCAACTGTTCTATGATTATTTTCATTATTTTATTTTATATTTATATTTCTAGCATTGTTATTATCTTCGGATTTTTTTTTTTACCTAAACTAATCTATTTATGAGCTTGAATGTCTGAATTATAAGTTTTCCCTTTACATAAATATTGTGGGGAAAAAATAGTACAAATGTGAAAATTGTACTGAGATAAGGTGGATAAATTAAGAAAAAGGGCATCTCTTTATCGTGCAACTGAAAGGTACTGATAGCTTAATGGATTAATCAAGAATGGGTGTTTCTTTCTGATAAACTGTCCAATAACTTCTGATCTAAGGGAAGAAAACCAACTTTATCTGACTAATACAAAACAAGTTGCTTGCAATAAAGACCAATACATTAAGTTTAATAGATTCTGCAGGATGTATATTTCAAGGCGAAAGTGTTGACTGTACATATTTCAAGCTACTATTTCTAATTACTATATGCAAAATTTGACATCGAACGTTTAATTTTCATGATTCCTAATGTTCAATTGGGTTAATTGTATATAATTTAAGATATACACGCAATTAACCTAATTGTGGATATGGCGTATCTCTCCCAACTGTTAAATAAATAAATAAGAATGGGTATTTGACCACAATTCTGGAATAATTAAAAATAAACGAATAGTTGATATTTATTCCGATAGATGGTGCAAGCCATCAGTAACATTCAGTTGCACGATAAGGAGATGTTTTTCCCTTAATAAATATCATTATTAAATGTGATAAGCTTTTACTTTTTTATTCTTTTAATTTGCAGAGAGACTCCGTAGTAAATTCATGCATAAGACTATGTCTTAATAAAGGATTGTGTTTGTAGTTATAAGTTTTGAAAATAGAGTAATCCATAAATAAATCTTTAAATAAAATAAATAATATTTTGATCCAATATATGCCTTTTTATTTAAATAGTTTGTAGGGGACATGTTATTAGTATTTTGGTTAAGTATAAAAATCAGCTAAGGTTGTATGTGTTTTTATATGCCCTGTATACGTTTATTGTTAAATTAAATTTAATTACCATCTATCGTTAACATTTTACACAAAGAAATTTACTGGCAATGCGTTTCTTTTTTTTTTAATTCATCAAATATTATCTCTACAGACCTTACTTTACTGGCAATGCGTTTATTTTAAATATTATCAAATATTATCTCTTCAGACCTTACTGCAATGATATAAGTTATTGAATTAAAGGGCTTGGCTTGCTGAGAGGGTTCACTACTGATGAGCCTAGCTCTTTCATTCAATAACTTATATCATTGCAGTAAGGTCTGTAGAGATAATATTTGATGATATTTAAAAGAAACGTATTGCCAGTAAATTTATTTGTGTAATATTTTAACGTTTATTATTGTTGTTGTGTTTAGTATTGTGTGTTAGATGATGTACAGTTTTTTCTCTCCGTAGACTTATTGTTTCAAACTCAAGTTTTAGTCAATACAACAAAATCCCTTGTCTCCATTATTAAGGTGAAATCATCAGGCGTCCAGGGATATGTTTCCTTTTTTTTTCATTCATGTGAATCATGTAAATTCATGATTCAACTTGAGTTCACAATACAATATAATATTCTATTGCTATACAAATCAGACAAAACACAACTTAACAACAAGCAACCAAAATAGAAAATAAGCCACAAACAATACAACAGAAACTGCTCAGTTAGACAAGTGAACTAACAAACCAAACTCCGCTATACTAAACAAATCAGACAAGACACAACTCAACAACAAGCAACCAAAATAGAAACAAAGCCACAAACAATACAACAGAAACTGCTCAGTTAGACAAGTGAACTAACAAACCAAACTCCGCTATACTAAACAAATCAGACAAGACACAACTCAACAACAAACATCCTAAATAGAAATCAAGCCACGGACAAAATAGAAACCAAGCCACAAACAATACAACAGAAACTGCTCAGTTAGACAAGTGAACTAACAAACTAAACTCCGCTATACTAAACAAATCAGACAAGACACAACTCAACAACAAGCAGCCTAAATAGAAATCAAGCCACGGACAAAATAGGAACCAAGCCACAAACAATACAACAGAAACTGCTCAGTTAGACAAGTGAACTAACAAACCAAACTCCGCTATACTAAACAAATCAGACAAGACACAACTCAACAACAAACATCCTAAATAGAAATCAAGCCACGGACAAAATAGAAACCAAGCCACAAACAATACACCAGAAATTGCTCAGTTAGACAAGTGAACTAAAAAGCCAAACGCCGCTATACTAAACAAATCAGACAAGACACAACTCAACAACAAGCAACCAAAATAGAAACAAAGCCACAAACAATACAACAGAAACTGCTCAGTTAGACAAGTGAACTAACAAACCAAACTCCGCTATACTAAACAAATCAGACAAGACACAACTCAACAACAAGCAGCCTAAATAGAAATCAAGCCACGGACAAAATAGAAACCAAGCCACAAACAATACAACAGAAACTGCTCAGTTAGACAAGTGAACTAACAAACCAAACTACGCTATACTAAACAAATCAGACAAGACACAACTCAACAACAAGCAACCAAAATAGAAACAAAGCCACAAACAATACAACAGAAACTGCTCAGTTAGACAAGTGAACTAACAAACCAAACTCCGCTATACTAAACAAATCAGACAAGACACAACTCAACAACAAGCAGCCTAAATAGAAACAAAGCCACAAACAATACAACAGAAACTGCTCAGTTAGACAAGTGAACTAACAAGCCAAACACCGCTATACTAAACAAATCAGACAAGACACAACTCAACAACAAGCAGCCTAAATAGAAACCAAGCCACAAACAATACAACAGAAACTGCTCAGTTAGACAAGTGAACTAACAAACCAAACTCCGCTATACTAAACAAATCAGACAAGACACAACTCAACAACAAGCAGCCTAAATAGAAACCAAGCCACAAACAATACAACAGAAACTGCTCAGTTAGACAAGTGAACTAACAAACCAAACTCCGCTATACTAAACAAATCAGACAAGACACAACTCAACAACAAGCAGCCTAAATAGAAACCAAGCCACAAACAATACAACAGAAACTGCTCAGTTAGACAAGTGAACTAACAAACCAAACTCCGCTATACTAAACAAATCAGACAAGACACAACTCAACAACAAGCAGCCTAAATAGAAATCAAGCCACGGACAAAATAGAAACCAAGCCACAAACAATACAAAAGAAACTGCTCAGTTAGACAAGTGAACTAACAAGCCAAACTCCGCTATACTAAACAAATCAGACAAGACACAACTTAACAACAAGCAACCAAAATAGAAACCAAGCCACAAACAATACAACAGAAACTGCTCAGTTAGACAAGTGAACTAACAAACCAACAACCACTATATTAAACAAATCAGACAAGACACAACTCAACAACAAGCAGCCTTAATAGAAACCAAGCCACAAACAATACAACAGCAATTGCTCAGTTAGACAAGTGAACTAACAAACCAAACTCCGCTATACTAAACAAATCAGACAAGACACAACTCAACAACAAGCAATCTAAATAGAAACCAAGCCACAAACAATACAACATAAACTGCTCAGTTAGACAAGTGAACTAACAAACCAAACACCGCTATACTAAACAAATCAGACAAGACACAACTCAACAACAAGCAT
This sequence comes from Cordylochernes scorpioides, assembly GCA_030710605.1. Lineage (NCBI taxonomy): Eukaryota > Metazoa > Arthropoda > Arachnida > Pseudoscorpiones > Chernetidae > Cordylochernes > Cordylochernes scorpioides. Next base: position 21,262,260 of record CP092876.1, read on the forward strand.
TCTAAATAGAAACCAGGCCAAACAATACAACAGAAATTGCTCAGTTAGACAAGTGAACTAACAAACCAAATACCGCTATACTAAACAAATCAGACAAGACACAACTCAACAACAAGCAATCTAAACAGAAACCAAGCCACAAACAATACAGCAGAAACTTCTCAGTTAGACAAGTGAACTAACAAACCATCCACCGCTATATAATCAGTTAAGACACAACAACAACCAACTTACGTAGAAACCAAGTCAAGCAAGACACAATCAGACAGAAATGACCAAACCAGCCAAATACCGCGATAAGCCAGCAACCATCAAGACATTACTCAAGACCTAAAGGCGTTACTCAAGACGTCACTAGAACAGATGTCGCCTCAGTCGTCGATTGTCACATCTACGATGGTCAAGTTCACCGTCACACTGTAACATCAGCACCTTGACCTCTGCAGACAGCGGCTTTATCTCCTTCCAGCCGGCATGGAACATTTTATGTAAGAATACAGGAAGGTAGGTATGTGTATGATTCAACCTGTTAATTTATCAGTACATGTAAATTTACATTATTCTGATTACTTTTTTACTGTTAAGGAAAAATAATATATTTTACGATCGTGCAACTGTAATTTTTGATGGCTTGCGCCATCTATTGGAGAAAATATTAATAAAAATAAATTTGTTTGCTTTTTTTCCATAGAATCAGGTAGGCCCCCACCTTTATATAAATATATTCAATAGGTTATTGTGAATATATTTAACTAAAAGATAGGTTTTTAATTGTAGATTATTGGCCAATATTTTGGAATTAAAAACAACATTTTGACTCATTTTGAGAACAATTTTTGATATCAAAGATCATTAATAATATTAATAAAACTTCTTTTAGACAGGGAAAGTTTTCCTATTGTTTGGTAAGTCGCCATTGTTCGGTTATTCTTGATCAATTCCTCCATTAGAGCCAAATTTTGGTCCATCACTACAGAGGTTGGTCTATCTGGCCTTTATTTATCGCTGATATCAAATCACCAGTCTGGAAGTTCTGAATCCATCTTCATATTGTGCTTCTATCCATGGCTTCATTTCCATACACAGACTTTAGCTTCGAGTGAAATACAGTGGCTTAAATGTCTCCGGACTTAAACAGGAACTCCATCACTGACCTTTCTCAGATTCTTGTGTTTACTTCAATATATCTGAAAATATACAAAACATATCTTAATTATCACAAAGCAATAACGCGCCATCTATACATATAAAATGAAAGGAATTAAAAGCACGAATGTTTTTTATACATAATACAAACTTCTACTGTCCTTACTGCAAGGAAAAAATATATTGGGAGGGCTTGGCTCATAAGTGGTGAACTTTAATTGGCGAAACCGCTGGGAGGGCTTGACTCATCAGTGGTGAATCCTCCCAGCGGTTTCGCCAATTAAAGTTCACCACTGATGAGCCAAGCCCTCCCAATATATTTTTCCTTGCAGTAAGGACAGTATAAGTTTGTATTTTGTATAAAAGAAACATTCGTGCTTTTAAATCCTTTCATTTTATATATCTTAATTATGTTTGCAGATATAAAAAGAGGAATATTTATTGAATCATAAAACATTATTTTTATGGTGAAATTTTATTTAAATATTCTTCTATAGGTCATTATACATTACTTATTAACCCGCTCTTGTATTTGCCAAAAAGGAAGTCACAGATGCACATTGCATCTTACTCTATTTCGAATTAAATTATCTCACTTAATTACTTATTTAAGACCTTTTAAGTTCAACACCTATTTGTTAAGACCCTATTTAAGACCTATTGAATATGTTAAGACCCCCTATTTATGACCTATTATCATTGTATCTTGTCATCTGTTTATATTGTCACGAAGCCTAACAAGCCTCAAGGAAAACATTGAGGATTTTTTTTATCAAGGAAGAACACAAAGATATTTCTATTTTTAGCTTCTAACTGACAAAGGAAATTATTACAGGGATCTAAATGGAGGATGTGGCATTGAAAAAATATAATGTCTTTCTTCATTAGGGTCTTTGTGTTTGTCTTTATCAGTCTCGCTTGTTTTAGACTTCAAACAGGATGACCATTTTCATAACTCGACGTAAAAAGTGGTATTTTCTGTCTTCTTCTTTTTTTTTATCTCCACACTGGGTGAGGTAGAATGCGTCTGCCTTTGTCATTAAGACTGGGAGCACTATTCAGTGGCAGGCCGACTTATCTCCAGAAGAAATTGCCACCTCTGACGTGAGGAACAGACGCCATGTGCAGGCCGCTCCTAACATGGAGTACAAACGCTGCTCATTCTGTATCCCTAGATTAGGAGCCCTTACAGGGTACTATCAGCCGGGCCAGCTGAGCCCAGGTTTTTTTAATGAGCTTGTTGCTGCTCCCCCCTCCTCCTTTTTCATCCGGGCTTGGGACCGGCAAAGGCGGAGTTGTATTTTCTGTTATGTGCCATGACCCAGAATCGAATCCCGCATTGGAAACTTTTTTCCTGAAGAAAAAAGGTGCTTCAATGACTCCTGGTTATTGTAAAATTTCACTTTACCAGTTTGTGTAAGTAACCAAATGAGGTTTTGGCCCACTTGTATGTGCAAAAGTCGAACTGTTTTATACATTTGTAGACATATAATGCGCTTACAGAAAAACAGTGGCTAACTACCCACTATGATTATCATGGCCTTTACCTCGAGTACTTGGGATAAGCAAAATATTTACTATAATCTCACACTATTGAATATGAAACATAAATTCCAACTTCAAAAGTAGATTTCGTCTACATTCCCCAAAAAATGGACAAAAATAAATGTCACACACACACAAATTTTATTATATGAGAAATGAGATCCTTTTAGACTTTTTTCTTTTCAGAATAACAATTTCCTCTCTCCTATATCCTTACTGCAATGAAAAATATGTATCACTACTTGCTTGGAGAGAAAAAATTCGTAATAAGTCGATTTGACACAAGTTAAACAGATGTCATTAGCCTTCCATCGATATATACTCATGGACTTATGTCCATATTTATTTATGCTTATGAGGTGATACAGCAGCGTATTTACAATTAGAGAGGAGACAAAATGAATTAAATCTAGAAAAAAGAAGTGAGGACATATCGGTCATTGAAGTCTGAGAGGCAAGGCCACATATCATGAGTGCATAATGTAGCTGCTGTATTGTCCGTGAGGTCAAGAGACGTACGGATCTCTGTGGTGTTGATCTCTTGGCGGAACGACTTGGAAGTCGGACTCGCCCCCCCCCCCCCCCCCCCCCCATTTCTAAGATTCCACCCTTCAGTGTAGCATATATAAGCAGAATGGTCCAATACAGTAGAATAACTCTAAGAAGCGGTCTGATAGATTAAATTGGTGAAACCGCTGGGAAGGTTCATCACTAATGAGTCGAGCCCTCTTAATTTCTTTTCATCACAGTAAGGACAGTAGAAGCTTGTTTTACGTGTAAAAGAAATATTCGTGCTTCAATGCTTTCATTCCCTAATAATAATAATATTTTTTATTATTTAAATGTCAAATGTTTATACGTATAGTAGAGTCACTGATTCTTTTTCGAATAGACTATAAAATGATACCTTGTTATATACAACAACAACAGCTTTATTAGGACATTTCCGTCCTGTAAGGACTCGCCATACATCATTTTCATGGAGAAAAAAAAACATAAACAAAGGAGAGAAGGGAAAATGAAAAAGAAATCAAAGTATTCAACATAACTATACAAATTAACTATGGAATGAAATTGTTCTGTAATTTTAGTTCTTAGAGATTACCTTGTTCTCTAACACTTTATGAAAGTTAAACAATTCTATCGCTATATTTCTTTTCTCGGACATTCTTGTTATATATATATATATATATGTAATATTGTTGCAAATGTGCCGACGAATGGATAAACTGGCAGTCGTGTACTTAAGGCGAGTGTTGATGTTCTTCCCACACGCGGACAACAAGAAGCAGAGGCAGGGCTAGATGTTAGCACCGAAAGTGATCGGGGACAGCCCACGGGACAGAGGTAGAGGCCATGACACAAACTTGGATGCTTATCACCGAGACATGGAGAGAGAGACTGTGTGAGACAGAAGCCGTATGTCGATGGCCACGCCCTAGAACATCTGCTGTTGACCCCCTGCCAAAACCTGCCCTGTTTTCAGGGGTCGTCTATAAAGAGTCCCTGGGGGCCCCACATGGGCTGGGCGTTGGCTTTTTTTTCTTCCCCTCTGTCCCTGCCACCAGCTGACAGAACACTCTTTGGATCTTTATTTTGACGTCAACATTTTTAGTGTTACATACAAATAGGGGTTTACAGGTATTATTAATAAAGATATAGCATATATACAAAATATGGGGGTGGTAGCAAATAGAAACAGTGTACATTTTAATAGAATGTAGGATATTTTAAGGCATCGGCTCTAACTAATTGGGAGATATGTGACATATACTAAATGTCTCATTATTATACAGTTTTAAAATATTTGATATATATATATATATATAAGTTCTGGTTCAATTTTTCAGGTGGCTCTGAGCCCAGACAGGATACGAAGAGAGTAGACATGTAGTTAAGACGCCATGCTGCCCGATTGACCAGAGCGGTACCAGGACTCCCTCATAGTCTCACCCTTCCCTAGAATCATCCCTAAACTGAGGTAACCATGTTCCTATGTGTGTGGTCTTCTTTTGTCTTCACGCTAGTGCGCCTTCATTTCCGGCCCATGACTGCATATTGAATGATGAGCCCACTGTGACGTTGTCGGCTCCACGCATTTACAACATATATATATTGTTCTGGAAACAGAGAGCAATCCATACTTAAATCATCAGATAATAAAAGGCGCATATTGGATTGAATAAAATATTTATTTTCCAATATTTCGGTTGGCAGAACGCCAACCTTTATCAAGGCATTACATTTTTTTTATAAGTTTATACAAAAATGTAAAGCCTTGATAAAGGTTTGACGTTCAGCCAACCGAAATATTGTCAAATAAATATTTTATTCAATCCAATATGTGCCTTTTATTATCTAATATCGTATATATATATAATATTTATAGTCTTCATTGGTGGCGTCCACCGCGGGAAAGACTTCGCCACCGATGGACCTCAAGAGTTCTTTCATTAGAGAAAGAGAATTAGTCCTAATCCCAGGTTCCTGCAGCGTCAAACGTCAATTACTCGAACAAATTAGAGAGAAATTACGATTGTATTGTCGAACACACGCTCTAAGTTGATTTTTTTAATATAAAAAAAAAAGAATAAAAATGAATGATAATTGTCATACACCCATATTACCTTGGTGAAGTAAATAACAACCCAGATATCCATTGTTGTCCTATAGGTTACTCCGACAAGCAACAATGAACAAAAATAGGTCGCTAGGATTATTTTAAAATTAAAGATTGTAACACACAAGGTTGGAGAGTTTTTGCTCCTATTTCACTTTTTCCAACTTCAATCAAGCTAATACTAGGGTAGCGGAGACCTTGCTTAGCTTTTTACTTCAGTGCTGATCATTTGCGCTTTTTCTTATTTGCACATAAAACAACTGCTTTATTAGGATAGTTCCGTCCTGTAAGAACTCGCCATACATCATTTTCATTAAGAAAGGGGGGGGGGGGGCATAAACAAAGGAGAGAAGGGAAAATGAAAGAAAATCAAAGTATTCAACATAACTATACAAATTAACTATGAATGGAAATTGTTCTGTAATTTTAGTTCTCAGAGATTACCTTGTTCTCTAACGCTTTATGAAAGATAAACAATTCTATCGCTATTTTTTTTTCTCGGACATTATTCTGATTAGCTGAACTGGGTTCACGTAGACTTGGATAATGTTCTTTAAAATCTTATTCCGTTCCTCGTTAACAATAGTGCATTCAGAGATGTAGTGGGTCATTTCTTCTATGCTTTCAGTTTTGCAAAATTTACAAATTACATCTTCCTTTTTAATTATTTGAATGTGACTTTCTCTTTTACATATAAAAAAAAAAGGATAATTTCAACACGTTCATCAATAGTTTATCGTATTTACTAACTGAATTATCAGTTAACCAAACGATTATTAAACTTAAGTCAATAATACGTCACCTGTTGTTGTTGTTGTCGTGTCCAATGAAGAGCTTCAGATGTCTCCATGCAACTCTATCACAGCAGCAGCAATGTCCACTATTTGCTCTTCATTGGAAAATGGGTGCCGTTGCTTCGTTAGTCACCTTGGAAACGAACCATAATTTGGTCATATATTCCAAGAGTCCAGGGGGGGACCGCAGGTAGGTGGGGTCGGACTTCTCCCAGCCCCCGGTCAGATCGGTCCGTGCACCCTGATCACAATACCGGCCAACTGAGGTGGTGGTGGTGTCTTGTCCATGGAGCAGATAAGATCGGTCCGTGCACCCTGATCACAATACCGGCCAACTGAGGTGGTGGTTGTGTCTTGTCCATGGAGCAGATCGAATTGGTCCGTACACCCTGATCACAATACCGGCCAACTGAGGTGGTGGTTGTGTCTTGTCCGTGGAGCAGATCGAATTGGTCCGTACACCCTGATCACAATACCGGCCAACTGAGGTGGTGGTGGTGTCTTGTCCATGGAGCAGATCGAATTGGTCCGTGCACCCTGATCACAATACCGGCCAACTGAGGTGGTGGTGGTGTCTTGTCCATGGAGCAGATCAGATCGGTCTGTGCACCCTGATCACAATACCGGCCAGCTGAGATGGTGGTGGTGTCTTGTCCATGGAGCAGATCAGATCGGTCCGTGCACCCTGATCACAATACCGGCAAACTGAGGTGGTGGTGGTGTCTTGTCCATGGAGCAGATCAGATTGGTCCGTGCACCCTGATCACAATACCAGCCAACTAAGGTGGTGGTGGTGTCTTGTCCATGGATCAGATCGGTCCGTGCACCCTGATCACAATACCGGCCAACCCAGGTGTCTTGTCCGTATGTATTCATACAACAGTCTACTCAGCTCTCCCATTTTATTCTGTGTTCCATTTATATTTAATTGTGTGTGTGTGTGTGTGTGTGTGTGTGTGTGTGTGTGTGTGTGTGTGTGTGTGACAATTTTTGACAATTAAAAATTATTTATTGTCATCTTAGACAATGTTACATCTCACATGAGAGAGAGAGGAAGAGAAGAAAATATATACATAGAAAATTGAATATATACATAAATGAAACAAATTTACAAGAGGGACAAAGGTAGGAGACCTCGGCGCTGCAGGGTCCTGGACCAGGCGATGAGGGGGTCCTCCACCGCTTCTCCGAGCCCAACCTGGACAAAGTAGCGATAGATTCGCAACTTTGCCGACGCCAGGATGGAAAGGACGTCGTCCTCAAGGCCGGACCCGCCGAAGATCCAAGCCTGCAGGTCAGGGGGCCGCCCTATGATGTTGAAGGCCTCTCTGATGAGAGGCCTGATGGAGCGGCAGCACCAGTAACGGTGGCCGAGGGAGCGGTCGATGGACCCGCATGCAGGACAGGAGGGGCCGACCGAGGCAGGATGGGCCGGATGGGGCAGTGCGTGGAGGGCTAGCTTGAGAGCTGCGTCGGCCTCGTGACCCGAATAGGCGCAGCGCCGCAGCGAGGCCCAGTCGATCCTGGATGGTGGATTGATGGTGGGCGTCCATCTCGCCAGGAATCTGGAGATGGGCGTGGCGGCGAGGCGCGGACGATCCAGGGCCCGTCGGGCCGAGCGGGTCGTGAGGCCGTTGAGGAACGGCGTAGCCGTCCCTCGCAGCACCACGGCCGCAGCAAGGGAACTGGATGAAGGCGTGGACTCCGCCCCGAAGCCCACGGCGTTCTCGGAGGTCAGCCTCCGACAGAAGGCGCCCAGGGCCGCGGCGTCAGCCAGGGCCGAGCGCGTAGGGCGGGCGATGAGGTGTTCCTCCTCGATGAGGTCCCGGACTCGGGCTCCGCTCCAGCGGGCGGGGGCCAGGAGGTCGGGAGGGCGGAGGAACCGGCAGCCGCCGATGATGGGGATGTCCAGTAGCTGAGCTGTGGGGACCGCCCGGTGGTTGAGGCCCAGGATGTTGGAGGCCTCCTCCCATAGCTTCAGCAACCGGAGACGGCGGGGCTGGAGACGGGTGCCGTCCGGTGGAGGGTGGATCCAGGCTTCCCCGCTGTTGCCGCCGACCAGCCAGCTGAAGGCATTTCTGCCACCGCGGAGCGCGACCTGCACCCCCTTGAGGCAGGCGAGCTGGAGCTGGGTCGCGAGGTCGAGGAGGCCGAGGCCTCCGATGGCAACTGGCCTCGCCATGACATCGGCGGGAAGCCACGCCGTGTGGTCCTGTCCCCAGACGAATCTCGCCAGTCGGGCCTGCAGCTTGGCGATGGTCGGGGGTGATGGTAGGTAGCCATGCAGGTGGTGCTGGATGACAGAGCCCACCAGCGTGTTCGCCGCTCTTGCTCGCCCGACGAGGGAGAGGCCGCGGGTGAAGGGCGTCCATCTGCGGCAGGCAGTCTCCAGGAGGGCCAGGAGATGCTGCTCCCGGTGGGCGACGGTGCTCCTGGGGGCGATGTCGAGCCCGAGGATCCTGATGGAGGTGGTCGACCAGGAGGCGCCGAGAGGGGAGTCGCCGCGGTTGCGCCAGGCGCCGCACCAGAGGCCAGCGCTCTTCCGGAGGTTCACGCCAACTCCGGAGGCCTGCTTATAGTCTTCGAAGACAGTCGCCACCCGCTCGAAGTCCTCGTCGCGATGGAACAGGAGGACGATGTCGTCGGCGTAGGCGGTGACGTTGCCCACGCCGAGGGTCAACTCCAGGCGACGTAGTAGCGGCCCCGTGGCGATGCTGAAGAGTGCGGCGCTTACGGCGCAACCCTGTCTTAGGCCGTTGAGGAGGGGGAAGGCGGTGGTGTAGAAGCCTCCGGCCCGGATGGTGGCGTCCGCCCCGGCGTAGAGGATGTTAATCCAGGCCCTGAAGGCTGGCGGGAGGCGGAGGGACGTTAGCAGGGACTCCAAGAAGCCGCGGTCTAGTGAGTCAAAGGCGGACTCCAGGTCTACGCCCATGACGGCCAGCGGCGAGCCCAGGGCGGTGGCCTCCTCGACGGCGTCCGTCACCATGGCAATGTTCCATGACGGGGACCTCCCGGGGACGGCGTAAGTCTGGCATTCCGGCACAAGGGTCCGCAGGTGGGGCTTGAGGCGCCGGTGAAGGATGGCGGCCAGGACCCTGTAGTCGGCCGAGGGCAGCGCGACGGGCCTGTAGCCGTCAAGGCCGCGACCTCCGCGGGCCTTGGGCACGAGGCAGATGGAGCTGCGCCGCGTCGACGGAGGCAGGGCACCGCGGAGCCGTGATGCCGCGAACACCCGGGCCAGAGCTTCCGCGAAGAAGTCCTCGCTGAAGGCGACGAGGAGCTCGCACGGCAAGCCGTCCCAGCCGGGGGCCTTTCCGCGAGGGAGGTGCTCGATGGCGTTGGTGATCTCGCTGGGGCTGATGTCCGGCCGGTGGAGCGGGTCCTCCTCACTCAGCTCGCGGGTGGTGGTGGGCGCGCTGCTGGCGATGAAGGTAGCTCCCGCAGCTGGATCGCTGGTGGGACGGGCGAAGCGGGGCTGGAAGGTCGCGAACGCCCTCCGCCGAAGCTCGGGGCCCTCGATGATGTTATCCTGCTCGTCCCTGATGACGCTGACCGGGCGTCGGAGGCGGATGGCGCGTGCTAGGTCCGGCAGCGAAGGGTAGTCGGCCCGGATGGAGGAGGCCTCGAGCTGCGCCGCGATGTAACGTCTCGCCCTGTAGACGTAGCTGTCGCTGGCAGCGTGGCGCGGATCGTGCAGGGATCTGGCCTCCGCCAGCAGTCCCGCCTTGATGGTGGTCCACCTATCCCAGATGGTCCCGTCGTCGTCATCGTGCGCCGTGTCTTCCTCGAGCTCCCGGATGTAACCAGCCAGATGTTCGAGAACGAGGCCCGAGCGGAGCATCGCGGCCAAGCGAGGCTGGGTGGGGGAGGAGACGGCGGTGGTGGGCGGGCCCACCTGGAGCAGCACGAGGCGGTGGTCCGAGAGGTGGTAGTGGCTGGTCGCGTAGATGGACACGCGATCCAGGACTCCAGCAGGGACGAGGATCCGGTCCAGGCGGTTGGATTCGACTTGGTCGCCGTGCATGGCGACTCTGGTGGGCAGGTGGGCGGCGTCGAACTGGGTGGCCACGTCGACCAGCGCGGCCAGGTCCAGAAGAGCGGCGAGGGCATCCGATGATGATGATGATGAGGGGCCCCGATCCCTGATGTTAAAGTCGCCGATGATCCAGCAGGCCCCCTCCTCCTCCTGTGCCGCTGTCGCCGCCAGGAGCTCCAGTTGTCGGTTTCTCTCCCGGGGTTCATGCGCCAGATGAACGGCGATGGCCGTCATCTCCTCGCCGTGGACATCTATTGTTGCCAAGGCGATGTGGCCCGGCTGTTGTAGCACGGCTACGCCTGGTCCGAAGACGCAGGCGAGTCCGGATCCCGAGATGGCTACGGGATGGGCCAATATAACAGCATTGTAGCCGAGGCAGAGGTCTTGGCCGCTGCCGAGATGAAATGCGTTTGTCTCCTGGACAAACGCGATGTCCACGTGATGTTGCCTGAGGAGATGACAAAGGGCAAGGCTCCTCCCCCGAGTGGCGAGCCCTCGCGCGTTGATGCTGGCGAGACGGTAGCTCATTGTTGCCGTCCCTTATGCAGCACCCCCTTGGTCTTCTGGAGGGTCTTGCGGATGGTGTGGTTGGAGTCTGGGATCGAGGCCTTGATGGTTTCGGCCACCTGGTCGAGGGCGGCGACCTGTGCTTTTGACAGCGAGGCCACTCGCTTCTCCATTTTTCCTTTAGAGGTGAGTAGCCGCTGTGCGTCCTCGCGGTCTATACCGGGCAGCCCGTCCCAGTCGATGGAGAGGTTGGGGAACTGCTTGAGGTGCTCCTGCAGCTGGACGAATGCGGGTTTTCCCCGGGGAGACGCGGAGGGAGTTGAGGTCAGCTCCTCCTCCGACATCTCAATGTCGAGTGGAAAGGTCTCGGGCTCGGGGGGCCGCGGGGCAGCCAGAGGAGCAGGGAGGGCGACAGGGGCGGGCTGGGCAAGATCCTTCGGTTCGGCAGGATGGGGCGCCGAGGGGATCGCTGGAGCCTCGGTTGATGTCTTCGCCGGTTGGACAGGGGACGCCGGTGTTGCGGGCGCAGGTGCCGGCTTCCTTGGTTGCTGAGGAGGAGGAGGAGGAGGAGGGGGGCGAGGCCTTGCGTCGGTGGGAGACGCTGCTTGCCTGGGGCTGCCGTTCCCTTGCCTGGCGAGCGCTGGGCAGTTGGCTCTGCGGTGGCCCTGCTTGCCGCACTTGGAACACTTGATGCCAAAGGAGAGGAAGGCTGACAGGGTGTCTCCCTTGGACTTAATGGTCAGACGGGTGGGCAGCGACTCCAGCCTCACGCCCTCGCGGAGCAGGATGAACGCCTCCCGGCGGCCGTCGTTGAAGGTGTATTCCCCCATCTTGATCATGATGGGGGCGATGGAGGTCACGGTGCCGAAGTTGCGCAGGGGCTCCACGATGGCGCTGTCCTCGACGAAGCCGGGCAGATTTGCGATGGTAATGCGTTCTGCCCTTTTTCGGAAGGGGAAGACCTTCAGGTGGGTGCCCTCGATGTCCAGGCCCACCTCCACCAGACGGCTCGCATGGTCTTTGCTCGCGAGGCCCACGACATAGTGGCCGTTCATCCTGTTGAACTGGCTTATTTTCCCTGGCCCTCCGAGCAGGTGGCCAATTGCCCGGAGGTAGGAGTAGTCCGGGATGTCTGGGCACAGCTCCACGAAGACGTAGTTCTCGTGGTTGGTAGAGGTCTGCCTCGCCTTGGCGTCGGCGATGTTGGCGCGTGTCGCCTTGATTTCCTGGGGCGGCATTGACCTCGGCCCTGTTGGCCGCTTCTGCTGCTGGGGGCTGCGCTTCTCAGCAAGCCTGCTTGGCTGTTTAGAGGCGTGGTCAGGTGACGGTGAGACGAGGCGCCTTTTCTTTCTCTTCACGACTGTGTAGCCTTCGTTGGCGTCCACCTCCGCCATCTCGCTGTCGGCCCAGTTGAGCGAGGCCGGGCTGGCTGGAGTTACGCTGGTCGTAGCAGCAGTCTTCGGCGCCGTGACGTCACGCGCGGCGGCCTGATTTACATGCAAGTTGCCTGCCGGCGAATTTGCATACTTTTGATTTTCAGAAGAAATTTCAATTGTTTTCTTCATATTTCCTTCTTTTGGCGATAATTCTTCGCCTGTTTGTAGCAGGATGCTGGGCCTTTCAGGCACTTTTTCAGCACATCCTGGGCTTTCCGCCAATACTACACTTGCCAGATTAAGCGCCTTTTACACGCACTCAAAAGGCGAAAACGGCGGAGCTCGCGAAAGCGTGGCCGCTCGCTCGAGTGTGTGTGTGTGTGTGTAAGATGTTCAGGGTCCTCGTAGCATATTTCCCACTGGTTCCCCGGACTGTAGGCCCCAGCGCGTCGGCTCCCTCGGACGCAGTAAAATGGATCGTCAATTTATGATTTTGTTGCTCCATGGAATGGGGGTGCCATTGTCCTGTTAGTCAGCCACATTTCAGAGTTCCCTGTTCACGGTTACCGTAGCGGCACGGGGCTCACGACACCGTACTACAGGGCAGTCTCTTACTTGTGCTACTTCTTCCATCCGACACGTAGAAAAACCAAGTAAAACACCTTTTTGTCAAATTTGACCTATTTCATAACCCTCTCATAGAATTTTATGAAATAGAAGCCGTCCCAATACTGATCAGGGCCTAAATACGAAACCATGATATACACAGGTTAGCCTTTTGTCTTAAATTCTATAAACAGGTATTGTATGTGGCTCATTCTTTCTCATAACTGTAAGCTCCTTTTATATTTCTTGAGGACTGTATTTGTTCCTTTATAAGGCTCCACTTAGCTGCTGCTCACCCCGTGTATTTCCTTCAATCCAAACACACCAACACCATGAGACACACACACACTCTAACACTGACACTAACACTAACTTTATTTAAAACAACAAAACTATTTATACATCTTGGCCTATAGTCAAAAGAATTAAAATAACGTATTTTACAAACACAACAGATTAACAAAAATAAATATTCACAGATATATATTTAACTCCCAACAATAACCTTTACATTTGAAACTGAGGTGATAAAAGAAAATGCATTGTTTGTACCATAACCCTATGTTTGATGCATATTTTGCAGAGAGAAAATTGATCTATAAAATAAAAGGTATTCCGTCAAAATAAATGTCAAAACTAGATGCAGTTTTTTGACGTTGATCTCGAGTCCAGTTGGTCTCGAGGACCACGCCATCACCATCTCCTCAGCCTCGAAGCATGAGATCTACGTTTTCTTCGTAGATCACGAAATACGTGGTGTCGCTGGAGACCCGCTGGTGATTCTCTACCAAACTCTGCAGCGCTGGCAGAGGCGCCATGTTCTTTGTACATAGTATCATGCATATATATATATATGTTATATTAAGATATTATTTAAAATGTTATATAAAAGTATTATTTAAAATGTTATATTAAGATATTGTTTTATTTAAAAATATATTTCATAGATAAAAATATTCTGTTAAATCGACCGCCAGAGGTCACGCTCACCCTATATAAAACCGATTGTTGTTGTTCCCCGTTGGCCATAACTTTTGGTTAGTAGCCCGTGAAACCATATTTTCTCTCCCCGTTGGCCGACCCAAAACTTTGTAATTATGTAAATAATATTTTGTTTTAATTATTCTTACGCCTTAAGCCAGGCATTACTTTTATCAAATTATGTTATTCATATATATTACTCAGCTCAAATAAAGAAATCTATGATCAAGACATTATATTTTTCAAGATTATAATCTCTTCCACGACTGCATACCAAAATCAAGCAACAGATATAAATTCTATAACTCAGGATAATCAAAAAACAGCAAAAAAATCTTAATTTAATATAATATATATATATATATAATCTTTTTTTTAAATAGTGCAAACTGTGCAATTTTGCATCTATTCACAAGATGTCGATAAATTATTTTATTATAAAATAAATAAAGCTTCCAGGGTTAAGTTTCTTGTTCAAATTTTTATTTTCAAGCTTTCAGACTTGTCAGTCCTTCAACAGGATTATCACGTTAACAACTTAATAATAAATACAATTTTTATATATGCATTATTATATAGATATTTTAAATACTTATTATATTAAAAAAACAATAGAAAAATAATAGATAAGTGGGTCAGGTGTTGATATCTATATATATAAAAATGAATGTTTGTATGTTTGTTTGTATGTCCGGTATACAAATTCGCAGTAGTTCACTAATTCAAACCAAAATTTCCATACATAGGTAAAAGAATACGGGGAAGACGATAGGCTATTTTAAAAAATATATAAATCAATTATTAAAACTATATATTCAAATTATTCTACTTAGCTCGCGACCACGCCTCTAGCGGTGAAGATGGGAGGTAATATCAGCTGACCTAATGTACATGTAAAGTTTGGAGCGGGACGTTTCACAAGAGTGACATCCACGGCGCCAATTTATAATTGAAACGAATAATGTTTGAATAAAACATTTAATCGGGTAAACCCAGGCGTTGCCCGGGTCATTCGTCTAGTTAAAAATAAAGAAGGCATCTTCTGACCACGAGCACATGTGCTTTTTAGATGGCAGAGCGCCATTATATATTGATAGAAAAATATATTACATTATTTCTGCTTGAAAAACAAAATTTTGAAAATTATTTTAATTATATCAAATTGTCTATTTTTGACGTTAATTTTGACGGGAGAAGCGACCTTTGCTTCTATTTTGATATTGTTATTAAGAGTGTGGATTGTATAGTTCGCACAAAATGAATGGTGTACGCTGGAGGAATTGTAGTGGACCAGAGCGGGAGGAAATAAATAATTGTAGTGTACCAGGACAAATATGGAAATGTCGGAAGCCAGGTCCTGACTTCCAGTACCGTCGTGTCTAACGTTACCGGTTGGGTCAGGTTCAGTCGTCTTGGATTCCAGCCGTGGAAAATTCCACTAGGTAGCTGAGAGAACCTGTAGAGAATTATATTGCTTCGTTTATAGACGTCATTTCTTTATGACCATTACCTCATCCTTTACAACTGCTACCTGATTTCATACAGCTGTTTTCTCTATCGTAATCAAATGTTATATAACATCTTTCAATCAATATTTAATCTATAATATAAGGCGGTTTTAATTGTAAAACGACATTTGAAAATTATCCCGCATGTGTTTCTTTTAAACGAAAAATCGAAATTTATTTTTGAGGAGAAATAACGATCATTTCTAACCTTAGGGATGAGGTATGAAAGGATGAATTGTGAAGAGTAATGATAAACGAAAAGATAAAGTGTCCAGGGATGGACACCATGTCGTGGACACTTTATTTTTCCGTTTATCATTACGCTTCACAATTCATCCTTTATCCCTAAGGTTAGAAATAATCGTTATTTCTCTTTAAAAATAAATTTCGATATTTCGTTTAATAGAAATACATGCGGGATAATTTTCAAATGTCATTTTACAATATTTAATCTATTTCATTCGGTATTTTAACTTCTTACACATACAATCGCTATCTAATCTTTCACAACCGTTAATTCGTACTTTGCAGCTGTTTTCTCTATCCTTTACAAGCGTTACATAACCTTTTTCAATCGTTATTTAATATATTTTAACCATACAGCGTTTATTTAAACTATTTTAATAGGTTTTCAATTTCTTACACACACACAACCGCTATCTAATATTTTACAACTGTTAATTCGTTCTTTATGTTGAAAAGAGATCGTGCAGCAAGTTTCTCATACAGAAATTATATTTGAAACATTGTTTCGTTGTGAAAGTTTGTCGTAATGCTTCGTGTAGGATGTAGAAATGCTTACCAGCATGTTTCTGAGTTTGATATAAGTAGAATTGTAGCCTACCTGTATTGCGGTTTAACATACCCCAGTATTTCTGATT
>CP092876.1:21278359-21403252 GCA_030710605.1 Cordylochernes scorpioides
TCAAAAATTACAATTTACAAAATTTCAAAGTTTTTAAAGAGCCACACAATTTTTTCTTGCCAAAAATACATAGCACTTTATCCTAAAGATCCAAGTTGAAAGTACTAAGTAAGACGTGTTATAATTGGATAGAATTTGTATTTCAGGATCTCCGTGTTAAAGAGCATGTTGGGCCGAAAGCTCGAGAAATAAAAGAATTACGAAAAGAAACGAAATTCTTGATTCCTTATTTATTAAATCTAAGTGTTAAGTCGTAGCAATAGTGAGATACGTTAGACTTTATCTGTATAAAAATTGAATATAAAGAGAACATCTTATAAATACACCTATCCCCCGATTTACACGGTACTTGTTTTACACGTTTTCGCTTTTACACGGTTTTCCAAATAAGGGTTTTTTTATCGCACTATACTAAATACTACTGTGATTGAACACATGCGCTTGTGTACACATCTCATGAGGAATCCCGAGCTTATGTGCTGACTACATATTTTAACCTGTCAATGCATTTTATTTCTGTGTACACCTATCCCCCGATTTACACGTTTTTCTCAGGAACGTATCTACCGTGTAAATCGGGGGATAGGTGTATACAAAAACTGTTTATTTTCAAAAAGAATTATACACGTTTATAATAGTTTCGAATTTTGATAACAGATGGCGCGCTAATGCATCATAATAAAGCACTCGCATAAATAATATTTACGTATGGAACTATATAAAGAACCGCAACTTCACATCCGAAGAGCCGCATGTGGCTCTCAGTTTGCCGACCCCTGGGATAGAGATAAGATAAAAACAACTCGTCGACGAAAGATGTTATAACCACATTGCTGTTTTTTTTTTTTAAAAAGGCTGTTATAACGATTTTCTACTAAATATCTCTATATATGATATTATTTGCAGTACTCTACTCTCACTATAAATACTTTCATTCATCACCTACAATGGAACACTATCTGAATGATAATATCCCCCTAACCTTAAAGAGAATCATTGCACAAGTAAGAAGCCTTTTTGTAGTACAGAGAATTAATCATGTTTCACTATTGAAAACTAAGACCATAAAATGCACCTTATGCAACGGTGAATTCAGTCTCGATTTTCCACACTACATGTTCTACTGCACGGCAATGGAAGAAGAAAGAGAAATTCTTCGTCAAGAGACCGGCTATAATAGCAATTCGCCTTATGTTTTAATGGCAAAAGTCGCAAAATCCAGACCCTTTGCATTCGCTTTTTATAAATACTGGAAATCAGCTCAATCAAAATGTTTAGCACAGATACCGGATCCAACTCGATAATTGGTCGAGGTCAATACCCAATATTTGTATATAACTATGATGCTAATTTGTTATTTATTTATTTTGTCCTACCGGGAGAATCCTGTATGACACGTGTGCCCAATAAAGGCTATTGTTGTTGTTGTTGATATTATTTGATTATGTTAATTTCCATTTTAATATCCTAATTTAATTTCGGATTGTAGTAAGATACTCACAACTTCTTAGGACTAATTGTCCTGAATGAGAGAATGGAAGAAATGAGATAGAAACAACTCGTGAACGACTGGCAACACTGACATAAAGTTACAGAAGCTGGCAACATTGGACGATTTCCTCTTCCTCTGGGAACCCTGGAGTCTTCCGGTGGTTTATATAGGGTCCGTGTGGGTCCTATGTTCCAGTATCTCTGGGTGTTGTACGTGGTTTTCATCTAGCTGTGATTGTTCTATGTACATTGCTCTATGTACCCTATCTGTTTGCTGGCATGTAAGATAATAACAATGTAAGATTGTAACAAAGTATTTGTTAATTTTATTATTTTTATTAACAGAGTGGTCATTTTTATGTTTATATCTTGCTACTCTGTAAATTTCCCTCGTGGCTTATCCCTATGTCCCTATAGACGATACGACGACAAAGCCGCTCTTCACGCCGCAAGAAAAATGACGCAAAGGTACTAGGGGCAAAGTTCCAAGACTTCGATGGAATCCTTGGCAGAAGCACGTCAGATCCATGTCAGTATCTACAATAATTGCTAGCTGTGGGTCACAGCTCCCATAGGGAATAAGCTATGTAACAAAGTATTTGTTAATTTTATTATTTTTATTAACAGAGTGGTCATTTTTTTATGTTTATATTTTGCTACTCTGTAAATTTCCCACGTGGCTTATATTTTGTTTACCATTCATAGTTTATCCTTGCCTGTAATAAATTGCTGTCTCCTCCTGAAGTTTTTGTCTTCCCTAATTTTCCACGTGGCATTTTGGTGGAGATGCTGGGTAAGTTAGGGAAGACAAACTAAATACCGCCGAGAAGACCTTGAAGACATGGGTGCTGTGATCTACATTTTCAGAGACTGACTCCAGGATTCCACCGCCGTGCTAAAGTCAAGACTTCCCTCCAAGATGACGATGTCCCTATAGACGATACGACGACAAAGCCGCTCTTCACGCCGCAAGAAAAATGACGCAAAGGTACTAGGGACAAAGTTCCAAGACTTCGATGGAATCCTTGGCAGAAGCACGTCAGATCCATGTCAGTATCTACAATAATTGCTAGCTGTGGGTCACAGCTCCCATAGGTAAAAGCTATGTAACAAAGTATTTGTTAATTTTATTATTTTTATTAACAGAGTGGTCATTTTTATGTTTATATCTTGCTACTCTGTAAATTTCCCTCGTGGCTTATCTTTTGTTTACCATTCATAGTTTGTCCTTGCCTGTAATAAATTGTTGTCTACTCCTGAAGTTTTTGTCTTCCCTAATTTTCCACGTGGCAATATGCTGCACAGACTACAGACACTGCTTGGAGTACAAGACTTCAGTCCTGTCCCTACTTCCTGACTCGGCCTGGAACTATCTGGTTCACCTCAGCAATCTGTCCTCCCTTGTATCCTTTACAAAACCTAGATATAAGACTAAAGATCTTAATAAAGATGTTAATTGAATGGTTGATTGATGTTACGGCCATGAATGAGACACATCTGGTGAGTAACCATCTTTGTAAAATATAAAATAACTTTATATCTGTTATCAATAGAATCATATTTTAAAGTTTATTAGAAGATCGAAATAATTTTTAAAATAAAGATACTTCGGCCAGTAAATATTTTTATTAAGATTTACTGGCCGAAGAATCTTCAATTTTAAGAACTATGAATTCCGGCCAGGCAACCTCTATCTTAATTAAATAATTTAAATTTTGAAGGGCTCAACAGTGGTTATACTCTCCTAGCAGTTTTTCCCATTTAATCCGTCAGGCCGCTGAGGTATGCTCAATACAGATATCTGTATATTGTTCCATCAATGTGCTCTACATTTATTCAAAATATTCTATGCTATTTAATATTTATTTAAAACAGATTATTTAGATTATCATCATTCCTTTTTATAGTTTCATTCCTTTTGTAATATTTTATTGTACATATATCTTGATTGGTTATTGGAGCGAGAGCTTTTATTAGAGTTATTGGAGCTTTTATGCTACACAGGCTACAGACAGTCCTTCTGCTTGGAGTACAAGACTTCAATCCTGCCCCTACTTCCTGACTCCCTGCCGGCTTGGAACTACCTGGTTACCTGGTTCACCTCAACAATCTGCCTCCCCTATGACTAGACATCTCCTCTAGACTGCTGTACAGCCCGGGTAGTTGGCGTTTTACGCTCCAGGAGCCTGGGTTATCTCTATTTTCTCTCTTGGAGCGAGAGAGGACGGAGAGGAAGACTGCGGATCACGACCTACGAGGAAGACAACGAATAAATAAACGTAATAACTTTAAAAGGTAATTTATTTTTTTTTATTTTTAAATTTTTATTTATTTTAATTTATTTGCTTTAAGTATGGAAACCCGCTCGGGAAACTTAGTGTATAACACCAAGAAAGCGGAAACCAAGGACGACGACCTTGCAAAGCTGCAACTTGGTGCAACAATATATTACTCATGTTCATTGGTTTGTTAAATACCTTGAATAAGTTAAAAGAAACTAAGATCTTATTCTAAATAAATCAATAGTGTGTGATGTTTCGGTAACAGCGTTGTTACCATCAAGTACAAACTTGTACTTACTTGTACAAAAGAATTTTGTAAAATCGTACAAAATGTCACATACTATTAATCTATTTGTATTAAGTATTATTTTTTTCTTGTAGCTATAATCCAAATTGTGTTTATCAACCTTGAATAAGAATTTGAATAAGCGAAACTGCTGGTAGGGTTCATTACTGATGTACTAAGCCTTTCCAATATATTTTTATTGGTACATCGATAATACACTCATTAGATAAAACTTAAGAAGGTTAAAAGTATTTGATGTCGGCGGTCGTCTATTTATTATTATTTTTTTAAGAAGATAGAGGCAATTTTGTTTACACTTGGTTATCTCATGTCTTCAATAAAGGTCACTGTAATATTTTTGAGAGTTATTGTCTGAATCCCGATATACATGCTGAAAGGTACAACTTCCTTAAGTTTTGTCCATGAGTGTATCTTTCAGAGTTATTGTCTGAATCCCGATATACATGCTGAAAAGTACAACTTCCTTAAGTTCTGTCCATGAGCGTATCTTTCAGAGTTATTGTCTGAATCCCGATATACATGCTGAAAATTACAACTTCCTTAAGTTTTGTCCATGAGTGTATCTTTCAGTGTCATTCTCTGAATCCCGATATACATGCTAAAAGGTACACCTTCCTTAAGTTTTATCCATGAGTGTATCTTTCAGAGTTATTGTCTGAATCCCGATATACATGCTAAAAAGTACAACTTCCTTATGTTTTGTCCATGAGTGTATATGTGCATTTAGACAAAGACAGTTGGAGAAACCGAAAGCAATGTACGTTCTGAATGTTTTGTTTCAGATTTATAAAAACTACTCCTCCCTCATTATATAATATTATTCTTTATTTCGAAAAAGAGAGGGAAAGTGGGTCGCAAGAAATGTCGAAACATAAAATGTTAAGGGGTTGATGCAATTTACTCACTTTCCATTCAGTTACAGCCACGTTATTATGAAATAAAAAAATAAACAAACTAGAAATTGTGAAAAAATAGTGCAATTGTGATATTTATTTTTCAGGATGCCGTGAATGACCAGTTTTTTGGTCGTTGAGGTACAACTTGCACCACGCTGATGAGGGCCAATAGCCCGAAACGCATCCGTGGTTAGCTTTTCTTGATTAATCAAGAATGGGTATTTGACCAATTCTGGAATAATTAAAAATCAACGAGAATAGTTGATATTTATTCCGATAGATGGCGCAAGCCATCATGCATACTTTCAGTTGCACGATAAGAAGATGCCTTTTTTTATATAAAACTATAAATTGTTTGAAGAAATAAATAAAATTGGAAAGAGGGAAATTTTATAGTGAACCAGTCTTTCTCTCTCTCTCACTCTATCTATATATTTATCTGTATTTAACCTTATATCCTTTCCCGGTTGTAAGACTACTCGTACAAGTTAGAATACTTTCAAGTTTTTTTAGAGAAAACCACACCAAGATGCTCTGCGGTGAGGACCCGATTTGTACCTTCTGTGATTCAAAACTAAAAAATGAAATCACTCACTATATTTTTGATTGCTCTGCTCTGAAAGAAGAAATAAGAACCCTTATGCTCAAAACTGGGCAGCTCTGTGCTTCACTCCCATCAATAATTGACAATATGACCCAGAATAAGTATATTGCTACGGCGTTTTATGGTTTCCACAAGTCCATATCTCAGAAGAAGGCCAAGTGACACTCACTCCTCACTTTCTTACTGCTACTCTTTTTGTGTTGTCTTTCTTGCTTCCCTCTTTCTCTTTCTTGTTTTTTTTTTTTTCTTTCTCTTTTTTTTTTTCTTTTTCTTCTGTCTATATCGTTGTTTCCTTTGTCTCACTGCTTTGTTCTTATGCATACCTTTGGTGAATCCTGTATAGGGTCAGTGACCCTAAATAAAGACTTTTTGTTGTTGTTGTTGTATTTAACCTTATATAAACTTAAATACGTACTGGCCTTCTTCATGTACATAACAAGAGTAAATGGCTTAGAGAAATAATGTTGACAATTAAAATAATTTTATTGACATCTTGTCAATACATGTAAAGTGCACAGTCTTCACTATTTAAAAAAAAAAGATAATATGGATTATAACACTACTAGACGGGTGACCCGGGCTTCGCCCCGGCATTGACCCGAGTGCATATCTACCCGAGTGATATATATTTAGATAAGATTTTTTAATAATTGTTTGTTATTAGCATTATCTATTTGTTTTCATCAGCATAATTTAATCTTTGATAGAGGGCGCTGTTAGTGAGCTATAGAATAATTTGAATATATAGTTTTAATAATTGATTTATATATATTTTTTTAAATAGCCTATCGTCTTCCCCGTATTTTTTTACTTATGTATGGAAATTTTGGTTTGAATTAGTGAACTACTGTGAATTTTTATACCGGACATACAAACAAACAAACATACAAACATTGATTTATATATATATAGATGTACAATGAATATGGCGTCTCTGCCAGCGCTGCAGAGTTTGATGAATAATCGCCAGTGGGTTTCCAGCGACACCACGCAGGTTGATGTTGATGTTAGTAAAATTTGATGGAAGAGAGGAATATCTTCAATGAATTGATTAGAAGAGGTCAAGAAAACTAATGGAAGGTCACTAGATTATCTACGAGTGATGATCATTGACAGTTCAAATTGAAGAATATTTGTTCGTAATGTCGCCAAAAGTAGACTTGGTGGACACTACAGCAATCCTATATAGACAATGTAATAAAGAAATTTCAATCTCAATCTTTGTTGTGCTATGGAGAAATTGGACTTAGAAGAGTCCAAGTTGTCTGAATGATAAAGGAGGAGGGGGAGCAGTAAGAAGCTCACTAAAAAACCTAGGCTCAGCTAGCCCGGCTGATAGTACCCTGTAAGTGCTCCTAATCCAGGGATACAGGATGAGCAGCGTTTGTACTCCTTGTTAGGAGCGGCTGCACATGACGTCTGTTACTCATGTCAGAGGCGGCCATTTCTTTTGTAGCTAAGTCGGCCTGCCACTGAGTAGTGCTCCCAGTCTTAATGACAAAGGCAGGCGCATTCTACTTCACACAGTCATGATCTCAAGCTTGTAAAGCTAATATGATTGAGTGGCGATAAAAAAAGAAGTTGTCTGATAAAATCATTTTCAATTTTTAAGAAAATATAAAGGCTACAGACAAATTTGACTAGAGACTGCACAGAATGAAATAGCGAGATATGAATATTTAGATCAGTTACAAAAAAAAAGGCATATAAGACGCATCGCAACTATTTTTATTTGCTTAGTTAATGAAGCTTTTGGGAAAGCTCTTTTTCAGTTAACTAAAAAAAAAACATATTAGCTGAAAAAGGGCTTGCCCGAAAGCTTCTTTAACCAAAAAAATAAAAAAAGTTGCGAAGTTTTTTGCTTTTTGTAATTTGTCGAAATTCTCAATACTGTGATAATGAATCTAAATCAGTGATCATTGTTGTGAAGAAGTTCCCTGTAAGTTAGTTTATATTAAAGTTTATTCAAGATTTTACTTTTTTTTTACTTATAAACAAATTACTCACACACTCATGATACAGGTCATACTAATCATGGTTGTTAACTAGCGACTGCCTTTTCTGTAAGTGCATCGCATGTCTAAACATGTAGAAATAATCCATAGAAGCATAGGGCGCTTCTCCCGTCAAAATAAACGTCAAAAACTGACGCCATCTATTGACCGTCGCCGCAAACTAGCGGCCTTGGGTCGGTGACAAAGCCACAACACCAGCATTGGCAAATTGAGAAGCGTCCACCTAGAGACCATGGTTTCGGGCTAATGGCCCTCGTCAGTCTAGGGCGGACTTTATTCCATAAGATCCACAAGGGATCTAATGGAATCTTCACAATCTACCAAAGAGGTGTTTTGCTGGCAAGGTGGCTGGGCCAAATCTATGGCTAGAATATAGATGGCGTCAGTTTTTGACGTTTATTTTGACGGGAGAAGCGCCCTATGCTTCTATGGATCAATTTCCTCCCGGCAATTTTTCCATCTATGTAGAAATAAGTTCGATTTTTGCACTTACAAATGTACCAGAGCCCCGTTTGGTTACTTATATTCACTGATGGGGGTTGGACTTTTGAAATAATCTGGGGCCATTAAAACATTTTTTTTTCATCAGAAAAAAAAGTGCAATTACTTATACTTCTCTGGATGTTTTGGAAAACCAATCTGGAGTTTGTTATAGCCAGAACAACTTAACTAGATCTATATGAAAATAAATCTTCCGTCAAAATAGACCCTAAAACTATGCGCCATTTCATTCGATTCCTTGTAGATCTAATGAAATAAAGCCTGCCCTGTACTGAGGATGGCCATTAGCCCGAAACCAGAGTATCCATGTGGACGCTTCTTAGTTTTACAAAGATATTGGCTTTGTCACCGACCTGAGTCCGCAAGTTTGCGGAGATGTCAATAGATGGCGATTAGTTTTAGTATCTATTTTGACGGGAGAGGCGACCTTTATGTTTATAGATCAATATCTTCCCATAAAAAATCGCATCTATAAAACTGGATCAGTATTACACAACCTGCTGGACTCCCATTCTAGGTACATGTTCCACCTGGTGTATTGTCCTGGCAGTACCAGGCACCGCAAGGTCTTTCGTGTGAATGAACTCTTTCAGACCAACGAAGTTAGCTACAAGCTCTCCATCAAATATATTCCCATACAAAATACAAAAACATACAAATTCATACAAAAACTGCTAAGCACTTCTACAATAGATTTTATAGTTTACAAATAAATTCTGAAACTCACTAATACACACATGCACGTAGCCTTCACCCATGCATGCATATATATATTTTCAAAAATTGTTTATAACACACAAAGAAGGTAATATTTATTTTCTTCCCCCTTTCATTATCATTAATATTTAAAATATGTAAAAATTAATTTGTATATAAAAATAGTATATATCATCAATTTATTATCATGATACTCCTGTTGAAGGACTGACAAGTCCGAAAGCTTGAAAATAAAAATTTGAACAAGAAAAAAAAAAACACTAATAAACACATCATACATATTGAGTTAAGATGTTGTGAAGAGGTTCCTTGCAAGTTAGTTTATGTTAAAGTTTATTCAAGATTTTACTTTTTTTTAAACTTATATACAAATTACTTACATACGCATGATACAGGTTATACTAATCATGGTTGTTACCTAGCGACTGCCTTTTCTGTAAGTGCATCTCATGTCTAAACATGTAGAAAAAAAATTCGATTTTTACACTTACAAATGTACCAGAGCCCCGTTTGGTTACTTGTATTCACTGGTGGGGGTTGGACGCGTTAGCGCGCCATCTGTTATGAAAATTCGAAACTATTATAGACGCGTATGATTCTTTAAAAATTAAACAATTTCTGCTGCCCTTATTGCAATTAAAAAATTCTACTGTCCTCAAAGCTTATGTCCATAATTCATCTAAAATACCCATTCCAAGAGTCTAGCATCAGTATCATTATAAAAGGAAAATCGAAAAATGCAATGTATGGTAGATTAAACTGGTGAAACCGCTGGGAGGGTTCACCACTGATGAGCCAGGCCCTTCCATTAATTTTTCCATCGCAGTTAGGGCAGTAGAAATTGTTTAATTTTTAAAAGAATCATACGTGTCTATAATAGTTTCGAATTTTAATAACAGATGGCGCGCTAATGCATCATAATATATATATATGAAAAAATTATAGAAAAAATAAAATAATAAAATCGCAGTGGTTACAGCCTACTCCACACTGACGAGCGCCAACAGCGCGAAACGCGTTCGTGGATGGCTTTTCTTGATTTATCAAGAAATTGGGTTGGCCAAATATCAGGGAACAGGCTAAATCAATGTTTAGTTAATTTCTGGTCCACCAGATGGCACTCTGCCTTCTGTAAAGCACATGTGCTGCTGGTTAGGATATGCCATTTATATATATATATATTTAAACTACTGGCCACCGTAAATGCAACACCCTGAAAGAAGCGTTGTTTCCAATCCTACATATTGAGTTCAGAGGGAAACTATATAAACAAGATAAGTACAATTATATACAGTCGAGGAGACTTCCCCAACACCGAAGAGTCATCCTCCAGATAATCAGTAGGTTATCTCCCCTCATCTCAAGGTTCAGGAAAAACTTGACGTCGTATTTATTGACGCGACCTATACGAGAGACAAAACACGAGTATAAACGGTGTTTATTATTATTACTATCCTATATTATCATTACTATCCCCCCACTAATACACGTGGTACAGGCTATAATAGTCATAGTGGATAGTTAGCGACTTATTTTACTGCAAGTACACCACATGTCTACACCTATATAAAGCAGTTCGATTTTTGTCCTTAAAAGATGGCCATAGCCCCGTTTTGTTACTTAGACTCACTGGTGGGGTTGGACTTTTGCAAGAATCAGGGGCCAATGGACCAACGTTTTATTCAGAAAAAAGTACTCAATGCGGGATTCGATCCCGTGTCGTAGCTGTCGAAAATAGACGGTTTATACCACTAGCAAAACCCAGGGATAATTTTATAATTTCTTTAGAGCGATAATGTGGATTATTGATAATGTTTTAATACCATTAAACAATTATCTTTATTTTCATTGGGAAATATTTGTCTCTTTTTTTTTCACAAATTACTGAATCTATTCTTTTCAAGATTAATTAATATCCGTTACTTTTTCTTCTCCATCAAAACTACTGAATAAACATTTGAGAAATTTTGCATATTGGTAACTGTATATTTATATATATATATACATATTAGTCATTTAAAGCCTAAAAATAGACAAATATCAAACAATTTAGCGTATTTTGGAGCCATAAAATTGATATAATATTTGCATCGAGCAATGCTCTTCCACAAACAATAAGGACAAAGCCAGTTAGGCATAAATTTATATAAACCAATAATGTGACCTCCATACATAACAAATGAAAATATCAAGACACAAATGTTTCTTTCGCACATTACAATCAAATTTCTACTATCCTTACTACGATGAAAAAATATTGGGAGAGCTTGACTCATCAGTCGTGAACCCTCCCAGCGGTTTCGCCAATTTAATCTACCAGACCGCTTTTTTGAGCTCTAATACTGTATGGGATCATTCTGCTTATATATGTTACACTGAAGGATAGAATCTCAGAAATGGTTTTCAAGCAAACTATGTACATATGTATAAAATGAAAGGATTTAAAAGCACGAATGTTTCTTTTATACATAATACAAACTTCTACTGTCCTTACTGCGATGAAAAATATATTGGGGGGGGGGGGGGGGCCATGATCATCATTGGTGAACCCTCCCAGCGGTTTCGCCAATTTAATCCACCAGACCGCTTCTCAGAGTTCTAATACTGTATTGGACGATTCTGTTTATACTCGTATACGCAGCACTGAAGGGTGGAATCTCAGAAATGGTTTTCAAGAAGACTATGAACATAAGCTATGGACATATGCTTTAAGGACAGTAGAATTACATTTAAATGATTGTTTTATATTCTATAGAAAGATCTCAACTACAGTAAAGACTTCATGAGTAACCAAGAATCAAAAAGTCCTAAACTATAGTCGCTTGCAATCAACTTGTCCTTGACCTTTCTGGGCATGTTGAAAGTTGAAAGAAATGTATTTTCATAGATTCTATATCGGCCACTCAGGAACTCACCAAATTCTGTACGAGTTCAAATATTTTGAACGGTCTTCCTTCCAATAGCTAATCGCTATATCAGAATCCGTCAATGACCTTTCAGCAAATCCCCCGCTCTATTACATTGGACCATACGGAAATAAGATGGCGGATATCCTGGCATTGATAACTGCCCAGTCCTCATTAACAAACTTGACTTCGATATATACAAGTCATTGCTAAGAAGAAACTCGAAAAAAAGGCTTCTTTAACTTATATATTGGTTGACTCTCATGTTATTTCATCCTCAAGTTAAGATAACTTTCCACTTCCGTGGTAGATTAAACTGGCGAAACCGCTGGGAGGGTTCCCCACTGATGAGCCAGGCCCTCCCATTAATTTTTCATTGCAGTAAGGACAGTAGAAATTGTTTGAATTTTAAAAGAATCATACACGTCTCTAATAGTTTCTCGAATTTCCATTATGTGACTAAATATATGATACGATATAAAAAAAACAAATACATATTTGTGATCTATGTATGTGCAAATGAAAATTTTCAGGATATGTACCTTAAGTATCATCTATTGGCTTTACTTGAGAAATACACATTGTAGAACGAAGAGGTAAACTATAGAAAGAATTGATTCGATAACAGAATGGCCTGGAATTGTACGAAGAGCTTAGAAGAGTGAGAAATGATATTCCATTATGGCTTACTTCTGTGTTTCACTACATGACCATTACTCATGAAGTATGCTGAAAACCTCACTTTCTTTCTTCATGGAGGTTCACTGTATGTAATGGATTTAATTTGTTTCTCTACTTGGTAAAACTCAGCTGATGGAAATAGGCTTGATATTCCCCATATCAAATCTTAACTAAGATCCCTGCTGTCAGAAACAATGAAAAGTAGACACAATAGATTTATATAAATTTTGTGAGAAGACGAGAAGGATGAGAAACAGGCGTGAATAGTTTTCCTTTTGTTGGGCTCATGTTGAATTGTATATATTACTAGCGGACGTACCCGGCTTCGCCCGAGGTTTTACACGAGTAAAGGTTTGTCTAACGAACATTTGGTAAAACAATTCTCTATAAACTTTTAAGAATATATATATATATTGATAATTTGAAACTCGTAAATTTGAATCTCTCGATAAAGTGAACATTTTTTCCCGGTCCCTGTGTGCCGTGGCATCCTGAATTTTTGTCTTTCATAATTTTCTACATTACAAAATCATCGTTTTATCTAGTGAACATATTTGCCCGGTCCCTTGAAAAATACTCGATAAGTTGAATAAAGTCATGGTCGTGAATCTCTCGATAAAGTGATTATTTTTTTCCCGGTCCCTGTGTGCCGTGTCATCCTGAATTTTGTCTTTCCTAATTTTCTACATTACAAAATCATCGTTTTATCTAGTGAACATATTTTCCCGGTCCCTTGAAAAATACGCGATAAGTTGAATAAAATCATGGTCGTTTTTGGAAGATGGACGTAGTTCCCGGAGGTCACCCGCCCCCCGCGCGCCAGGACCTCTTGATCACTCTGATTGTGATAGGCCGGCTGCCGGACGGGGGGGGGGGGGGGGAGGGGGCTCTTGATCCCTCTGATTGGTCGGTGGGAACTTGGAATGTCCAACCAACTGGCCGGCGGCCGGATGGTGGGGGGGGGGGGGGGGGGGGGGGGGGGGGGAAGGGGCAGATCTCCGTTGCAAGATGGCGTTGCTTGCGAGTTAAAGCTACAAATCTGCATATAACTCTAAGGATATTAAAGATATTCAAGATATTATTTTTCGTAAACCTTTCCGGAGATACACCTAATAATATCCCAAAATTACACGGCGATTGGATGTATGGTTTTTGACTCCATAGAGGACACACACACACACAGACATTCAATTTTATATATATAGATTACTTGATTTATGTTCAATTAAAACCATTGTTATACTGGGAGAATCCTGTATGGGGCTTGATCCCTAATAAAGGTCTTTGTGTGTGTATGAATTAAGCAATAAACATAGCGAAATCTGTGGAAACATTCAATGCTGTTGTTTTTTTAATATAATGGACTAATTTATACCATTATACAACAACAACAACAAAGTCTTTATTTAGGGCCTCTCGCCCTATACAGGATTCGACAGTTCACAAGGGAATTTATACCATTATATTGAACTAAGTATAAAAAAAGAATTAGGAAGGATGTGCTCATCAGTGGTGAACCTTACCAGCGATCTCACCAATTTAATCCATGAGTTAACCTTCAAGTGAAATCTATATAAGAAAAATCAACATACAATAGCTGTAGCTTAGATCTGGAGGATTAAATTGGTGAAATTGTTGGGAAGGTTCAACACGGATTAGACAAACCTTCTCAATTCTTTTATATTCAGTTCATTGGAGAAATTCGTCCATTATTAAAAAAAATAATAATAACGTTAATGCTTCCTTCCTATACATATAGAGTGTGCTGTATGTATATTATTAATGTTCTGGTGTTATTTATGGTATCTAGGTACATACACTCACATACGTATATTCATTAAAGGCGAACATTCGAATTTACATATAAGGGAAATCCACCGTTATATAAGCAAATAAGGAGTTTTTTATGTTTAAAATATGAAACATCCTTAAGAGTTTGTCTAAAAGTGTATACACACATTGACCACACACATCAAGATGATTTTCTCAAAAATTTCTGGGAGCTGAAGTCAGTACCCTCTGCCAAATCTTTAACCAGAGAAGAAATTTCGTGTGAAGAAATATATATTAATAACCTCAAAATTCTGAAAGATGGAAGGTACTCTGTTTGGGCTGCCATTTAGAACATTGCCAACTTTTGGCGAATCTAGGATTAATGCTCTGAAACGATTTCTATCACTTGAAAGAAAATTACAAAAATCTCCAAGTATCTAAAACAATATTGTGATTTCATGGACGAATATCTTTTAATCAATCATATGGAGCTTATTCCCAGTGATGAGCTGGATACACCTTCAGGACAATGTTATTATATACCTCATCATTGTGTTTTTAAGGAGCAAAGCACCATACAATGTTTTTAACTTAATAAACAAACAAGCAAATTTAGATGACAAAGAAATAAAACAAATCTATATCAAATATTTATCAATTTTTGCGTCCGTCACAGATGTATAACTGTTTTAAAAATTGTTTGTAATTAATGTACACCAATACCTCGCTTTGCGTCGTTTCGTTTTGCGTTTTTTTCGAAGTTGCGTCGCTGCTTAATTTTTACTGATTTTCACTGTGCGTCGTTAGATTTTTGAAGTTGCGTTGTTTTAGATTCGAGTCTTTAATTATTTTTTGAATATTTTTCCTAAAATATGGTAACACCTTTGTTTTTGATTGCGCCAATTTATTTTCACTTTACGTCGTTTCAATTTGCGTCGTGTTTTTTTGGAACGTAACCCCGACGCAAAGCGAGGAATGGGAGTACTTACGATGTACAAAATGACGCCTGCGCTAATGCTTCAACCTGTTCTTATCATTGACTTCAACCGCTTTCTTGAAGGCTCTTTTAAAATAGATGTTTAGAGCGGTTCTTTAGGAAGTAATGGTCACATCGTTATTACTTTCAGGTTATCTGATTTACAATAATCATTCCATCATGTGTAATCTAGTTATGGAGCGATATTATTATCATCCATAGTATCCGTAGCAAAGACCATGATAATCATGGTGGGTAGTAGTTCGCGATTGCTTTTACTGTAAGTACAACACATATTTATACATGCGGAAATCAGTTCTACTTTTGAACTTACAAATATGTCATGGCTCATAAATTAAGACAAAGCAATAACGCGCCATCTATACATATAAAATGAAAGGATTTAAAAGCACGAATGTTTCTTTTATGCATAATACAAACTTCTACTGCCCTTACTGCGATGCAAAAATATAATGGGAGGGCTTGGCTCATCAGTGGTGAACCCTCCCAGCGGTTTTGCCAATTTAATCCACCAGACCGCTTCTCGGAGTTCTAATACTGTATTGGACGATTCTGCTTATATAGGCAGCACTGAAGGATGGAATAGCTCTGTTTGGTTATTTTCACTCACTGGTGTGGTTGGACTTTAGAAAGAATCAGTGGGTGAAGAGAATTGAAGCAATATTTTATTTCAGAAAAAGAAAGTGTCCTATGTGGGATTCGTTCCTGGGGCATGGTTGTCGAATATCTCTGGTTTATACCATTCGTCCATTGAACCCACTTAGGAAGAGTTGGTGTGTCTAGCCATCCGAGCTGTACAGTAGTATTGGAATAAGAAATAACAATGACTTACTTGTTGTTAGGAGAAACCTACGCTGTAAGAGAAAATTATT
This sequence comes from Cordylochernes scorpioides, assembly GCA_030710605.1. Lineage (NCBI taxonomy): Eukaryota > Metazoa > Arthropoda > Arachnida > Pseudoscorpiones > Chernetidae > Cordylochernes > Cordylochernes scorpioides. Next base: position 21,294,402 of record CP092876.1, read on the forward strand.
TTATTCTCAATTCACTTTTTTACATACAATTGTTTTTTTTAACATTAATTCTTATGGAAATTTGAAATTATTATAGACGCGTATGATTATTTTATGTAAGGACCAGTCAACAATTGAATGACTTTGAGACGAAGAGTAAAGCCAGTTCAATTTTTATCTAACTACCTATGTAAATAACACAAGATGATTATTACTTTACCCAATTGGGAGAATCTGTATGGGGCAAGTCTCTAATAAAGGCTTTTGTGTGTGTGTGTATGATTATTTTAAAAATTATTTTAGATTGAGCCTATATGACCTAAAAACCATCAGATACCTATAATATATGAAAATGCACTTGCAAAAATGGTAAATATGCAATAGATATTTTTTCCTAATTTACATATTTCTATTTGAGGTAATTGAAAGGACCTTTTGAGTATAAAAAATATGTAAAGAGTATATGAATATTCGAAACTATTATAGACACGTATGATTCTTCTAAAAATAAAACAATTTTTACTGTCCTTACTGCAATGGAAAAATTAATGGGTAGTAAGGACAGAGTAGATATTGTTTAATTTTTAAAAGAATCATACGCGTCTATAATAGTTTCGAATTTTGATAACAGTTGGCGCGCTAACGTATCATAATATTAATTCTTATAAGTTTGATTGTTAATTTTTTTATATCTTCGTTTGCATTTTTATTAACATTTTCATCTTTAAATATTCATGTTTTGTTATAACTCAGTTTTTTAGACTAATAGACGAGGATTGGTAGCTATTTTTCGAATATTTAAGTTTCTAATGAAATTCAGTTAAAAGCTAATCTTTATGTTTTCTCCAGGTTCCTCAGCTCTCCAGCGCAACAATTATATTGTAACGTATTCATGGTGGAATCTGTGGCCACTGGATATACGTCAGACCTGGAGGCTGTTGTTGGGTTCTGCGCTGCCTGGAGTATAGGAGTCCCATCTATGCTTCCTTTCTGTGGTGATTCTGTATTAGACCAGTGGTCTTAATAAAACTGTAGGCGTGTGTATTATTGGTGTGTCTAGGTTAAAATCTCGATTGCCGAAATTAACACAACAAAGTAGTGGGGGGGGCCGAGTCCGACTTCCAAGTCGTTCCGCCAAGAGATCAACACCACAGAGGTCCGTACGTCTCCTGACCTCACGGACAATTCAGCAGCTTTCATTTTGTCTCCTCTCTAATTGTAAATACGCTGCTGTATCACCTCATAAGCATAAATAAATAACACAACAAAAAAATCAACAACCAACAAATTGAATTATAAAGAAAATAAAGAATTTATTTGAGATGTAAAGTAACAAATAATTATGTGTTAAAAAATCTACATTCAGTGGATTCATATTACATCAAAAATTTTAGGTATACCGTTACCAATTCTAATTCACATTCTCCGAATGAAATCTTATCTCACATTTTTGTAATGTAATGTAATATAGCTAACAAAAAATCTTCATATGAAAAAAAAAAAAGACGCATTAAAATATTTATAACAATATATACATAACTGATAGCGTCACGTATCTGTAAAATTGAACGCATTTATCATTATCATCGCTTATTATTATTTTTTTTTCTTTAAGTGCCAAGGCAAAGACTGAACCGTGGATCACCTCCTTTTCACCTCTCTCTCTCTCTGCCCAACCTTCCAATACCAAAGATTCCTGACGGCCCATCCTATTAGAGATCACCAACCTAAGTCAAGCATCTCTAGAGAATCTCCAAATAAATAAATTTGATTGGTGCTACCTGATGAATTGTACTTCCACTGACATTGCAAATAAAACCAAGACATAGGTCAGAAGAACAATCCGGGTAGTTGAGTTCTGTACGCGCTCTGTTTTTCATATGTGTAGACATGTGGTGCACTTACAGTAAAAGCAGTCGCCTACTTCTACCCACCATGATTACTATGGCTTGTACCACGTGTACTAGAGATTAAAAAAAGTACGCGCTCGAGAAACCTTAGTTAACCAAATAAATAAACATAATTATTTTTAAAAGTCAAATTTACGCAGACCTACTAAAAGGAAGATTAAATTATTTGGAAGAGTTTGACTCATCAGTAGTGAATTAGTAGTTTCTTCAATTTGATCTACCTGTGGCTCATCAGTAGTGAATTAGTAGTTTCTTCAATTTGATCTACCTGTGGCTCATCAGTAGTGAATTAGTAGTTTCTTCAATTTGATCTACCTGTGGCTCATCAGTAGTGAATTAGTAGTTTCTTCAATTTTATCTACCTGTGGCTCATCAGTAGTGAATTAGTAGTTTCTTCAATTTGATCTACCTGTGGCTCATCAGTAGTGAATTAGTAGTTTCTTCAATTTTATCTACCTGTGGCTCATCAGTAGTGAATTAGTAGTTTCTTCAATTTGATCTACCTGTGGCTCATCAGTAGTGAATTAGTAGTTTCTTCAATTTGATCTACCTGTGGCTCATCAGTAGTGAATTAGTAGTTTCTTCAATTTGATCTACCTGTGGCTCATCAGTAGTGAATTAGTAGTTTCTTCAATTTGATCTACCTGTGGCTCGTCAGTAGTGAATTAGTAGTTTCTTCAATTTGATCTACCTGTGGCTCATCAGTAGTGAATTAGTAGTTTCTTCAATTTGATCTACCTGTGGCTCATCAGTAGTGAATTAGTAGTTTCTTCAATTTGATCTACCTGTGGCTCATCAGTAGTGAATTAGTAGTTTCTTCAATTTGATCTACCTGTGGCTCGTCAGTAGTGAATTAGTAGTTTCTTCAATTTGATCTACCTGTGGCTCATCAGTAGTGAATTAGTAGTTTCTTCAATTTGATCTACCTGTGGCTCGTCAGTAGTGAATTAGTAGTTTCTTCAATTTGATCTACCTGTGGCTCATCAGTAGTGAATTAGTAGTTTCTTCAATTTGATCTACCTCTGGCTCATCAGTAGTGAATTAGTAGTTTCTTCAATTTGATCTACCTGTGGCTCATCAGTAATGAATTAGTAGTTTCTTCAATTTGATCTACCTGTGGCTCATCAGTAGTGAATTAGTAGTTTCTTCAATTTGATCTACCTGTGGCTCATCAGTAGTGAATTAGTAGTTTCTTCAATTTGATCTACCTGTGGCTCATCAGTGTAGTGAATTAGTAGTTTCTTCAATTTGATCTACCTGTGGCTCATCAGTAGTGAATTAGTAGTTTCTTCAATTTGATCTACCTGTGGCTCATCAGTAGTGAATTAGTAGTTTCTTCAATTTGATCTACCAGACCGCCCTAACTATTGTATTATTTAAGAGTGTATTATTATTCTTATAGTGTACACGTGGCACAGGCCATAACAAACATGGCAGGTAGAAGTTGGCAACTGTTTTTATTGTAAATGTACTACGTGTCTACACATGTTGACATATGTTGACACATGTTGCGCTGGCAGAGGCTCCATGTTCATTGTACATAGTATGATGATTCCTGATGGCCACCTTCTTAGAGATCACCAACCAAAGTACAGAATCCTTAGAGAATATCCCAAGATATAAATCTGATTGGTGCTACCTGAAGAACTGTACTTCCACTGACATTGTAAATAAAACAAATAAGACTTAAATGTCAGAAGGACAGCCCGTATAATTATCTTTTTTAAATAGTACAGACTGTGCACTTTTTCATGTATTGACAAGATGTCACTAAAATTATTTTAATTGTCAGAAAAAAAAATTGTTTACACATGTTGAGAGCATGTTAAAAGTGTGCCAGAGCCCCGTTTGGTTACTTACACTCTCTGGTGAGGTTGGACTTTTGCAAGAATCGGGAAATATATTTTTTGAAACATTATTTTAAAGTTCCCAATGCGGGATTTGATCACGGGTCGTAGTGGTCTAAAAACAAAGGTTTAGATCACATATTCTCATGTCCAGCAATGGCCGCAGCCTTGCAGAAAATTGACATGGACCCAGAACAACAGTTTTACACACCCAAAATAGAGGACATTTTGACAGCTGTGATAGAGATGTATGGAGACATCTGAGGTTCTTCATTGGACACGACAACAACAATGCAAGCTTTCCAAGATAGAGGACATTGCGACTGCTGTGATAGAGATGTATGGAGACATCTGAGGCTCTTCATTGGACACAACAACAATGCAAGCTTTCCAAGATGGAGGGCATTGCGACTGCTGTGATAGAGATGCAACGAGAAATCTGAGGTTCTTCATTGGACACGACAACAATAATATCGACAAACTGTATGAAAGACTATTGAACTAGATTGAATAATACTAAATGAAACACTAAATAAAATTCCCAATCTCCAAATAACAAGCAATAAAACAGCATTAAGCCTAGGATACAACAAATAACTAAAAAAGACCACGTCAAACTGTATGAAAAACTAAATGATACTAATGATAATTTACATAAACATATGAATTAAATACCCAAATCACCTAATTTCCGGCAGAAATTGTAAGGATAAACACGGAAATAAAACAGGGATTTAAAAGGACAACAGAAGTACTTAAAGGCTTGTACATCTTCAGCCTTGAAAAATACAATAACATCAGAGTCGTTATCCTTGACGTCAGAATAGACATCCCACCTGCACATAATAATTCGAAGTAAAGTCATTACACACGAATTTTCATTATACAAATAAAACATTCTACTGTTCTTTTTTTTTTCTTGGATCAAAACTATTTATTCTTCCAATAATCCGAGGCTGTGGATAGAATTCCAAGTGAATAGTGTTTGTAGTGGATAGAAGAGGTAAAAATCGGCCACGTCGAAATACTGGGAAATATCAACAACAACAAAAAGCCTTTATTTAGGGTCACTGACCCTATACAGGATTCACCAGAGGTATGCATAAGAACAAAGCAGTGAGACAAAGGAAATAACGATATATACAGAAGAAAAAGAAAAACAAGAAAGAGGGAAGCAAGAAAAACAACAGGAAATATCAATAATTAAGTTTGATACAAGAAAAGCCTTTCATAATTAATGTATCTCATATATGAATTGCTTCATGTTGTTAGCGTCCATCAAGTAGATTTAGACTTTTGATGACTATATACACACACACACACACACAAAAGCCTTTATTAAGACACACTGGTCTTATAGAGGATTCTCCCCGAGATTACAAGAGAGATAGGCCTGTGAAAGTGGGGAATATACAGAAAAAGAAAGATTATGTAAGTATGATATATACATACACATACATATATACAACATAACAACAAAATCCTCCATTAAGACCCAAAGTCTTACAAAAGACTCGACTGCAGGATCCAAGAAGCAAAGTAAGAAAGAGATAAAGAAGTGAACAACAAAAAAATATTTCTTTTTACCTTTTTGGTGAATATATATATATTTTCCAATTTATTATTACAGGATTCGACAAATTACAAAAAAAAAAATCATAAGACTTAGCAACTCTTTTCATTTACTTATTAAAGGAAGCTTTCGGGCAAGCCCTTCTAGCTAACTGAAATCTTATTATATATTTATAAATGTATGTAATTCTGCTGTCCTCAAAGCTTATGTCCATAGCTCATTTAAAATACACCTATCCCCCTATTTACACGGTAGATACGTTCCTGAGAAAAACGTGTAAATCGAAAATTAAAAATTTTCGCGAAATTTTTATGCGAAGAAATACAGACACAGTGTGCGTGTGCAGCAAGTCAGCACATAAGCTCGGGATTCCTCGTGAGATGTGTACACAGCGCATGTGTTCAATCACAGTAGCATTTAGTATAGTGCGATAAAAAAAACTTATTTGGAAAACCGTGTAAAAGCGAAAACGTGTAAAACAAGTACCGTGTAAATCGTGGGATAGGTGTACCCATTACAAGAGTCTAGCATCAGTATCACTATAAATTCAATATAACAGCGGTATGGTATATTAAACTGGCGAAACCGCTGGGAGGGTTCACCACTGATGAGCCAGGACCTCCCATTAATTTTCCATTGCAGTAAGGGCAGTAGAAATTGTTCTATTTTTAAAAGAATCATATGCGTCTATAATAGTCTCGAATTTTCATAACTGAAATCTAATTTTAGTTAAACGAAGAAAGGCTTTTCTGAAAGCTTTTCCTTTAATCAAGTAAATAAAAATAGTTGCGACGTCTTATGATTTGTTTGTAATTCTGCAAATTGATAGGTTATCAACCATCACTCGCAGTTCATTTATTGAACTTCCGCTAACTTCCTTGACCCCTCCAGTCATGGAAGTCTTCCGCTCTTTCTTCTTCCTTTAAATTTTCACATCAACATCTTTTCTTGTTCCTTTACTAGAACTACATTCTTTTTCTTTCTTCTTTTCTGAGCGCTCACATCTATAAATGACCACATGAAATACCAATGTCTCTTCAATTCTCTTATTTGTCTTAGTATAAATTCTTATATCTTTCATAATCTTGGCTAATTTCGACATTATGTTTCTACCTTGTGTTATTCTGTTGTTTTTTTTACATCATCTAACCATCCTCCCATCTTATCAATCCTGGATTCTTCTGTCCTTACTGCGATGGGAAAATATTGGGAGAGCTTAGCTCATCAATAGTGAACCCTCCCAGCGGTTTCGTCTATCTATTTTTTTTTTCTAATCTATCAGTTGATTGCTTAAACCAACTCACGTAGACCATGCTTTCCTAGTATATTGGTGACTTGCTGGGGGATTTTGTAGATATCTTGTTTGTTCAGGCCACAGCACTGCAGGATGTGCTCCAGGGATGTCTCACAAGCCAGACATTTTGTGTAGTTTGGGAAATGTTTGGTTTTGTCTTCAAAGAATATCTAATCGTCTATCCAATCCACCATACACCGTTGTATAGAGCTCTACTTAAAGAATTCCACTTCTAACGCTGGAAAAAGATGTTTGAACGGATTGTGTTCTCTCGATTTCTGACAAATTTACAAAAACAGAACCAATCAGAAAAGAACAATTCGATTTTTCGGCAAGGCCACAACACAACACACCAATTAACTATCTTAGTTAAACATGTACTTCGAGACTTCAACAACAAGTGCTCTGCAAGAGTCTACATTTCAACATAAGAAAATCTTTTGACAACGTCCTGATATAAGGCCATTATACATAAGATGGCCAAACAGGGTCTTTCAAGGGAATTCATCCAGATGATAGGAGACTATCTTCAAAGAATGAAGTTTAGGATCAGTTGGAAAAACAGTACTTTACTTAACCAGATTTATTGTAGCAATATAATAAATATTTTTATAGATAACATATCTCTAACTCTCTTTAGATATGGATTCAACTTTACAGAGATGATACTGCAAATTTTTTATCAAATCTAAGATAATCTAGAAGATGCTGAGAAAACTTCAGAAAACCGCTGAAGAGGAAATAGAGTATTAGTGCCATAGCTGGAGGGTCAGAATGTACCTCTAATTGACGCAAACAATCTTATTTAGGATTAGAAGAGCCAAAAGGTTCAACATCCTATCAACAAACATCTTGATCTTTTTCATTTATCAGGTTTCATTATAGTAATAATATATCAAATATCCAGGAGTTATTCTTGATCAACGTCTTACCTTCAGGAATCATATTGTTACGTCTTCCTGTACGACAGTTGTTGAAAAAATAGGAAGGAGAAGGCCGGGAAATGGTCTTTAAAGATAGAAAGTTTTTATTAGTTATGCTCAAAATTTACATAAACACAAAGTAGCTTGCTTTGCATACTCCATTACAACAATGGTAGAAATAATTTATATATACAGCGGTCAATTGGTCAAAACAAATAAAAGAAGAGTAGAATGTTGAAATTGATTATTCCAACACCCTCCCTCAATCTCTACATTCCCAATTCACGAATACATCTCTCATGAGAGACCTTTGTCAGACTCTTGGTTAAGATATCCGCAACATTCTCCTGGGTTGGTGTATGGACGACCTCGACAAGACCTTCATTGCCCCTTTCCATAGATGCGAATCTTCACTAGACAAGGCTTGATCTAAATCCTTTGGATCTGGCAAACTGGTGTTCTGTCTAAAATCCTTAGACAAATTAGCTTCAACGTATTCCTTTCGTGGTCTTCCCGGTTTTCCAGTACGTAAGATTCTTGGTCTTCCTCTTCCTCTCTGCGAGATGACTTCCATTGTTTCTGATGGTTCGCTCAAAAACTCCGAATCAGTTCCGGGCAAAGTTTTTTCATCATTCTGAAGACTTTCCTCCTCCAATGATGTATCATCCTTTTTCTGTGGTTTAGCTTCAATTTGCACCACGTCATTCCTTAAGGTAGAATTTTCAGATTCAAGGAAACGTACATCTCGACTTTTTATCATCATGCCTGTTCCAGGCTTCCATAATCTGTACGCCTTTGATTCGGGAGAATAGCCAACCAGTCGGTATTCTTCACTACGAGGAGCGAATTTTCCTCTTCTCGGACGGTTGTCAACAGCGAAACATTTACATCCAATCATTCTTAAATGAGAAACGGTTGGTTTTCTTCCTGTAAATATTTCATACGGAGTTCGACTTTCATTAGTTCTTGGGCATCTGTTTCTAATGTATGTAGATGTATGCACAAGTTCAGCCCAAAGTGGATCTAGGAGGTTCGCTTGAATTATGAAACATCTAGTCATTTCTACCAGAGTTCTGTTCGCTCTTTCAGCAACTCCATTTTGTTGCGGAGAATATTCAACTGAGAGCTGATGTCTAATTCCTTTCTCCAATAAATATTCTTTAAAATCTGTACTCAAATACTCTGCGGCATTGTCACTTCTGATTGCTTTAATTTTCTTGCCAGTTTGTTTCTCAGCAAATCTTTTAAAGACTTTAAATCCTTTGAAAATTTCACTTTTTCGTTTCATAACAAAAGTGAATATCATTCGTGAGAAATCGTCAATGAAAGTTGCGAAGTACAATGCACCGCCATATGACTTTGTTCTCATCGGTCCACATATGTCAGAATGAATAAGTTGCAGTGGCTCTGTTGACTTTGTTAGAGAGACTTCTGGGAATGGTAATCGAGTCTGTTTACCCCTAATACAAGTTTCACAACTTGTTATACTTTTAAATTCACCCTTGGGTAATCCATTGACTAAATTCTTTCTCTGCAATTTCTTAAGGTCATCAAAATTAAGATGACCAAATCTATTATGCCAAATTTCACTGCTATTTCTGTCTATACACATTCTGGTAAATTGTATTTTTGCATATTTAGTTTGACGCAATATGTAAAGTCCGTTTCTTTTGTAAGCTTCTATGCAAATTTTCCTCAATGGATTCACAATTTCCGCTTTTCTTCTCATAAATTTTACAAAAAATGATTTTTCTACACAGGTGCCGACTGAAAACAAATTTCCCTTCAGTCCTGGGACAAATAACACATTTTCTAATTTTAATAAAAATGGTTCACCATGTTCGAAAACCTCCAATTCTACCGTTCCTGTACCTAAAGCTTCTATGCTTTGGTCGTTCGCTAATTTAACGGCTATTGGCTCTGTTTCTCTTAAATTTGAAAATGCGTTTCTTAAGCAGCACATGTGTGCAGTTGCGCCGCTATCCAGGCACCACTCGTCAACATTAAGAATATTTTCATCTCTAATTCCCAGAGAAGCAGCCATTCGAGTATTGTTCCTTTTAGTGTTCCTTTTTGACCAGCAGTCAGCCACTTTGTGGCCTTTCTTGCCACAGTAATAGCAGTTAAATTTGAACTCCTTCCGATTTGGTGGTTTAGTGGAATTGGTAGTTTTTCTTTCTGGATTTCCAAAAAAGGCATTTTGTTCTCCAGACGAAGTTCCCTCCATTTCACGCTGTCTTTGATCTTCTTCTATAATCTTCACCTTTAAAGTTTCAAGTTTTGGGAGCTCATCTCTGGTTTCTATTAGAGTCCTGAATCCTTCGTACGATTCTGGAAGACTACACAACAAGAGTATAACTAAAAAGTCTTCGGGTACTTGAGCCCCAATTTCACCTAGATTGTCCACTAATGAAGTAAATTTACTCAGGTAATCTTTCAAATCATCATTAGGCCTCATTTTCATCTGTATTAGCCTTTTGGTCAGGGAAACTCTCGTCGCAGGTCCTTTTGGTCGATAAACTTCTTCTATCTTTTTCCAGGCCTCCTCGGCAGTCTTGCAATTCTTAACATGAACTAGTTCTGATGGATTCAAGCTCAATACAATTGTAGCGAGAGCCTTCTGATCCTTATTTTGCCAATTAGAAAACTCTTGGCTACCGGGTTCAGGTTTGATATTGGCTTCATTAACATAATTCCACAGATCAGAGTGAATAAGAATCATTTGCATTTGAAGCCTCCATGTCTCAAAGTTTTGCTTATTCAACTTCTCAATTTGATATAGACTGGACATTCTTTATTCTTAATTTCTTAGGCAATCAGTCCTGGGCCCATAACCTGTTGAAAAAATAGGAAGGAGAAGGCCAGGAAATGGTCTTTAAAGATAGAAAGTTTTTATTAGTTATGCTCAAAATTTACATAAACACAAAGTAGCTTGCTTTGCATACTCCATTACAACAATGGTAGAAATAATTTATATATATAGCGGTCAATTGGTCAAAACAAATAAAAGAAGAGTAGAATGTTGAAATTGATTATTCCAACAACAGTTTCTATTGTAGACTGATCCATTGCTGTATTGTAAACAGAGCGGGTAGTCATTAAATAATTTATTTATATAATATAATATATACAAGAAAATTATTTACAAATTTTACAGATCGCTCAATACCATCAAGATAAATCCACACACCACTTACTATAAAACGGTGGTAGGATAGTCTAAACCGTTGGTTTTCGACCGCTACGAACGGAGTTCGATTCTCGCATTGGGAACTTTTTTTCTGATTTAAAAAAAAAACAAAATCCTCAATGGTCCCCGATACTTGCAAAAGTTCAACCCCATCAGCGAGTGCAAGTAACCATAGCATCAGGATGATGACGTGGCACTTGATTTGCAGAGTAGGCCAAAACAGATTATTTATTCTGTGACGATAGCAAGAAGTCAATAAAGTGACATTTATCAAAATGAAGTCAGTAGCCTTTATTAAAAGGAAAGACGTACTAAAGCTCAAACACAATAATAAATCAAACACATCTATATGTCTATGATTTGGCCTATACTTACATATATATGTTCCAGCTGGATCACGGCAGTCAATCGGACTTATAACATCTGTTAACTTTTAGTGTTGCGACAAGTCACCCGAGCTTCTTCCACCGTCAAGAACTCTTTGATCTGGAAAGGCATTAACTATAAACCCATTGGAAACTTTACACAAAAATCATTTTTAATATTCCGGATCAATCAAAGGTTCAAAGTAGCCATTAAATACTTTTTTGGAGTAATCAAGCCATGGTCAAATCGATTACTGTTTCTACCAGATCAATCATCAAACAATTTGTCTCTTTAAAATTCAACTCGGAATTCTATTTGACCATTAAACTACAGAAACTTGCTAAATTATGATAAACACTCGTTGTTTCACCTCAGCTCCACACATCCGTCAAATTTGTTTATATCAAGATAGGTTATGAATCATCATCCACCAACGTTTCACAAGATCAGCACTCAGCCTGAAATTCCCTCCATTTAAAAAATAGTTTGAAACAAGATGGGGATTTCATCCCCAAAATCATCTAAGGGTAGCATTCTTGTATATATCTTTTTTTATATCTCTATATTGTTTTTTTTTTTTCGGGCCTTGGCGCCCTTCTACGGGGGTATTGTTGATTTTGTGAATTTTGACGATATTTTCGAATTGTGTAGAGAAATACAATCTATGCGAAATTCCCTGAAGATCCTATATTGGGGATGTCTATAGATCTTGATACTGTGATGCCACCTTGATTGATTCCTTGAAGTTTCAAAGAGATTAGACTGTGTTACCAATAGCCATATCTTGCAGCTAATGGTTCCACCTTGATCAATTTCTTCAGACTCTGTAACTTATGACTTCTGAATCCCTTGACCAGGTTTGAAGTCTAGGTGTCGTTCGGATCAAATGTTGAAAATTCACAACGTTTAGACTGTAAGACCAGCGGCCAGATCTTGCAGCCACGGTTCCACCCTGATCAACCCTTTAGCCTTTAAAACTTAGGACTTTTAAATCCAGTGGCCAGATTTGAAGTCTAGATGCTGTTCTGATCAAATGTTTAGCCCTCACAACGTCTAGACCTTAAGACCAGCTGCCACACACAGATCTTGCAGCCACAGTTCCACCTTGATCAATTCCTTTAGCCTTTGTAACTTATGACTCCCAAATCTAGTGGCCCAGTCTTGAAACCGAGTGCCGTTCTGATCAATTCTTGAAACTTTACAACGTTTAGACTGTAAGACCAGCGGCCAGATCTTGCAGCCACGGTTCCACCCTGATCAATTTCTTCAGCCATCCCAAAGTATGAATTCTGAATCCAGCTGTCAGGTCTTGAACTGGTGGTGCCGTTCTGTTCAAGTCCTTCAATCTTCACAACGTGTGGCCTTTAAAACAATCGACCAGATCTTACAAACGCAGTAAAGCCCTTATAAATTCCTTGAACGTTTAAAACGGGCTGTCTCCAAAACCTACGGCCAAAACTTGCAGCCGTGGTGCATTTCTGATCATTTCCTTGAGCCTTCACACCGGGCGGCCTCTAAAACATAGGCCAGACTTTGAATCTTCAAGATTGTCCTGATCATTTGCATCATCTCAAAACGTGTAGCTTAATATCATTTATAATTTTTATATTGATATATATATAAGTTTTGAAAACTTTTCATTATGGTTTGTGATATTTAATATTTCTTCTCATTATATGTACTATTAATTAAAGTTTACGAGCCTATTAAAACAGTCTGATAACTATCCGAAAAAAAAAGATTAATTTAATAATCTTTAACTCTTATGTTGCTTAGTTAGGTATAACAATCCAATCTTTAAAAATTGTGTGTGTGTGTGATTATTTTTTCCTCAATTATATAATTTACTTCGCTTTAAACATATTATCCAATTTAAAACAATAGATATCTACACTCATAGGCAAAACTTGAGGAAATTATACTTTTTAGCATTTATATCGAGATTCAGACAATAACTCTGAAAGATAATACAGTGACCTTTATTGAAGACATACGAAGTAACCAAGTGTGAATAACCTCTGTTCCCTTCAAAAAAAAAAAAAAAAGAAGAAGACCGGCGACATCAAAATATAAAACTTTTTAAAATATTGTCCATTAGTGTATAAAGAGATTAAAGAACTTTAAAAATAAAGTTTCAATTCTTTCAATTGATAAATATTCCCACAAGGCACAGAACATTAAACAATTTCACTTTTTTTTTTAGAATACAATAACTCTCTACTTTGGATATGCTCTACTCATTTTTCTCTTTTTCTATAAGGGTTACTGTGTTGTTATCCAAGACGAGGCAAGATTAACTAAGCATTATTTTATTTCCTATTATAATCATATTATATACAAGTCAAAAGAGATCACTAGCAGAGTATTATTCCTTTTGGTTTCCAGAGCTCAACAATCTATGAGCCAAATACTCTGCACATCTCCTCCCTTAACTTTACAGGAACCTTCGAGGTATCTTGACTGCCCTTCCATATCTTGTATGCACGGCTGGCATTGAAGGGAGGCTCTTCTCTGGATCCTGGTCTTGGTTGTCCCTCTGCATCCTTCCATCTCTTGTAGATGAGGCCGTTGGTGTAGGGCAATCCTCCTCGGTCTCTTGCTCCTGGTCATCCTTGCATCTCCTTGAGAGCCAGGTTGATGTCGAAGTGGGGGTCTCCTCATTTCTCTGCTCCTGGCGCTTTCCAGGGGCATCGTCCTATATGCTTGAAGAGTCAGATAGCAATCTTCTTCTTTCTTCTTGGACTTGGGCTTCTTAGATTTCTTCTTGGGAGGTTCTTCAGCTTCTACTTCCTCCTCCTCACTGCCCTCAGCTTGCTTCCTCTTCTGGGGAGTCTCTTCCTCCTTATTGTCAGAGGACTCCTCCTCATCTCCGGACTCTTGAGTTCCAGATTTGGGGCAGTCGTCCTTCTTATGGCCAAACTCCCCACAGGTGTAGCGAGCCTTCTTGGATTTGCGTTGGTTCTCCTCCTGTCCTCCATCTTCAGCCGTGTTGTTGGTACACTCATATTTACGGTGGCCAACTTCTCCGCAGTTGTAGCAGGTGTTGTTGCTGCCTCCATCACGGCTCTGTCCACGGCCACGTCCACCACCACGGGCAGGTTTGGTACATTCAAACTTGCGGTGGCCTTCTTCCCCGCAGTTGTAGCAGCCTCTGTTATCTTCACTTCCGAGTCTACCACGCTGTCCGCCGCGGCCTCCTGATGATAATTGCTGAATCATTCTCACAATGTTTAATTTTTCACTTGTCTCCCCAGAGAGAAGTGGCTGCTTTAGTTTATCAACAATGTATATTTTCGAGTTTAAGTGCTGGCCTTTATTTTGAAGTTTTACGTGGATCATTCCAACTGTTTCCAAGGGTATTCCATTTGGACCTTGTAATATTTTATCAGATTTTTCCAGTTTTATTCTTTGGAAACTTTGATAATAATTTTGTAGGGGAAGCACGTTGACATCAGCTCCGGTGTCAATTTTAAAATTAATTTGTCTATTATTTACCTTAATTGGTACTATCCATTTCTTGGAATTATCTTCTACAGATCCCAAAAAAGCTATCTCTGATTTTATTTCATTTATGGCTTCTGATCTACATACTTTGGCATAATGGCCCTTTTTCTTGCATTTACTACAATACTAGTTCATAGCTGGACAATTTTTCCAATCATGATTATTTGAATTGCCACACCTGGTGCATCCATGTGATGACCCTCCCAACTGGTTTGACTTGAATTGTCTTATTTTTGGTTCGTGCCTTTTTGTTTCTTTTATGTGATTAGGCATTTTCTTTATTTGATCTATAGAATCTTGTTGGTAAAGGCTAGACTGCTGTTCTTTGACACTTTCTAATTGCTTTGCCATTAGTGTGGCTTTCACTAAGGTCAAGTCTGTATCAAGTTGTATTCTTTCAGATAATGCTCTATCCCTTACTCCAACAACTATCCTATCCCTAATCAACTCATCATGTAACACCCCAAAATTGCAGTGCTCAGCTAGGCTATGGAGTGCTGTGATAAATTCATTCACCTTTTCCCCTTCCTGCTGACATCTTTGATTAAATCTTGCCCTTTCATAAATTATATTAAGTCTTGGAATAAAGTGACTTTCAAAGCATTTAATAACTTTATTATAATTTTCTAGTTGGTCACTTGCTATTTTACATGACAACAAAATGTCATCTGCATTATCACCCATGCAGTACACGAGCATATTAACTTGCTCATTTTCTGGGTTATTAATTAACCCGCTTGCCTGCCTAAAACGTTCAAATCTCCTAATCCATTTTGGCCAATCACCTGGATTTGAAAATTAAAAGGTTCTGGGGCTACACAATTATAATTTTGGGACATTATAAAGATTTACTTATAATATAACTTACCAAAAAGTTTGCTTGATGTCAAGTTTCAAATTTTCTTCGAACAACTTTCTTTATGAATTCAGTTTACCGCTTCTAAGCTTGCTTGATGTCGAATTTCAAATTTTCTTCGAACAACGACCTTCTTTATGAATTCAGTTTACCGCTGCCACCATGTGTTGTTATCCAAGACGAGGCAAGATTAACTAAGCATTATTTTATTTCCTATTATAATCATATTATATACAAGTCAAAAGAGATCACTAGCAGAGTATTATTCCTTTTGGTTTCCAGAGCTCAACAATCTATGAGCCTAATACTCTGCACAGTTACAAACTCTTATTTGCAATTTTAAGGGAGGATGGTATATTCTTGTTTGGTATTTCCACTTTTAAAAAACTGTTTGTGTCGGTAGTCGAATGATCTAAACCGTTGGTTTTCGACCGCTGCGACCCGGGATCGAATCCTGCATTGTGCTCTTTTTACTGATAAAAAATACTATAATGATCCCCGATTCTTGCAAAAGTCCAACCCCACCAGCGAGTGCAAATAACCAAACGGAGCTCTGGCACATTTATAAGTGAAAAAGTCGAATTGCTTTCCACATGTGTAGAATCAGTCGCCAACTACATTCACCATGATTATCATGGTCTGTACCACGTGTACTAGGGATAATAATTTTAAAATATATTAAAACAATGTATATAGAGAAATGATATATATGAAATTTCTATATATAAACATTCCTACTGTATATATATACAGTAGTTTTATTTAAATAAAAATTAATTCAAAAGACGAATCATTCTGAATATTCTTGCCATCCACGCACAAGTCTCAATGGAGACTTTTCCGGGCACACTGGTAGCTAAAACATCAACTGTTTCAGTGGACGCCATGGCGTAGGTAAAGTGGAGCCGGTGTAGCTCTGTGTAGTCGTTTGTTAGGCCAGATTTTAGCCCAGGGATTTGTTTTTTGGAGTTTGGTGGCCAATTTGTAGTTCTAGAACTTCAATGCATGAAGTCTAGCAGTGGGACAGGCAGAGGAGTGGGCTTCATGGTTGGCTGGGATTCCTTTGGGGTGGCAGTGGGTGCATCTTGCTGTGCCTGGGGAGGATTTGATAAGACGAATCATTCAAGTCAGCTTTATGGACCAAATACCAGCTCGACTGTGGCGCTCGAGTGGCAAAAGTTGGAACTAAAATTTATTTCATAATATTTATGTCCCGTTTGAAATAGAATTAAAATTAAATAAATTTTATGCATTTTATAATTAATATCCTCTTACATGTGACTTTTTACTTTAGATAGAACTTTGAAAATATTAAAATAACATTTTAGTTCTAAATTCTGTCACTTGAACGCCACCGTCGAGGCTATATGTGGTCCATAAAGGTTGATTACTTGAATTTATTTCTTTCCCATTTTTAAAAAAATAAAATGTACCAATTTTATAGATAGTAAAATTCATAGCTTTTTCTCGACAACTACTTTTATTTTAATATTGATTTTTTGAATAAATAGAACAAAAGTGAAACTCTACTGGGATAAGGTGGATAAATTAAGAGAAAGACGTCTCCTTTTCGTGCAACTGAAAGTTGTTCTGATGTTTTGCGCCTTTTTGCGATGTCTTTTTCTTAATTTTCCACCAGTACAATTTTACTTTTGAACGATTTATTCTTTTTTTTTTTTTAAACAAAAAGCCTTTATTTAGGGTCACTGACCCTATACAGGATTCACCAGAGGTATGCATAAGAACAAAGCAGTGAGACAAAGGAAACAACGATATAGACAGAATAAAACGAAAAAAAAAACAAGAAAGAGAAAGAGGGAAGCAAGAAAAACAACACAAAAAGAGTAGCAGTAAGAAAGTGAGGAGTGAGTGTCACTTGGCCTTCTTCTGAGATATGGACTTGTGGAAACCATAAAACGCCGTAGCAATATACTTATTCTGGGTCATATTGTCAATTATTGATGGAAGTGAAGCACAGAGTTGCCCAGTTTTGAGCATAGATTTATTCAAATTATTTGGCGTTCTCACACACTTCTGGCTTTAAATGCCCGTTTCATGATTTTTCAGGATGCCTGAATGGACAACATTTTTGGTCATTGAGGTACAGCTTGAACCACGCTGCCCAATGCAAGATCCCGGGTCGTAGCGGTCGAAAACCAACTGGTTAGATCACCCTTTCACTGACCCCCTTGTTTCATAGTTATAATCTTAATTGTATTTTATTCATTTAACCCATACGTTTCCTTAAGGGGGTTGGTGGAAGGATGGTCTTACCCGTTGGTTTTCGACCGCTACGACCCGGGTTCGATTCCCGCATTGGGCACTTTTTTCTGATTTAAAAAAAAAAAAATGATCCAATAGCCCCCGATTCTTGTAAAATTCAAACCCCACCAGCGAGTGCAAGTAACCAAACGGAGCTCTGGCATATTTGTAAGTCCAACTGCTTTTCACATGTGTAGACATGTGGTGCACTTACAGTAAAAGCAGTCGCCTACTTCTACCCACTATGATTATCAGGGATAAACAACAATCATTACTCTTCATAATTCATCCTTTCATACCTCATCCAAAAAGGTTAGAAATAGTCGATATTTCACCTTGAAATAAAAATTTTATTTGTCGTTGAAAAGAGACTCATGCGGTGTAACTTCTAGTGCCGTTTTACAACAAAAATGTTTCCTTATGGATCTGTAAAACTCCAAAGTATATTACTTTTAACAAGAATTTTTGAATGGAGAAATTTTCCTTTCAATACATGAATAGCATCATCTCGCGTACTGTATTCTGGCCAAAATATTATTTCTACCATTTCACCGATTTAAATATCTTTTTATCATATTTAAACAATTCCATGGCTATTCTCATAGGATGTTATGAAATCGACGCTGCCTCTATACTAATGAGGGGCCATAATACAAAACCATGGCATTATAGGTTAGCTTTTTGTCTGAATTTGCTAAAAATGGTGTTGTAGTATATTGTTTATCATCAACAGTGTGTTCTGTTGTTTTTATTGTTAGCATCTATCAAGTCAAGTTCGACTTTTAGTAACTTATGGACAAATATTCTCTAATTTGATTTGTTAGTGAATATGACTCAGAGCTCATCTAGTGACCTTTCTGGTAGCTTTCTTGGCCCCTTCTAGCCAGTTCATTGCAAGTCTTCCTTTTTTTCTTCAATTTTTACCATCAACATCTTTTCTAAACCATTTTATCTCATTATATGTCCCAAGTAGGGTCATTCTTTGTTTACATATTCAGAATTCTAGGGATCTACCATGGCGAGGTGGTGACCCCGAAAGGGCTTCTAATCCAGGGATACAGGATGAGCAACGTCTATACTCCATGTTAGGAGCGGCTGTACATGACGTCTGTTCCTCATGTCAGAGGCGGCCATTTCATATTGGAGCTAAGTCAGCCTGCCACTGAGTAGTGCTCCCAGTCTTAATGACAAAAGCAGATACATCTCTAAAAATACTGAGTTCAACTGACTGGGTACTTCAGGAATATGAAGGAGCTGTGTCTGTACTTATGTTAGAGTTGGCAGCAAAGGCTTCCTAGGAACGGCCTCAAACTACAGGTAAAGTCAGACTTTCACCAAAGTGTGCCTGGATCATGGTGTTATGATCAACGAAAGCTGCACCCCTATACCCCATTCCATGAGATCATGGAATTCGTGTAATCTTTACACAAGGAGATAAGAAACAACCCAGTCATGATGGTTGTCAAATATTTTTTAATGAACTCTACTCTCATCCCCAGTGAGAAACCATTAAAAATATTAAGAACTACAGGCTTGATACCCTAATATGATTGGTGAGTAGAGATGAGAAAGAAGATTCTGACAAAACAATATACAAAGTGACGGTGAATATCTATCCAGAGAACTCCCACCCCAGTATTTACAGTCACGGGTCATGGAACTCCCAGTTTACAGTAAGTACTGTACAAGTGACCCTATGTAAGGTTTATATTATTTTTATTACATCCTTTGTACACACACATGTGATACAGGCCATGATAATCATGGTGGGAAGAAGATGGCGACTGCTTTTACTCTAAGTGAAACACATGTCTACACATGTGAAAAGCAGTTCAACTTTCGCAAGAATCGAGGCCATCAGAGCATTTTTTTTTTTAATTAAGAAAAGTGCCCAATGTGGGATTCAAACCCTGGTTGTAGCAGTCAAAACCAACAGTTTAGACCACCTTTCCACTGACCCCCAGGTTTATAATCTTTTAGCATCCTCTCATTGATTCTCTTGGCCATGAGAAGGTGTGGTTAGTATATTTAATTGGTAATTATCTTTTATGTATTTCTGACTTTAGACATTAAAAGTGGTGGAATGTGAAGGACAACACCTAGTTTCAGAGCCAAAGTATTCTTTAGGGAGACGTGTCCTCTAACTGAAGAGCTGCTAAATAGTAAAAATGATTGGACAATGATAACTGTCTTTTGTAATGAGGTATCCTCTAGTCGAATTGTCTATGTGTCATGTGACATTACTGTAATTCTTTAATAAATATATTTTTTTTTTAGGATTGATTCATGTATTGCCATTAAAGATAGATGACTATGCAAAATTTCAGCTTAATCAAACATCAAAGAAAATAAGACCTAAACACAAGGTAATAAGACCAAATCCAAATAAATAAATAGTGTGTGACGTTTCGGTAACAGCGTTGTTACAATCTTCAGACAAAAGTACTGAATGACACTTTTTGTCACTGTACTTTTGTCTGAAGATGGTAACAACGCTGTTACCGAAACGTCACACACTATTTATTTATTTGGTCTTATTACCTTGTGTTTATAATCTATAATCCAAATTGTGCCTTATCAAAATAAGACCTAATCCAAAGAATTTATTAGTATGTGACGTTTCGGCAACAACATTGTCACCATCATCAGACAAAAGAATAAATGAGAAAAAATATTACACCAAGTTCTTAAATAGTAGTTATCAAATGTAGATAACAGATAAGGAAAAATAGTTTTTTAAGACAACTTGAAATATTCTTCTTAGAATTGTTGTTGTTGCCGAAACGTCACATACTAATAAATTATTTGGATTAGGTCTTATTTTCTTTTATTATAATCTATAATACAAATTGTGCTTTATCAGACATCAAGAAGTGAGAGAAAAATCTATTACAAGATTTAACACATATAGACATTAAGAAAAAGGCATCTCCTTATCGTACAACTGAAAGTTGTTGATGGCTTGCGCCATCTATCGGAATAAATATCAACTATTCTCGTCTGCACCTTATCCCAGTACAATATCATATTTACGAGAATAGTTGATATTTATTCCGATAGATGGCGCAAGCCATCAGCAACTTTCAGTTGCACGATAAGGAGATGCCTTTTTCTTAATTTATGCACCTTATCCCAGTACAATATTACATTTGTACTATTTTTTCACATATATAGACAGTTATATAAAAGCTTGTAAATATGGAATAGCTTGAGCTCCAGGATTTAGTATCATAGGTCGCTGGGTCTAAGGAAGGGAACAGGAGCCCAATCTCCCTGCCGCCACGGTGGAGACTTTTTAGAACGGGTGCTTTCTGTCATGCAGCGAGAGCGTGCTGTATCCATCCGGCCCGGGCACAAAATGAATATCATAGGTAAAAATAATAAATAAGATGTTGTTGCTTCTTATTCCCTTCGATATAATTCAGATGACTTCTAAAAGGAGTCTCTATTGTCAATTTGGGGTTTTCCCAGAGGTCCTTTATAATGGACAGTTTGCAGGACAGCAGATGTTGTGGGCAAGCATATTTTGGTCAGTGAGAGAAAGTCTTGGTTTTTCCTTGTTTAGTGCATCTAATACAACCAAAATGTTGTTCTGGAGCTGCAGGTGCTAAAGCTACATTTTGGACAAGTGGGGTAAATTTTGTTTTTATTTTCAATCTTCAATGGCTTGAAATGGCCTGTTCTAAATCTTGTTAGTGTTTTTTGATGCTGTCTATTTCTGAGTTTCAGAGCAGAGTATGTTCTATTGTATTGCAATATAATGGGTGTATTTAGATTATTCTCAAGGGGGTCGGTGGAATGATAGTCTAAACCATTGGTTTTCGACCGCTACGACCCGGGTTCGATTCCCGCATTGGGCACTTTTTTTTTATTAAAAAAAAAAATGCTCCAATGGCCCCCAATTCTTGCAAAAGTCCAACCCCACCAGCGAGTGCAAGTAACCAAACGGGGCTCTGGCACATTTGTAAGTGCAAAGTCGAACTGCTTTTCACATGTGTAAACATGTGGTGCACTTACAGTAAAAGCAGTCGCCTACTTCTACCCACCATGATTATCATGGCCTGTACCAGGTGTACTAGGGATAAGCAAAAAAAAAAAAAGATGATCCTCAAATTATTAATTCATTTTTAAATCCTTGCTGTGATGGACATTTTGTTGTAAAATATTATTAAATTTAATCAATTCTCAGTTAAGTTGAATTACAGTCAAACAGGTTGGTTTATGTTGTGTGCCTCTGTGTGGGTTGCTCATTACCAGGCCACTACATTCTCTTAGAATTTATTAGAACACTAACTTCTACAATATGGACTGACTGACTGACTGCTAACAACTTGTAGCGCTATTTATATATTAAGTCAGAATCGAGTATGCAAAGAGGATATTTGCATTTCTACAAATATCCCAAGTATGCAAATAAACAACAGTTTAGAATTTAAAAACTGTTAAGAATTATAATATTCACTCAATGTGTGTGTGTTGAATTAAGAGAAGGTAATATGGCAGGATTGTAAAATTTAGTTGAATTGTAGCTAGTTTCAAAATACATGGTACTAAACCAAACCTAAATAATAAAGGAAATAAGACCTAATCCAAATAATTTATTAGTGTGTGACAATGTTGTTGCCGAAACGTCACACACTAATAAATTATTTGGATTAGGTCTTATTTCCTTTATTATAATCTACTAGCCGAATGACCCGGGCAACGCCCGTGTTTTACCCGATTGAATGTTTTGATTCAAATACTTTACAATAATTTACAATTATAAATTGACGCCTTAAATAAATGCATATTTTAGTTAATAACTATAGCCTATGTGCTTTATCTGTCTATGTACTGTTGGCTTCCGTAGGCATCTCTTACTGGGAAAAAGAAAGAGAAGATTCCATTTGGTTATTAACTAATATATGCATTTATTTAAGGAGCGACCCGCTCCAACACAATAGTTACAGAAATGGGGGGGGGGGGGCAAAGGTGGCATGATCGTAGCCGACCAAAAGGAGGGCGCCATTCCAAAAAAAAAGCAAACCGTGACAGAGGCCACGCAGGACGCTCGTAACTGTATATAGAATAATCCAAATTGTGCTTTATCAAATCTAAATAAATAGTTATGTTTCGATGCACTAGCGCGCCATCTGTTATCAAATTACAAAACTATTTTAGACGCGTAATATTATTTTTAAAATAAAATAATTTCTACTGCCCTTACTGCAATGGAAAACCTCCCTTTAATTTTTCCATTGTAGTAAGGGCAGTAGAAATTGTTTTATTTTAAAAAGAATATTACGCGTCTAAAATAGTTTTGTAACTAAATAAATAGTGTATGACATTTTGGTAACCATTGTTACAATCATCAGACAAAAGTACTACTACTACAACAGTACTTTTGTCTGATGATTGTAACAATGCTGTTACCAAAAGGTCACAACTCTTTATTTGAATTTGGTCATAGTATCTTGTATTTATAATCAATAATCCAAATTGTGCCATAAATAGTTAGTTTAAAGTTAGAGCTTATCTTTTTCTCTTTTTTTTAATTATCCCTAGTACATGTGGTACAGGCCATGATAATAATGGTGGGTAGAAGTTAGCAACTGCTTTTACTGTAAGTATACCACATGTCTACACACATGTGAGAAGCAGTTCGACTTTGCACTTACAAATGTACCAGAGCCCCGTTTGGTTACTTGCACTCACTAGTGGGGTTGGACTTTTGCAAGAATTGGGTAGCCATTAGAGCATTTTTTTTTTTTAAATCAGAAAAGTGTCCAATGCGGGAATCGAACCCGGGTTGTAGTGGTCGAAAACAAACGGTTTAACTAGCCTACCACCGACCCCCTTTATTCTTTAATCACTCCAGTATGGCCAATAGACAATCTCTTATAATATTTGTAGTACATGTCCATACAAACTTCCATTTCCTTTTATAATTACTTAATTTGGAAAGCTATATTCCCCATTATATCTTCTCCAAACTTCTTTTTTTATCCATTCCTATCTGTCCTTTGGATCTTGAGAATTCTTATAGCACACCATATGTAAAGAGTTCATTTCCGGGGGGGAGTCGGTGGAGGGATGGTCTAAACCGTTGGTTTTCGACCGCTATGACCCGGGTTCGATTCCCACATTGGGCACTTTTTTCTGTTTAAAAAAAAAATGCCTCAATGGCCTCCGATTCTTGCAAAAGTCCAACCCCACCAGTGAGTGCAAGTAACCAAACGGGGCTCTGGCACATTTGTAAGTGCAAAGTCGACTGCTTTTCACATGTGTAGACATGTGGTCCACTTACAGTAAAAGCAGTCGCTAACTTCTACCCACCATGATTATCATGGCCTGTACCACATGTACTAGGGATAAGCAAAAAAAAAAAAAAAAGAGTTCATTTACCACTCTATTAGAATTTTTGCCCTGTCAGATATTTATCTCATTTCATACTCTTGTCTGAGGATGGAAGCAAAACTTCTGTAACTTGAAACATCCCTTAAAGTATACTTATTTGGACAATAAACACAAGGTAATAAGACCAAATACAAATAAATAGTGTGTCTTTTTAGGATTTTAGGGTTCTTAAAAAACTATCTTCTTATCTTCTATCTTGTTTACACACTTGATAACAGTAACTATTTAAAACATGCTGTGGTATAATTTCTCATTCAATAATTTTGTCTAAAGATGGTAACAACACTGTTACAGAAACCTCACACACTATTTATTTGGATTTGGTCTTATTACCTTGTGTTTATAATCTACTAGCCGAATGACCCGGGCAACGCCCGTGTTTTACCCGATTGAATGTTTTGATTCAAATACTATTTGTTACAATTATAAATTGGCGCCTTATATAAATGCATATGTTAGTTAATAACTATAGCCTATGTGCTTTTTCTGTCTATGTACTGTTGGCTTCCGTAGGCGTCTCTTACTGGGAAAAAGAAAGAGAGGATTCCATTTGGATATTAACTAATATATGCATTTATTTAAGGAGCGACCCGCTCCAACACAATAGTTACAGAAAGGGGGGCAAAGGTGGCGTGATCGTAGCCGACCAATAGGAGGGCGCCATTCAAAAAAAAAAGCAAACCGTGACAGAGGCCACGCATGACGCTCGTAACTGTATATAGAATAATCCCAATTGTGCCTTATCATTATTTGAACAATGCTTATTTAAAATACAAATTGCACAAATACTGTCTAATCTCACTATAACATTACTTAGAACTACTATTATAGGTTGCTATGAGTCAGGATTGAATCAAACATTGAGCATTTGTTTCTGAATAAAAAATTACCTTCAATGACCACTGTTTCGTACAAAAGTCCAACTCCACCATTGAATGCAAGAAACCAAATAGGAATCTGTCACACTTGTAAGTACAAAAGTCAAAATACTTTTTACAGTCACAAGGTAATAAGACCAAATCCAAATAAATAAATAGTGTGTGACGTTTCGGTAACAGTGTTGTTACCATCTTTAGTACTTTTGTCTGAAGATGGTAACAACACTGTTACCGAAACGTCACACACTATTTATTTATTTGGATTTGGTCTTATTACCTTGTGTTTATAATCTATAATCCAAATTGTGCCTTATCTACTTTTTACAGTGTATAAACAAGGTGCACTTACAGTAAAAGCAGTCACCAACTACTACCCAACCTGATTATCATGGTGAAATTGGTGCAATCTTTACATATGGAGGAATAAGAAACAACAACATGATTATCATGGCCTGTTACAATGTGTTTTTTTTTTGCTTATCCCTAGTACACGTGGTACACTTACCCAACTGAAAACATTGGAGAAGAACTGCATTCTACAATAGATTCCTGCCCATGTTGGGATCGAGGGTAATGAAATGGCAGATGAATTGGCAAAGGAAGCCTGAAAGCTGAGCCAAAGGAAAGAACAAATGTCAGTATTTGATGCTGACGCTTTGGCAAAATACAAGATAATCAAACAAAAAAAAATAAAAGATCAAATATGTGAAATAAACTCTGAGAGAAAACTGACAAGATTGAGAAGACTTAGAACAAAACACTATAAAGGAATGACAATACATCCAGATGGCACAAGAACTTATAAAGCATGCAACAACTGTCCTGGTGTGGAACTAACACCTACCCACATATTCTCATGTCAAGCAATGGCCGCAGCCTTGCAGAAAATTGACATAGACCCAGAGTAGCAGCTTTACACACCCAAGATAGTGGACATTGCTGCTGCTGTGTTGGAGATGCATGGAGACATCTGAGACTCTTCTTTGGACACAACAACAACAACGTGGTACAGGCCATGATAATCATGGTGGGTAGTTAGCGACTGCTTTTACTGTACGTGCACCACATGTCTACACATGTGAAAAGCAGTTAGACTTTGCACTTACAAATAATGACAGAGCACTGTTTGGTTACTTGTTACAATATGTACTTGGGATAATAATAATGAGAAAGAAACAATAATAAACAAACTGTTAAAATAATCAAGACTTAAAACTAGAATTAGGATGTTTTAACCAAGTTGTTATCTTAATGATAAGAAGCTATTATAACAAGATGTTCCACTGTGTATCTATTAAAAAGAAATGATATGTTACACAATTTGGATTATAGATTCTTTTTTTACTTATTCCTAGTACACGTGGTACAGAACAGGCTATACTCAAGCCATTGAAGATAGAAAATAATAACAAAATTTATCCCACTTGCCCAAAATGTAGTTTGGTACCTGCAGCTCCAGAACACATTTTGGCTTGCATTAGATGCACTAAACAAGACCTTTGGGAGAGGCCGCTGCTCATCATAAAACAGCTCGAGGAGCATGAACTCATGGAATTCGTGTAATCCTTACACAAGGGGATAAGAAACAACAACAACAACACGTGGTATAGGCCATGATATTCATGGTGGGTAGAAGTAGACGACTGCTTTTACTGTAAGTGCACCACATGTCTACACATGTGAAAAGCAGTTCGACTTTGCACTTACAAATAATGACAGAGACCCGTTTGGTTACTTGCACTCGCTGGTAGGGTTGGACTTTTGCAAGAATCGGGGGGCCATTGGAGCATTTTTTTTTTTATCAGAAAAAAAAAGTGTCCAATGCGTGAATCGAACGCGGGTCGTAGAATAAGGTCGAAAACCAACGGTTTAGACCATCCTTCCACCAACCCCCCGGATTATAGATTTAAAAACATAAGGTAATAAGACCAAATCCAAATTGATAAATAGTATATTGTATTTGAAAACACAAGGTAATAAGACCAAATCCAAATAAATAAATAGTGTGTGACGTTTCGGTAACAGCGTTGTTACCATCTTCAGACAAAAGTACTGAATGAGAAATTTTACCACATGTTTCAAATAGCTACTGTTGTCAAAACCTGTTATGGTAAAATTCTCTCATTCAGTACTTTTGTCTGAAGATGGTAACAACGCTGTTACCGAAACATCACACACTATTTATTTATTTGGATTTGGTCTTATTACCTTGTGTTTATAATCTATAATCCAAATTTTGCCTTATCAATTATATTGTATTTGGTTACCATCATCAGACAAAAGTACTGAAAATAAACCTTTACATCACACAGAAACATTGAATAACTATTTATTTGGATTTGATCTTTATTACCTTGTGTTAATAATGATAAGGCACAATTTGGATTATAGATTAGAAACACAAGGTAATAAGATCAAATTAATAGTGTGTCATATTTATGTAACAACACTGTTACCGAAACATCACACACTATTTATTTATTTGATCTTATTAACTTGTATTATTAAAAAGAAAATTATTAACTTTCCATACACTATAGCTACAAGAGTTACTTGTCCACTAAATCTATGAAAATTCAAAACTATTATAGACTCATATGATTCTTTTAAAAATTAAACAATTTCTACTGAGACTTTTTAACATCCTTAATGATGAGAGATGTCAATAAAGCTCCCCACAACACCATCCAATCTGTGGTGACTCAAATGGACATCGTCGCCAAGACTTGAGCTTCATTCCATACTTACCTCCAATCTGTGATATCAAAATAATGGTCTTTACATTGTGTGAATAAATCAATGCTATTTTATTTTAACTATGATAATATACAATATTTGAAAACTATTATAGACTCGTATGATTCTGTTAAAAATTAAACAATTTCTACTGTCCTTACTGCAATGGAAAAATTAATGGAGGGCCTGGCTCATCAGTGGTGAACCCTCCACTGGTTCACCACTGATGAGCCAGGCCCTCCATTAATTTTTTTTTTCCCCCCATTGCAGTAAGGGCAGTAGAAATTATTTAATTTTTAAAAGAATCATACGCGTCTATAATAGTTTAGAATTTTCATAACAGATGGCATGTTAATGCATCATAGTAAATCTATGTTTAAAGCACATTGTATAATCAACAAACAGCTAGTTGAGAGAGATGTAAGAGGCCAGGTGTAGAAAATCAACATTTATTGTCAATCGTAGTTTTAAAAAAAGGAACAGCTAAAAATATGGCCGGGGCAGGCAAATAAAGATGACAAGCACGGAGGCCCTCTAAGACTACCGAGAGATTTAATATGAGATGAAATACGGAGAGAGAGAGAGAGAGAGATACAGCGAAAGAGAGAAAGGGGGGGGGGGGGGGTTTAGAGATATGGGGTGCGCAAGAGCTTGCTCCCTCCCGTGGTATTGCGGAGATGTTCGCCACCCTCCTCTGTGGCATACTCTCGCGACACCACGCACAGGAATTCAGCGGTGTTGCCGTAGGTGTAGGAGGAGCCAATGTTGGTGAGCTGTTCAAACTTCCAGCCGTCTGAGAGAGTGGACACCATCTGGGTCAGTTCGTCCTCGTGGCATTGCAGGACACGGTACACGTGCTTCTTTGGTTCCTGCATCCCCATATACAACATTAGACCTTTCTTATTTTTAGATAGCTTCAATACCAGGCATTGAAAATTAAAACAAAAAGATATCTATTATTAAGTTATATAAGCATATATGGTATTTATATATTTTGCTACTCAGTAAATTTCCCTCGTGGCTTATCTTTTGTTTACCATTCTTAGTTTTGTCCTTCCCTGAAATAAATTGCTGTCCCCTCCTGAGAAGTTGGTCTTCCCTAATTTTCCACGTGGCATTTTGATGGAGATGCCGGGGAAGTTAGGGAAGACAAACTGAAGACTGCCAAGAAGACCTTGAAGCCATGGGTGCTGTGATCTACATTTTCGGAGACTGACTCCAGGATTCCACCGCCGTGCTAAAGCCAAGACTTCCCTCGAAGATGACGATGTCCCTATAGACGATACAACGACAAAGCCGCTCTTCACGCCGCAAGAAAAAGGATGCAAAGGTACTAGGTACAAAGTTCCAAGACTTCGATGGAATCCTTGGCAGAAGCATGTCAGATCCATGTCAGTATCTACCATAATTGCTAGCTGTGGGTCACAGCTCTAATAGGGAAGAAGCTATGTAACAAAGTATTTATTAATTTTATTATCTTTATTAACAGAGTGGTCTTTTTTTTTTTATGTTTATATTTTGCTACTCGGTAAATTTGCCTCGTGGCTTATCTTTTGTTTACCATTCTTAGTTTTGTCCTTCCCTGAAATAAATTGCTGTCCCCTCCTGAAGTTGGTCTTCCCTAATTTTGCACATGGCAATATTTACAAACACTTATTGTTATTTCAGCTAAAAATATATCTTTTTTTCATTGAAAAGAACTATATGGATACTTTTCTAAAAATTCGTGGCATACATTGGTCATAGCTTTAGATTATGGAGCCTTCTTCATAAAAGCTTAGTTTTTGTTTGTTGTTAGCATCCATAAAGTCAAGCTTCACGTTTGGTGGCCAAACATTCTCCAATTTAGTAATCATCACTCGAAGCTCATCTAGTGATCTTCCCGAAAGACTCCTCTTTCAGGTCTTCCTTCAAATTTTACCAACATATTTTCTAGACCATTTGCTCTCCTTATATATCTTTACATGGGATTATAGGGATATAACAGGATTAATTTCATTTAAGATTGCAACATTTGAGCTTTATCTGTCTATTGCGCACTTTGCGTAGTTAGCTATTATGTATTATTTTTTTAATAATACATGGTAATAAGACCAAATCCAAATAAATAAATAGTGTGTGACGTTTCGGTAACAGCGTTGTTACCATCTTCAGACAAAAGTACTGAATGCGTCACACAATATTTATTTATTTGGATTTGGTCTTATTACCTTGTTTTATAATCTATAATCCAAATTGTGCCTTATCAATTTTTTAATAATATTGTTTGGCATTCATTTATATAACTCCATATTTAGCAGTCTCTCTCTCTCTCTCTAAAGGTTCACATATAAAAAATTTGGGGCTTTATTGAACAATTTGCATAATAAAGCACAATTTGGATTATAGATTAGAGCTACAAGAAAAAAGATTTAGGTCTTATTTTCTTGTAATTTGAATGCAATTGTGTGCTGTAGGAATCAATTTTGCTACCAGAGGAGGGAAGTCTGTTCTCAGAAATGTTACACACAAGCTAACAATTCTCCTAGAGAGAGAGAGAATACCATTTCCAGATTTTTGGGTTTGGTTGGTTGGCTATTGTGGAATATACCATGTTTCATCTCATTAAGACCATTTTTCCTTAATGCCATTTAGGGATCAAACAATGCTGATGACAACACACTGCTAGCAGAAACAAGGGAAAGACCTAAAAGAGATTATTGAGAAAGTTGAAAAAGAAAAGTTTTAAAAAATTGGTTTAAATAGATATTTTTACAAATATATAAATATCAGCAAAATTATAAGTACCGATGACATAAATAGCTTTGAAGTTTGTATACATTAGAACACCTCCTTGTAATGGACACCTAGTTGCAGAGCTAAAGTGTCCTTTAGGGAGAAGCGTCTTCCTAATGGAAAGCTGCTAATTAATAAAAATGGTAATTTTAGCAATTAAAACTGTTCTTTGTAAAGGTGTCCTCTAGCAGGAGTGTCCTCTCATGGAGTATATAGTAAGATTGAGCCAGGAGAGTACTGTAATGTAACTTTCAACTCTAAAAACTATTATATATTAGTAAATTAAATTTTATTGCCCTCTATCGTTAAAATTTTACACAAATAAATTTACTGGCAATGCGTTTCTTTTTTAAATCTCTACAGACCTTACTGCAATGATATGATTTAATGAATGAGAGGGCTTGGCTCATCAGTAGTGAACCCTCTCAGCGGTTTCGCCAAATTAATCTCTAGACCGCTCTACTATTGTATTGGACTGGTTTTGTTATATACCCTGCATTTTCTATGGAAGGCAGCTAAATGGTGTTTAGTGAACTATGGACATAAGCTTATAGGTCTGTAGAGGTACATACATATAAATTTCAAGGTATTGCATCGAGCAAAGCTCTTCAGCGCAAAACATGTTTTCATAACCATTATATATTAGTAAATTAAATTTTATTGCCCTCTATCGTTAAAATTTTACACAAATAAATTTACTGGCAATGCGTTTCTTTTTTAAATCTCTACAGACCTTACTGCAATGATATGATTTAATGAATGAGAGGGTTTGGCTCATCAGTAGTGAACCCTCTCAGCGGTTTCGCCAAATTAATCTCTAGACCGCTCTACTATTGTATTGGACTGGTTTTGTTATATACCCTGCATTTTCTATGGAAGGCAGCTAAATGGTGTTTAGTGAACTATGGACATAAGCTTATAGGTAAATAATGGTTTTCATAATGGTTATGAAAACATGTTTTGCGCTGAAGAGCTTTGCTCGATGCAATACCTTGAAATTTATATGTATGTACCTCTACAGACCTATAAGCTTATGTCCATAGTTCACTAAACACCATTTAGCTGCCTTCCATAGAAAATGCAGGGTATATAACAAAACCAGTCCAATACAATAGTAGAGCGGTCTAGAGATTAATTTGGCGAAACCGCTGAGAGGGTTCACTACTGATGAGCCAAGCCCTCTCATTCATTAAATCATATCATTGCAGTAAGGTCTGTAGAGATTTAAAAAAGAAACGCATTGCCAGTAAATTTATTTGTGTAAAATTCTAAAAACTATATTGTAAATAATAAAGTATTAATTCAACTGTGTTTTGCTATCATTATTTTCTTTGTTGTCTAGTTATCTTCTACTTTCTTATCCCCACTCGACTTTTTTTTTTTGCTTATCCCTAGTACACGTGGTACAGGCCATGATAATCATGGTGGGTAGTTTGCGACTGCTTTTTACTGTAAGCGCACCACATGTCTACACATGTGATAAGCAGTTTGACATTGCACTTACAAATGTGCCAGAGCCCCGTTTAGTTACTTGCACTCGCTGGTGGGGTTGGACTTTTGCAAAAATCGGGGGGCCATTGGAGCATTTTTTTTTTTTTTTTAAAGAAAAAAGTGTCCAATGTGGGAATTGAACCCGGGTCGTAGTGGTCGAAAACCAAACGGTTTAACCAGCCTTCCACCAACCCCCTGTAATTTGTAATCATATTAGGGTATCAAGCCTGTAGATTGCCTTGAGATTGAGATGGTGTCTTCTGGGGATGAGTAGAGCTTATCAAAGTAGATTTGACATCCATAATGACTGAGTGAAGTAGAATGTCTCTGCTTTTTTCATTAAGACTGGGAGCACAACTCAGTAGCAGGCCGACTTAACTCCAATATGAAATGGCTGCCTCTGACATGAGGAACAGATGCCATGTGCAGTCGCTCCTAACATGGAGTACAGACGCTGTTGTCAGAATAAAACTGTCATCCTATTATGCTGGTCTTCTCTCATTTCCTACATGGCAATATTTATGCCCCATTAGCGCTCCTGTTATAGGAAATTTAAACTTATTTTGATGCTTTCTTTTTAATGAAAATAATTCTCTACCGCCTTTACTTCAACGATAAAGATAATGGGAGTGCCTGGCTCATCTATGGTGAATCATCCCAGCGGTTTTGCCAGTTAATCTACCTTAGAGCTCTAATATTGAATCAGGCTGCCTTGCTTTTATATCTGGTACTGAAGATAAACCCCTTGGAAAATGTATTTTAAACTAACTATCGGGATATAAGCTTTGAGGACTTTGGAATTGCAGTAAGAGAGGGCAGTGTAAAATTATTTTAATTAAAAAGAAACACGCATCAAAATAGCTTAAATCTCCAATGTGAATATCTCTTCGTTAAAAAAAAAAAAAAAAAAAAAAAGAGGCCTATCTTCAAACTATCCCGCCTCTCCCAAAAAAGGTTTTTGTATAAAAATGGTGGTTTTTGGCATTGAATTTGTGAATTTAGAATAGAATATAAATACCATGTAGGTCTATATCTTCTAAAATTGAGAATCCACAATCATCTTTTGTATTTCCTAATCCCAGCTGTGTGTTACAGGTGGTCGGCCCATCATAGGTTTCCTTGAAGAATCTATTATCAAAATTCCAGGTGGAGAGCACTATTGAGAATACTGATTGGCTGTACACGGACTGTGTAAAAAGTAAAATTTTTAAATGAATTGTATCAGTGGGGTAAATATATGAGGTTGAGAATGGTTATCACAGGCAAAAGGGATAGGCCTAGTGGTCTGATGTTGAGGGAAATTCATCTGATTCTGGGCATTCTGCACAGATAGGGTCAAAAATGTGTAATGGTTTGCATTCCTTTTTACTACCTGAAGTGCTCTTTTTACAACATGATTAAGAGTACTCTTCTACCATTGATTGCCCTATTCTACATTGAGAAATGGTGTTACTACTCACCAATCCATCATACAGGTACATCAATCCACCATTCAGCAATGTTAGATTATGTTTGTACCATCAGTCTATCAGACATGTTATTTTGCTATGAGACTGCCAGTAGGCAGCTTGCGAGAGCCACAATCCAGTGTCATTAAAATAAATTATTCTTTGAAACAGAATCCAGAAAAAAACAGCTGCCAACACTCAAGCCTCTTGCGCTACCTCTTCTTTCAAATTCCATATCTTCTTGTAGCTTCCTTAACACCTTTAGATAGAACATAGAGTAGACAACTCAAGGAATTTGTGTAATCTTTACACATGGGGATAAGAAACAATAATTTCACATTGAATGGTCTAGCTTTCTAATAACCCTTGTGGAATTTCTATTAGCCAAGCAACAGGTACATTTCATCCTTATGTAATTGACACATCATTGCAGTCTGTTTTCTAGTACAAATACTTAAAGTCATACATGCTCGTTATCTTCTTCATCTGTTTCAACTTCAGCTTCTCCTTGAACGATACTAGCAGTGAATGTTGCAATAAATTGATAAACCATCTTATAACCACAACTATAATTCTCAACTGTTTCTGATCCCTTGGGCATTGTCTTCTTCTTCTTTCTTATCTCCACTCGAATCATTAGGGTATCAAGTTGTGACCCTTGATGGTATTTGACAACCATCATGACTGGGCGAAGTAGAATGCGTCTGCCTTTGTCATTAAGACTGGGAGCACTACTCAGTGGCAGGCCACTGACTTAGCTCTAAAAGAAATGGCCGCCTCTGACATGAGGAACAGACGCCATGTGCAGCCGCTCCTAACATGGAGTACAAACGCTGCTCATACTGTATTCCTAGATTAGGAGCCCTTACAGGGTACTATCAGCCGGGCCTGCTGAGCCCCGGTTTTTTAGCAAGCTTGTTACTGCTCCCCCTCCTCCTTTTTCATCCGGGCTTGGGACCGGCAAAGGGCATTGTGAATTAAAGAAGTTGAACTGTTGTTGTTTAAAGGTTGGGAGGAAAAATATAGGTAGATACCACTCTTTTTGAAAAACATGGTAATAAGGTCAAATCCAAATTGATAGTGTGTGACATTTTAGTGACAGTATTGTTATCATCATCAGTCAAAAGTACTGAATGTCCAAATTGTACTTATCATACAACTTTTTTTTCTTCTTATCAATCCAACTCTTAGCCAGCTTGTTCAGGCCATGTTCTATTACTCTTATACATTTGCCCTATATATATATATATATATATTCATCTTCAATGTAGTTTCTTAAGACAGCAGAGCAAGATGGAAAGAACCTATCTGGGTCAAATAGTTTAGAATAGGGAAAGATACATGAAATTTAATTGGTTCTGCAGACTTTTTATTATAAATAGACAGCTTCATGCAGCTTGAGGAACTACACTACTATGCGACTTGATTTACATCAATGTAAATAATTAATAAGTTACTTTAGAATATAACTCATTGTAAATAGCTCAACTTGATCAACTTTCTCTCTCCACGATACTAATTATTACAGATAACTTCATTAAATCAACTTCTATCATTGCTTAACATACTGTAAATAACTACCTTGCGATTTCTTCTATCTGCTTATGTTGTTGCTTATTTGTTTAATGTATATGTTTATTCAATGCTCTTTTTCTTAATTGTTTATTTTCTTTTTGATAATTCTGTTACCTACTCTACTACAATATGAATTATTGTAAATAGGTTTCACACGCAATTATCCAGATCGGATATAGCGTGTCTTGTTTGCAACTGGTAAAAAAAATGTAGTTTCTTTTTACATATAGGCCCGTAAAAGTGAGCCTTTGAACTTGAAAGCTATCCAGTTGTATAAATTAATAAAGAAATGCGTCTACAATTTTGTCATTATTTAGTTTTAATCTACATTTATTATCCATATATAATTATCCATCCTACCAAAAATAAACCAATACCAAGAGAATACAGTAGAATTTCCTTGAGAGGACACTCACACTAGAGGACACCTCTCTACAAAAGGACAGATCTCATTTGTAAAAATACCATTTTTACTATTTATCAACTCTCTGGTAAGAGGACACTTCTCCCTAAAGGACACTTTGGCTCTGCAATTAGGTGTCCTTTACAGGGAGGTTCTACTGTATCAAGAAAGATGTAAGGCAGGAACAAACCATCCTCTTGCTAGGAGAAAAGAAAGTAGAAAGAAAACAACAGAGCCGGCTATAAATAGGTACCGGACAAGAAGGCCACTAAACAAAGGACTTCCTACTTGGCCATCTGCCACATGTGGTCCAGTAAATATCAAGATGAATGGATGGAGAGAGCAATATACACACTTAACCCTATCAACTCGTACAAAGTTGGGGAGGACTTCAATACCCAAGGCAATCCTGAATGACAAAAGTTTCTATATGGTGAAACCTTGTTATAACAGTCTATTTTTATAACAGGAGAACTTAGTTATAATATCAGAATTCTCTTATGGCTCCAATTTTAAGTTTTCTTCTTCTTCTTCTTTCTTATCTCCACACTGGGTGAAGTAGAATGTGTCTGCCTTTGTCATTAAGACTGGGAGCACTACTCAGTGGCAGGCCAACTTAGCTCCAAAAGTTAAGTTTTCAATTGTTGTAACCATGGTTAAAACATCAGAATTCTTACGGCTCCCATTTCAAGTTTTCAATTATTGTGACCATGGTTAAAATATCAGAATTCTCTTACAGCTCCAATTTTAAGTTTTCAATTGTTGTAACCATGGTTAAAACATCAGAATTCTTACGGCTCCCATTTTAAGTTTTCAATTGTTGTAACCATGGTTATATCAAAATTCTTACCGCTCCCATTTTAAGTTTTCAATTGTTGTAATCATGGTTATAACATCAGAATTCTTATGGCTCCCATTTTAAGTTTTCAATTGTTGTAACCATGGTTATAACATCAAAATTCTTACGGCTCCCATTTTAAGTTTTCAATTGTTGTAACCATGGTTAAAATATCAGAATTCTCTTACGGCTCCCATTTTAAGTTTTCAATTGTTGTAACCATGGTTAAAATATCATAATTCTCTTATGGCTCCCATTTTAAGTTTTCAATTGTTGTAACCATGGTTAAAATATCAGAATTCTCTTACGGCTCCAATTTCAAGTTTTCAATTATTGTGACCATGGTTAAAATATCAGAATTCTCTTACGGCTCCAATTTCAAGTTTTCAATTGTTGTAACCATGGTTATAACATCAAAATTCTTACGGCTCCCATTTTAAGTTTTCAATTGTTGTAACCATGGTTATAACATCAGAATTCTTACGGCTCCCATTTTAAGTTTTCAATTGTTGTAACCATGGTTAAAATATCAGAATTCTCTTACGGCTCCAATTTCAAGTTTTCAATTGTTGTAACCATGGTTATAACATCAAAATTCTTACAGCTCCAATTTCAAGTTTTCAATTATTCTGACCATGGTTATAACATAAGAATTCTCTTACGGCTCCAATTTTAAGTTTTCAATTGTTGTAACCATGGTTATAACATCAGAATTCTTACGGCTCCCAGTTTTAAGTTTCAATTGTTGTAACCATGGTTATAACATCAGAATTCTTATGGCTCCCAATTTCAAGTTTTCAATTGTTGTAACCATGGTTATAACATCAAAATTCTCTTACGGCTCCCATTTTAAGTTTTCAATTGTTGTAACCATGGTTAAAATATCAGAATTCTCTTACGGCTCCAATTTTAAGTTTTCAATTGTTGTAACCATGGTTAAAATATCAGAATTCTCTTACGGCTCCAATTTCAAGTTTTCAA
This sequence comes from Cordylochernes scorpioides, assembly GCA_030710605.1. Classification (NCBI taxonomy): domain Eukaryota; kingdom Metazoa; phylum Arthropoda; class Arachnida; order Pseudoscorpiones; family Chernetidae; genus Cordylochernes; species Cordylochernes scorpioides. The sequence goes on from CP092876.1 coordinate 21,331,630, forward strand.
TTATTGTAACCATGGTTATAACATCAGAATTCTTATGGCCTCCAGTTTTAAGTTTGAATTGTTGTAACCATGGTTATAAGATCAAAATTCTTACGGCTCCCATTTTAAGTTTTCAATTATTGTAACCATGGTTATAACATCAGAATTCTCTTACGGCTCCAATTTCAAGTTTTCAATTGTTGTAACCATGGTTATAACATCAAAATTCTTACGGCCCCCAGTTTTAAATTTCAATTGTTGTAACCATGGTTAAAATATCAGAATTCTCTTACGGCTCCCATTTCAAGTTTTCAATTGTTGTAACCCTGGTTATAACATCTACATATTGTTGTTTAGTGTCCATCAAGTCAACTTTTAGTGACTATATGAACAAATACTCCCCTTTAAAAATCCTGAGTTCGACTGACCCAGTTGATGGTCTTCAACAAGGGTTCCACTCCAGGAATACGGAGGAGCTGTGTCCGTACTCAGTGCAGCAAAGGCTTCCATGTTAGGAACAGCCTCAAACTACAGGCAAAGTCAGACTTTCACCAAAGTGTGCCTGGATCATGGTGCCATGATCAACGAAAGCTGCACCCCTATACCCCATTCCATGAGATCATGAACTCATGGGATTCGTGTAATCTTTACACAAGGGGATAAGAAACAACAACAACAACAACAAATACTCCCCAATTTGATCTGTTAGTCACCATTACTCGCAGTTCATCTAGTGACCTTCCTGTAGTTTCCTTGACTTCTTCTAGCCAACCCATTCTTCAATTTTTCCCAACATCTTTTCTAATCCATTTTATCTCATTATATGTCTAAAGTAGCCAGTCTTTGTTTACATATTTGAGATTCTAGGGATCTACTAGGATCAATTTCATTTAAGACTGAAGTATTTGGATAAGCGATAGAACTCTTCCTGTTTAGGTAATCAAATAAAATAAAGCATGAAGGAAGATGAGTCTCTAAAAAGAAACTCATCTCCCTTCATGCTTTATTTTAATTGATTACTGAAGTATTTGTCCTTTTATCTGTTTATGGCATTCTGAATAGCTTTCTCCAGGGGTCTACATTTCAAAAACTTCAATTTTTTTTTCTTCTTTTCTGAGAGTTCAGCTCTTACATCCATAAGTGATCACAGAGAATACCAATGTCTCTACCATTTTCTTCTTTGTCTTGAAATGCCTTTACTTTCATAATCTTGTCCAATTTCATTATTGTGTCCCTTCCTAATGCTATTCTTCTATTTACTTTCTCAAAACAACCTCCCATCTTATTAATCCTGAATCCTAACGATATGAAGTTGATCAATTATATCCATTTTTTCCTGATAATTTCAAAGCTATTTATATTATCAGTAATTATAATTAAGGTTTTTGCTGATATTTAGTTTTAAACCAAAATTTTCACCTTCTTCTTTAACTTTCTCAATATAATCAATCTTTTAGGGCTTTTATCATTTACAGCTAACAACCCAACGTGGTTATATCAACATAAAATCTTGGTCCCAAGTGATTATAGCAAGGTTGGACTGTAATAACAAAAATACTTGTTGTGCTGGTTTAAATTTATTGAAGATGGTAACAATTAAAGGAAGCATCTCTCTTTGGCCTCTTACCTTAATGTGCTATTAAAAGTGGATGAAGAGTCTTCTTAAAATATGTATAGTCAAATTCACTATGATGGCATTATTTGGGACAAAGTTTTTATATGTTGTTAAAACCACGGTAGAGAGAGAGAAATAACTGGAATCTAAAACATAGGATTTTAGGACATTATAATCAAGTTACTGATAAAAAATAAAGTGTTCCACTGTATTTAAAATTAACCTATTTTTAAAATATCATAAACAAAATCAACCTTTTTCTAAAAAATTGCCAAAATATATATATATACAGTAGAACAACCTCGATGAGAGGACACTCTCGAAAGAGGAAAACTCTTTATAAAGGACAGTTTTCATCGCCAAAATTACTCTTTTTACTAATTTAGCTACAAGAAAATAAGACCTAATCCAAATAAAATAATAGTGTGTTCACACATTTTCTTGTAGTTATAATCTAAAATCCAAATTGTGCTTTATCATGATTTAGCAAAACTTAGAGGAGTACCTCTTCCTAAAGGACCCTTTGGCTCTAACTAGGTGTGTTGTCCTTTACAGAGAGGAGAGTTGTCTATTGTAGCTGTAGTTGTATCTACCCAGAATGTTCAATCAGCAGGAAACAAGTGAGATAGTTAAGAGGAAGACACGTACCAGGCCAGCCTTGGTGAACGAAGCATTGCGCTGCTGAATGCGCAAGCGTACCAGCTTGATGAGTTCAGTTACATTGTAGAACTCTGCTTCTTCTAAAACTCCTGTAACACACAACTTGTATTTGTATCCCTTCTCTTCAATCACATTTACATAAATTATATAGTTAAGCCTCAATATGGTAATATCACTTGGAACCAAGACTTTTTGTTGTTGCTGTTGTTTTACCCATGTTGTTGTTATTATGGTTATGACTTAAATCTAGGAACTTTAGAATTATAACTATATATTGCTGTTAAAAAAAAACTTGTTTCCTGTGATAATCCTGAAACGCTGAGGAGCGCGATTACAGGGCTCTTAATAACAGCGGCAGACCAATCTATACAAAACGACCTTACAAGAATGGATAAATCTAAGTTATACTCTCACTACAAAGACATTCACATATCTTTCATGACGGAAGGATACCTTTTAGGGGATTTTCCTTTCCCGTTAAAACTCATGGAATTCATGTAATCTTTACACAAGGGGATAAGAAATAAGAACAACAACAAAAAAAAAAAGAGGCTGTTATAATGAAATACAACAACAAAAACCTTTATTAAGACACTATTGTCTTACAAGGGGATTCCCCTAAAAGGTTATATATGTACATGAGTGAGGAGGAAAAGCAATTTAGAGGGGAGGGGGAGCAATCAGCCGTTGTCTGTGGAGTTGAGCACTTCTTCCCTCATTTTATCAATCGCCTTGAAAATTTTTAAATATTTATAAACAAATGTTTTATCCAGCAGGAGAGTAGTAAAATTTTTATATACATGTTATTCATTATAGTGAGTTAGCCCCAAAATTTCGCGAATTTCCAGTCTATTTTCCTGTAGGAACAGGCAATGGAATAGTGTTATAATGAAATATTAAAATTGAGTAATTATTTTAATATATATTAGGAATATAAAATATGGGTGTGTGTGTAATGTCTCACTTAAACAAAAAGACTTTTTTTTATGATTAGGTGTAATTTGGATTATAGACTAGAAACATAAGGTATTAAGACCAAATTCAAATAAATAAATAGTGTGTGGTGTTTCGGTAACAACACTGAAATAGTGTGCGACGTTTCAGTGACAACATTGTCTGATGATGGTAACAACATTGTTATTGAAACTTCATACACTATTTATTTGTATTTGGTCTTATTACCTTGAGACTTTTTAGAATGGTTTTTTTTTTTTCAAAGAGACTAATAAAAGAATCATAAACACAAGGTAATAAGACCAGATCCAAATATCATAAGAGAATCATAGTTATTAACTTCTTTGAGGGTTATTTTTGAGGAGTCAAATATCAATTTTTTTCCCAAAAATTCCAACTTTCTACTGTAATATATAGAAATTGAACCTATATTTCCTCTGTGCCTATATCCAACTTGAGTTGAATATCCTAAAATATTGATGCCTGTGGGCTGGAAAAAAAGGCTCCTTTTTGGGCTTCCCAGCCTTCCATTTCTCCCCGCCCCCTGTCAGCTTAGTGGCAATAACTTGGAAGACTTCTTCTCCCTGTGTGTTTGTGAATTGCTGCTTCCTCTCAATTGGATAAATTAAAAACATAAGCTAACAACACAAAACACAAGGTAATAAGGCCAAACCTAAAAAATAAATAGTGTGTCAAAGTTTTGTAACGATGCTGTTACCAAAACAGATTGGGTTTTATCTTATTGCCTCGTGTTTCTAATCTATAATATAAATTGTACCTTATAGCTAACAAGACCTAATCAATAAATTATGTGTTACTTTTCAATAAGAGTGTCTTAAAGATGGTAACAAACTGTTACCTAAATTGTTATTCACAATTTATTGATTTGGTCTTGTTACCTTATGTTGTTAATCTATAATCCAAATTATACCTTATGTCATTTGGAGAGAGAAAGAGATAAATTAAATTTTGATATTTTCCATGTACAGTAGAGCATCGATTATCTGAATACCGATTATCTGAAACATTGGTTATCCAAAAGCTAATCCGAAACCAAAACCGCCGAAACCAAAAGCTAACATAGCAGGCTTCCCGGCTGGCACCTGGCTCCTTTCATCTTGCCAACAATGTCTTCTAAACGTAAGCATGTTGTTCTCAGTTTTACTGATAAACTTAAAATAGTAGATCAGTTGAAGAATGGTGCTAGTGGATCAAGCTTAGCTCGGAAATATGGAGTTAGAAATGCAACAATATCAGACATTATTAAAATGAATAGTGGTGCCATTACAAACTATGCTAGTGCACTTGATAATGAAGATGCAAGTTTGTACAGAAAAGTGATGAAAATGGCAGAAAACAAGGATTTAGACGCTGTGGTTTACACATGGGGTATGCAGTTACGTAGGAAGGAAGGAATGATCTGTTATCCGAAATATCAATTATCCGAACACCCCCATTCCCCAATTGATTCGGATAATCAATACGCTACTGTATATACATTAAAAAGTTCAAATTAAAACTATTAGTAAGAAGCCCAAAAAGACCATATCTTAATGCTCCATTTAGTTGAGGTTTTTGATAGCAAATATTGTTTGAAAGAGGACATTGTGTTGTGGTAGGCAGTTGTCTTTTGAAAAGTAGTATTAAATATTTCGAACTGATAACAATGATCAAAAGGAAATGGTTCAATGAAAGAAAGTTCTGGAAAAGTATATTTGAATGGAAGGAGAACAGCAAGAAGAAGAAGAATTGGAATGATGGAATAAATAGGAAGAAGAAAACTATGAAAGAATAACTCAAGATAGCGAACAAAGTATAGGATCACTGGAGAAAAAGACCTGCTCAAGAGAAAGAACCCCATCAACAAACACTCAGCTCCTACACCAACATGGGGTACCACCACCACCAAGTGGAAGTTAAGGTGTGAGCAAACCTTCTTCAGCGAGATTCTTGTTGAGGACCAGCTTGCCGTGGCGCAGGAAGTTGAGAACTGGGCTGAAGTACTCTGGGTCCCTGTCGATGAGGTAGGCCCCTGTTTCATCCTGAAACACAATCTCTCGGTTACCTTCTCATCCTTACAAGCATTGGAGAACTATACGCTCAAAGATATCATTTATGAGCATAATAAAGCTTTTTTTTGTTTGTTTGTTTGAGGGAACTTAAAACATATATATACAGTAGATCTTCCCTGTAAAAGACACCTAATTGCTGAGCCAACGTGTCCTCTTACTGGAGAGTTGCTAAATTGTAAAAATGGTAATTTTGCAAATGAATCTGTCCTTTGTGGAGAGATGTATGCTAGAGGGGTGTCCGCTAAGGGGAGGTTCTACTGTATATATATACAGTCAGTTAAATTAAGTGCTCTATATATACCATGTAGCAAACACACCATTGATCAACAAAAATGGCACAAAATAGCTTCAAGTGTATGATAAGGTACAAAGAAAAATGGGGTAATAAGACCAAATCTATAAAAAATAAATGGTGTAAGACATTTTGGTAACAGTTATCATTACTGTCATATGACAAAAGTACTGAAATTATCAATCATTACTTTATCTGATGATGGTAACGATGCTGTTACCGAAACCTCACACACTTTATTTATTTAGATTTGGTCTAAATATCTTGTGTTAACTTCAAGTCTAATACACAGATGGAAATTTAATCCATCATATCTTATATATATATATATTTATTTTTTTTTGCTTATTCCTAGTACACGTGGTACAGGCCATGATAATCATCATGATGGGTAGAAGAAGGCGACTGCTTTTACTGTAAGTGCACCACATGTCTACACATGTGAAAAGCAGTTCGACTTTGCACTTAGAAATATGCCAGAGCCCCGTTTGATTACTTGAACTCGCTGGTGGGGTTGGAATTTTGCAAGAATCGGAGCCATTGGAGCATTTTTTTAAATCAGAAAAAAAGTGCCCAATGTGGCAATCAAACCCCGGGTCGTAGCGGTCTAAAACCCACGGTTTAGGCCATCCTTCCACCGACCCCCCCATATCTTATATAGTCTTCTATATACTTAATATATGCAATTTAGAATGTAATTGGAGTAGTGTAGATTGGAGAACATGCTTGAAAATACGAATAAGATTTTTCTTGGGAGGATATTGATCTATAAAAATAAAGGGGTAACCTTTTTTTTTTTTTAAATAGATTTATCACATTCAAATATATTTATTTTACAGTTTTAGGGATAACTTGCATAACACATTTTTGTGACATACTAAGATGCTATTTTTTTTTTTTTTTTCGGGTTAGGCATTGCAAGAACAGGCGTACACCATGCTAAAAGTATATAATCTAAGTGATATTGAAGTGCAAGTCTTTTCATTATTAGTACTTAGTACACATGGTACAGGCCATGATAATCATGGTGGGTAGAAGTTGGCAACTGCTTTTCCTGTAAACACACAAATTTCCACTAGCAGTAAAGGTTGTGATGAAATTCTGTAACTTATTTTAATTCAAAAATGACTTTATAATAAAAGAAAATAAGACCTAATCCAAATAATTTGTAATAAAAGAAAATAAGACCTAATCCAAATAATTTCATATAAAATAAAATAAGACCTAATCCAAATAATTCTTTTGTCTGATGATGGTGACAATGTTGTTGCCGAAACGTCACACACTAATACATTATTTGGATTAGGTCTTATTTTCCTTTATTATAATCTATAATCCAAATTGTGCTTTATCAACAAGGACTTTAATTCAACTGAAAGTTCTAATCCCTTGGGGTATTGACTTAAAAGAAGTTAGATGGAATAAGAAATAAAACTATTGAGTACAATTGTTACTTTTACAAATTAAACTTTATACTGTCCTTACTGCAATGAAAAATTATTGGGAGGGCTTAATTAATCAGTGGTGAACCCTCCCAGCAGTTTTGTCCAATTTAATCCACCAAATTGCTTTTAGAGCTCTAATGTATTCAAAATTATCCGAACAGTATAAACTCGCTATTTTCGCTATTAGTTGGTCATGCTTAACTGTGATTGGTTGTTGATTTGTCATGCTTAATTGTGATTGGCTTAGTACCTCCATTGTCGCCATGATTGCAATCTTCCAGGAAGAAGAAGGTCTTTGAACTCTAGTTTTATGGGTCCTGGGCAGTGACCTTGTCTAAAAGTGGTCTGGTAGATTCTTCTTCTTTCTTATTTCCACTCAATCACACTAAGGTATCAAGCCTTGTAAAGATGGTAGATAAGTCTATATAAAGTCTGGTAGATTGAATAGGTGAAAGTGCTGGGAGGGTTCACCACTAATGAACCAAGCCCTTCAGATTTTTTCCGTTGCATTAAGTATAGTAGAAAGCTTACTTTATATGTAAAAGAAACATACGTGCTTAATAGAGTAGTTGTATTTCTTATAAAGTTGTGTTCAAACAAAAATTAACTACAAGGTAATAGGACCAAATCCAAATAAATAAATAGTGTGCGACGTCTCGGTAACAACGCTGTTACCATCTTCAGACAAAAGTACTGAACCTAATGAATTGTGTCTTATAAAAAAAAAATTAACTAATGATATATTGTCAAAATTTGAATTTAAAAAAGTTTGAATTATCGATGGTGTTGAATTAAAGTTGGTTATTTGATAGGCTAAAAGACAGGAAAACATGGTTGAATTATCGAAAGTGTCATATTATCATTGGTTAAATTAACAAGGTTAGACTGTACTTATCTTTCCAAGATATATAAGAATACTAACAATTACCAAAACATTACCTAGATTAACTTGGATTCAGCTATAGCCCTGATATCTGTTATGGCGGGAACACTATAAGGAAGAATGCACAGATCTGACATTTACAATTCTTCTTTCTTATCTCCACTCAATCATATTAGGGTGTCAAGCTTGACAACCATCATGACTGTGTGAAGTAGAATGCATCTGCCTTTATCATGGGAGTACTACTCAGTGGCAGGCCGACTTAGCTCCAAAAGAAATGGCCTCCTCTGACATGAGGAACAGAGGCCATGTGCAGCCACTCCTAACATGGAGTACAAACGCTGCTCATCCTGTATACCTTGATTAGGAGCCCTTACAGGGTACTATCAGCCGGGCCAGCTGAGCTTAGGTTTTTTAGTGAGCTTGTTACTGATCCCCCTCCTCCTTTTTCATCCAGGCTTGGGACCAGCAAAGGCGGAGTTTATACAATTCTTGAATGTCAGCAAACCTAATAAGCATTCACTTTACCCATTCTCAAGCTTTACAAGTTTGATACCCTAATAAGATTGAGTGGAGATAAGAAGAAAGAAGAATACAATAGCTTAATCTCATTAACAAAGGGGAAGACTTAGTGGTTCACATTATTAATAGAGATTATACTCTATTAATAACAGAGGTCACAGAAAGGGTTAAAAATATGAAATATTCCTACAATCTAAAATGATAAAGTACAATTTAGATTATAGATTAGAAATATACGGTAACAAGACCAAATCAAAATTAACAAAATGTTTGAGATAGTTCGGTAAGAGTGTTGTTACTGAAATGTCAAAAATTTCATTAATTTGGATTTAGTCTTATTTTATCTTATGTTCCTACAATCTAACATTAATGTAAGGATTCGTAAGCTTTAATAAGAAACAATTTTCATTCCTAAATACAGAATACACCTCTTTAATTCAAATTACTATAAATCAACACTTATCCTAATTCAACCAATTTTTCCAATTACTACTTATAGACGCGTTTGATTCTTTTTTAAAAATTAACAATTTTTACTGCCCTTACTGCAATGGAAAAATTAAGGGCAGTAGAAATTGTTTATTTTTAAAAAAGAATCATGCGTGTCTATAATGGTTTTGAATTTTCATAACAGAAGGCGCGCTAAGGCATCATAATAAATTGACTATAATTAAACCATTTTTCGAATCCCAAACAGACTTTTTAGTTTAGAGCTGGCTATAATTCAATACTTCCTTAAGTGTTGACAACAACATATACTAAAAAAATATCTACTAACAGTGAAGGTTGAGATGAATTGATAATCATATTACCCAACTATAATTCAACACTGTGAATTTGATCCTTTAGGGTGTTGAATGACACAAGCTGGCTGTACAGGATTATACTGGAATAAAGAAACCTTTAGACACAAATTGAGAGAAGCATCTTCCAAATGCAATTCAAGCAGCAAGGCACTTTTATAAGAAAAAAAAAAGGGATTGAAAAACTATTAATGAATAACCAATTTTATTTAGGGGGCCTTGAATTGAAGATTCTCATCTTGAATTATATGGAGATACAAGCTACTATGGAAGTGGAGAGAACTATATTGTATACTCACTGAACCTCCAAGAAATCCAAATGACTTCAGGTAATTAGATGCTACACTTTCATCAAGGCATTACAGAATTATTCTAAAAAATAAAATGCTCTCCTTAAAATAGCCACAAAAACTATGCAGCCTATATTGACAGTCTCTACAATCTAGAAGAATTAGGCCAGTGACAAAGACATAACACCAGCTTAGACTAATTCAAAAAGCCATACTGTCAGTCCAGGGCAAGCTTTGAGATTTCATGAGATCCAGGCCTATGGCCATACCACATTGAAAACACTGGTTCTTCTCCTATCACCGAAGCAATGTCCTGGCCTGTTCAGTATTTGGGAGGTTGACCAGCTTGGAACACTGGTTGCTATAGGCTAATTCCTTTTGGGGTGCAAAGTCTGACTGTCATGTGGGGGATGGCTAACCAATGACAGCAGCTCTTTTTACCATAATGGAGACTTATGGATGAGATCCACACAGATCCATGAAATCTTCAGAATTTGCCAAAGAAGTGTTTAGCTAGTTAAGCGACTAGACCAATGCTATGGCCAGTAGATAGATAGAAATTTTGCTAGAAAAATTATTCTTTTTATCTAAAAAAAAAGAAAAGGCTACCTTTCCCTTCAAAAGAGCTGCCAAAACACCACCTATTGGCCATCTAGCAGACTTGGGTCAGAGACAAAGTCACAACACTAGAATTAATTTGTTACTGAGAAGGTGTGTTAGGGGCAATGTTCAAAGTGGTGAGGCATTTTCATCCATACTTGGGTAGGATGGGAGTTATCCTTTTGTGGTAAATAGCAGACCTTGACTCTCAAATCTTACACTATGGAGAACTTAGGCACTGGTTAACTAGGTGGCAAATACTTTGACAGTCCTTTGATATTTATAATACAATACAATGCAGCTTATGATTGTAGAACGACATTTGCAAATTATCCTGCATGTATTTCTTTTGAATGAAAAATTCCCATCCCTGGACACTTTATTTTTCTGTTTATCATTACTCTTCACAATTCATCCTTTCATACTTCATCCCTAAGGTTAGAAATAATTGTTATTTCTCCTTAAAATAAATTACGATTTTTCGTTCAAAAGAAACACATGCGGGATAATTTTCAAATGTCGTTCTACAGTCCCTTTGATATCTTAAATAAATCATCACACTGGAAAGGAATTGAAAGATACATTGTGAAAACAGACAAGTCTGATGAGCAATTGTTCTGGTTAGAGTTGATTCAGACCCATACTGGTACTGCTTCTCACAATTCTACTGCAAGGATCAACAATTAATGAGAAAACTTTTTTTTAAAGCTTGTACTTTGCACGAATAAAGAAACGCATTGCTACTGTTTATACAGTGGTACCTCGACATACGAGTTTAATTCGTTCCGCAACCTTGCTCGTATCTTGAATTACTCGTATCTTGAAGCAAATTTCCCCATACAAAATTCCCATTTAAAATCACAGATTAATATCTTCAACACTACCGAACTGAACTCGTATCTCTAATTTTGCTCGTAACTCAAAGCAAAAAATCACTTGCTCGTCGGCTCGTATCTCAAAAAACTTGTATGTTGGGGCGCTCGTATGTCGAGGTTCCACTGTATTCTTATTTTACATGTAAATCATGTTTTATACTGGGTGCAAGTGTCTCATGCTGGACTTAGCGCCTTGATGCTAAAATAAATAAATGTAAATTACAAAAGTTTCTAAATTACTTTGAAGTTTTTGTCTATTACAATAAAACCCTGTTAAAACAAACCTGGGATATATAGCAAATCTTTCCTTACAATAAACCTGAAATAATTCCCATTTTTATTTTATAATACAGTGAACTATGGCTATAACAAACCATGGCTATAGTGAACTACAGGTTCAGTCCCATTGGGGTTTGCTATAGAGGGGTTTTACTGTAAATAAATAAAGAGTGAAGGAGCAATCCCTCTAAATATTTTGAAATATATATATATATATATATTTATTTTTTTTTTTCCGTTTTTTAAAGATCTAAGAGTGGTCTTTTTTTTTTTTTTTTTTTAATATGAACACATGATGGAGATGAATATAGTAAATTTAATAAATCTTTACTCTTTTTTTCAAGTGATGGAATCAACATTGATATTCACTTTGGAATTCATTTTCTTCAGCTCGTAGGAAGAATAATTTCTTAGATCCATTGAAGTCTAACAAAAATATTAAGGCACAATTTGGATTATAGATTATAAACAAGAAAATAAGACCTAATCCAATTTGGATTAGGTTTTCTTGTTTATAATCTATAATCCAAATTGTGCTTTATCATTTTACCCTTTTTCTTCTTCTTCTTTCTTATCTCCACTCAATCATATTAGAGTATCAAGCTTGTAAAGCTTGACAACCATCATGACTGGGTGAAGTAGAATGTGTCTGCCTTTGTCATTAAGACTGGGAGCACTACTCAGTGGCAGGCCGACTTAGCTCCAAAAAATGGGCCGCCTCTGACATGAGGAACAGACACTATGTGCAGCCGCTCCTATCATAGAGTACAAACACTGCTCATCCTGTATCCCTGGATTAGGAGCCCTTACAGGGTACTATCAGCCGGGCCAGCTGAGCCCAGGTTTTTTAGCGAGCTTGTTACTGCTCCTCCTCCTCCTTTTTCATCCGGGCTTGGGACCGGCAAAGGTGGAGTTTTACCCTTTTTATTTCCATGATCAAGGTTCAAAACATCATTAAAGATTTTATTTTAAAAGTAAATTACCTCATTGGTAATTATGATAAACCCAACCTGACAACAGTAAGTAAAAGTAAACTGGCCATCAGGTTCTCAATTGGTAAAATATCAAAAATATGTACTTGAATATATATGTAAAATATAGGACGTTATGTGGCGCTGAGTTTGTTGTTGACACACATCAATATGTTATAATACCTTGATAAAGGTTGGCGTTTAGCCAACTGAAATATTGGTAAAATAAATTATATTTTGATCCAATATATGCCTTTTTAATTAAAGATATATAATGATAAAGAACAAATTGGATTATAGATTATAATAAAAGAAAATAAGACCTAATCGCAATAATTTATTAGTGTGTGACGTTTCGACAACAACATTGTCACCATCATTAGACAAAAGAATAAAATGAAATGATGAAATCATTTTTTACTCTTTTGTCTGATGATAGTGATAATGTTGTCAAAACGTCATACATTAATAAATTATTTGGATTAGGTCTTATTTTCTTTTATTAAAGATATATAAAATATCTTATGCGTTTAAAATAGTTTTGAATTTTGATAACAGATGGCACGCTAGTGCATCATATATAAAATATATTAAATATTATTTTGAAAAAAAAATTATTCTTCCATAGATCTAAAAAGCATTAATAGAAAAGTTGACATTTCTCAAAATCATCTTTAAAACTGGAGGGGTTGGGTAGATTCTGCCCATGCATAAACTTAATATAGATAAAAAATATTTTTTTCGTTTACCTAGAGCTGCCAGCTTTCGTGTATTCTAATTTTACAGTGATATAAACATTTTCCATCCATCGTTTATAAATTTCAGTTTTGGGACGGGGGTTAAATTTGCATGTTGGGGCGGATTCTGCCCAACCCGTCCAGAAGCGTGAGAATTTTTCGTGTCAGTGTTAGCTCGTGGCTCATACTTGAGTCTCTATCTTCCGCTATTTTTAGCTTCCTTTTATAAAATAACAATTCTTTCTTTGGATAAGTAGAATTATCAATCAAGTCAACAGAGAGAACTATCCCTGCCAACCCAAAATATATATTAATTAATTAACTTTATTAACATCATGAAACGCGATATCCCAAACTCAGGGATATTTGCGCCAATACATTTCACTGCATTACAGCAATTCGGCTATATACAATCCTGTTCAATTCATTATTTTACATAAATTAACTAAAGAAAATTGTCCAAAGAGAAAAACAAACAACAAAGCAAAACACACAGAGCAAGCATCGCAGTTCTTTTTTTTTTTTCTAAGATTCCTTCTCTTTTTTCCAATTCAAGAGAAAGTTGTATATGTATTTACAAAATTGATCAAAATTTTTATACTTTTCTTTTTTGTCTACAAATTCATCAAGCTGTCCAATACGACCAAATCTATTTTCCCTAAAATCCCGGAAAATTGGGCACTCCAGAAGTAGATGTCTCGCGTCTTGAATTTCACCTCCGCAGAAGCATCCTGGTTCCTTCACGGCGCCGATAGTTGCCAAAAATTTCCCAAAATTGCCATGATCTGTAATGAATTGGATATTATAAAAATTTGGACGGAAAAATCTTGGAATTTCTAATACGAAAAAGCTTCTGAAAATTTCATTAGTGTTCTCAAAAATTTCATTCATTTTTGCGTGTAAGAATGATTTGACTATACTTGGAGCATGGGGTTCGTAAGTAATTAGATCTTCAATGGACATTTGAGCTAGATCAAATTTGATTATTCTGGATTCTATATAATCTGTTAGGAGTGGAATTTTTGCCAAGCTATGCACACAGTTTGATGAAGTGGTTTTGTATGCTCTAACTGCCCATAAAATGATCTGGTACTGCATGGAGTTCAGTTTTTGTTTACAACGATTGTTTAAATATTTGAACCAAATTTCAGAACCGTATGTAAGTACAGGCCTAATGATTGTTTTGAATAAAGTTAACCTCTTTTCAGTGTCTAAACCCCACATATTGCCACTTAGTGAACATAATAAATTTTTCATACGTCCTGCCTTACACAGAATATCATTAACATGCGGTGTAAAGTTAACTTTGTTTTTCCATTTGTGATTAGAAAATTTCATTCCCAGAATTTTTACTTGCTTGACCGGCATTATTATATTGTTATTAACCTTAATAGGTATTTTTTGTCTGTTATGTAGGTATAGCATATTAGTCTTCTCTGTACTGATCGTTAATTTATTTCTATTACACCATTGGATCACATAATTTAAGGTGTATTCACTTGCGGTTTTTAGTCCTTCAATAGTCTTATTCCAGCAAATTATTGTAACGTCGTCTGCATAACATATAATATCTGCATTCATTGAATCAAAATTTATCAACAAATCATTTAGCAAAATATTCCATAGAAGTGGAGATAAAGGTCCACCCTGTGGACATCCTTTAGTTAGTTTCTTATAAAAAGTTTCTGATTCGTATGTAAATTTCACCTCCCTTTCATTATTCAAATAAGATTTTATGATCCGTATTAAATCTGAAGGAACATCATCATTATCCATTCTTTTTATAATAGCAGGCCACCATGCATTGTCGAATGCACCCGCAATATCTATAGCTATCAAGGAAGTCAATTCTTTTTGTTTATGTTTCAATATAGTTTCTATAATTTTATCCATTCCAGTAATTGTTGATCTAGATTTCATAAAACCATGCTGCCTTGAGCTCATTAAATTATTCTCTAAATAATAGTTACTTAATTTATTTTTTATTATATTCTCAAATGTTTTAGATAGATTAGATGTCAATGATATAGGTCTATAACTTTTATTTATTTCATAATTCGTTTTGCCTGGTTTTGGAATTATTTTTAAGAATGATTTTTTCCATTCATCCGGATAATATCCCATTTCTATACATTTATTGAATAATTTATGCAGAATTGGGATTATTTTTATTTTAGCCTGTCTAATCATATTGTTACTAATGTAATCAGGGCCCGGTGCTTTTTTAATATTTGTTTTTAAAATTGTTTCCTCTATTTCCTTAGATTCGATATAAACACTACTTTTATTTTTATATTTAGGCGTATAATTTCTAATCAAAATATGATCATCTTTATCCAAACCTCCAATATCATCCTGAAATAGATCGTTCATTAAACTTTTTATTTTGTCGGTCTTTAAATGATCTGGTAAATTATCTATTAGTGGTAATCCTAAATTTCTATTTTTCGATCTCAATGACTTGAATATCCTATAAGCATTACCAAATGAGTTATTTGAATGACTTTCTTCTATAAAAATTCTCCAACTCGCTCTTTTTGCCTTTTTACTTTTATTTAAATATTTATTTCTCATTGATTTATAGGTCTTTTCAAGGACCTTTCCATGTCGGTAATACAAATTTCTAATATAGTGGAAATCGTTTTTCATTTTCTCCAGCTTCCCATCCCACCAGTATGTATTTGTTTTATGATTTCCGCTTCTTGTCTTGACATTTAGTGACAGATAAGCTGCCTCTTTAATTATTTGTGTGAGAGTCTTTACGATGTTGTCAATATCTTTGATGTTTGACGCGTGGTTTATCATGGTGATAATATTATCTACGTCTTGTATTGCTATTTTTTTCGGTAAATGTTTTCCAATCAGCATCTTTTTCTATAAATTTCCATGTTGAGTTTTGAACTGTCCTTTGCCTGTTAAAATTGTGATAAATGTCAAAGGTTATTGCTACGTGATCTGAAATGTGCGTCAATATAGTCGTCTTCCAGTTTTGTACCAAACCTATTGATTTTTTGTTTGAAATCGTAAGATCTATAAAGCTAGAATTTCTTTGGATAAGTAGAATTATCAATCAAGTCAACAGAGAGAACTATCCCTGCCAACCCAAAATATATATGTTTTATAGATTAGTCGACCGCACTTTGGAAGAAATATTCCAGCAGACAATTGATTCACTTCAGTAGAATTAGTTGATAAGTTGAAAGAACATGGCCTTACATATTTAGGAATGATGAGAAAGAACAAACCTTAGATTCACCACAATTTCAACCGCACCCAAATAGAGAATCAAAAACATATATTTTTGGTTTCTCTGGAACAACCACTTTAGTCTCCTATGTTCCCAAAAAATAAAAAATAAAAATCGGTTTTCAGATTGATAAAAAGGGTAAAAAAAGAAAGGAGTCATTTCATTGTTGATCTTGGGAGAGCATTGACTGATGAACACCTGGCCACGCGTAATCTCAATTCTCTCCAGCTGGAATTACAGACGACAATTCAAGAAGAATGATGGTTCAAGTAAACCAAGTGAAACTACGATCCCACAACAATCTGATACTCAAATAGGTGCTACAAATGTCCATCGAAAAATGCAGCAAAAAATAAAAACCCTTTGCTCTGAATGTCAACTAAGCGTTTGCAAAAACATTTCTTATAAATTTGTGAAAACTGTAAATAGATTATATTCAGAATTTTAAAAAGTCAAAATCTGTATATTAACTATATATTAATTAAATATTTTTTTGAATATTGATTTCAATCATCAATTAGCGCTTATTTCATAAAGTTACATAAGTGGGTTGAATCTACCCAACCCGTCCAGTTATGTAAGAAAAATCCACCCGTCCAGTTAAGGGTTAATTAAAAATTATTTCACTTTAGAAAAACAAGACAAGACATTTTTCATATTTTCAAAAATATTTAATAAATTTTAAAAAATAAAATATATTTATAGTTCTAAAATATTATATAAATCCAAAATATTCTTCATATGTTTTTATAAATTTATGACTATAATTAAAGAAAAATAGTTTAAATTTTAACAGAAATGTGTTACTTTTTAAACACTTTTTTTAGTTTTTAAGGCAAGATAGGATTAAATGGATATAAATCAAAAACAAATATAATTTTAAAAATGAAAATTTGTTCTCCAAGTTCAAATTTATAACTATAAAATGGAGAGTAAATGTTTTGAAATGTCTAAAATCAAACAAAATGTCCATAAAAGTACATTATAAACGTCCAATTTTTATATGGGGATTTATATTTATTTTATTTTAAAATGACAAGAAAATAGGGGTTGAATGTTTTATTTACTATAATTATATTTTAGAGTTAATTGTAAATATACAAATATAATTTTGAATCAACCAACAGTGTGTGATCTTTCAATGTTACCACCCTTATTGAGGATTACTTCTGCTTATTTTATGGTAAATCGATAAAATATTTTGAACTATGATTAAAATTATGAAAAGTCTATGTAATGTAGATATAAATACATACCTTATCTGAATTGAGGTCTGGATCCTCTTGGCATAAACGACTTAAAAATGAATTAGGGTCCCTACAAAGTGTAGTTCTTGTCGATAAAAAATATGTTCCTCCTACGTTAAGGCGAATCCATTCTTTGTTTCTTGAGGTTTCGCGGTCTTCCATTTCTGAAGATGTACTTGCTTGACTTTCATCATCGGTTGAATCGGATTTATTTAAATGCTTTGAAGACATTTTACATCAATTGGCTAACAAAACAGCCGCCATGTTGTTAAACAAAATGATGATCAAAACGACACATCAGTATATCAAATATAAAACAAAAATATATAACAATATTTTTTTAATGCTTGGGTATGAATTAAAATCAATCTTGTTGGTTAAAATATGTCTTTTTCAATAAATTTCATTATTTTTATCAGTATTATTATATGGTAAATCCTGGATTCGCTAATATGTTGGTACTTCTCATAGAGGCGTCTACAAAATTTAAAAAAAAAATCCCTTTTCCTTTTTTCAATTTTAAAAATATAGGTTTTTATTTATCACTCACAAATATTGCTGAACATTTGAAGTTATTTCATAAATTTTAAAATGCATTAAAATTTTTAAGTATTTTTTTTTAGATGATCATTTTTATTTGTGGGATTTTTTAAAATCATTTCTAGCAGTAAAATAATATTTCATTATAATCTTATCCATATTTTACTAAAACTACTTGATCTATAAATCAATAAAAGGCGTATTAATCTAATAATGTTTTTTCAGCGCCGTTGTTGGCTAGATTTAACATTTGTCTAAAGAGTTACTTTGGAAACTAATGCAAGCCAGGAATTTATATTTGTCTATACAGTATAAATATATATGCAAGCGGCATGCCTCTGGATTATTTCAGAAATCAGAGTTGATTCAACAGAATAATGTGGTAAGATTAAAATTTAAAAATTTCAAAAGTGGTAAAATATAGGTATAGGAAATAGAATAGTATATGGGAAGAGGGGTTAGACTTACTATAATGAAACTAGGATAGTTCAAAAATGACTTGAAAGATGAAGGCTTGATGATGACTTCCCTATTATTTATACGCAACTTCGATTTTCACCAAATAGAGCTCATTGGTGTGTGGAGGAAGGAGAAAATTGCAATGAAATCCATTATATATAGCTAAAGAATAGAATAGCAAACTTACTTTAAAAAAAATTGAACAAAGTTTCTGTTTGGCTTCAACTTTTGATCCACAATGTCATCATCAGGGCCGAATTAAATTCTGATGGGGCAAATGACGCAATATAGCGAATTCAACTAGAAATAAAAAGACTTAGGATTCATTTCTTAGAACTTTATATTATTCATTTGATGAGTTCGTGAGCATTTCATAAATTTTTAGTATAATGGAAGAAGAAAGTCATTGTTAAAAACAATGATGATTTATACTTTTACTATTTCCAGATCTCTACATGTCCATGTATTAGGGCGCCAGTGGCTGCTGAAAAGCAGACCACAAATTTATTCATCTATGGCACATGTAGAGACCTAAAGCTGTGCCGGCTAGCAATTATATGTTAAAAGGGGAAATTAACCAATCAATATTTTGGCCAAACATATTTTATTTATTCTAATAAAATAAATTTTCAATGTACTACACAAGCAGATATATATATATAAGATTTCATGAAAAAGGATAATAAAAAAAAAAAAAAAAACTATATAAGTTTAAAATTGGGAGGAGTTTAATATGCATATAAATGTAAACACACACAAAAAAAAAAAAAAAAAAAACCTATTATGCCATTATCCCCAGAATATCCCCACCTACCTTCAGCCACCCATGTCCACCATTCGAAAAAGGGGCAGGCAAGGCCGCAGCTAGCGGCCTTCGCCCTCCGCAACTCCAAGTCTTTTTTTGCTTCTCAAAAAAGATCAAATTTTTGTTTAAAAAAAATGTCAATATCAAAAAAATGTCAATCTTCCAGCATGTAAATATCAATCTCCCGCTTCCTTGTCCCCGTGTTGCTGACCTCACCCCCCCAAGCTATCATCGCCTTTCTCTCTATGAAAATAAAAAAAAATTAAAAAGGCATCTTAAAAAAAAATAAATTAAATATAAAATTATTAAAGAAATATTCACAAAAAATAAAATAAAAATACAAAAATATTGAATAAAAAAAAAACAATTAATATTGTAGGATCTGGGCATCTTGGGGTCAGCTTGGGAAAGGTTCAGGGCTCGTGGTGGAGTCAGGTCAAGCACCATAGGTCGGTGGCTTGACTACATGGGAGGGGCGTCTGGGTCCATCTTGGACTGGCTTGTGGTCAAGTCGGCCACCATCGGACATGTGGCTCGACCAACAGGAAGGGGTGTCTGAGTCCATCTCAGGCTAGCTTGGTGTTGGTGGGGCCAGGTCATCCACCATAGGTCAGGTGTCTTGACCACCAGGAAGGGGTGTCTGAGTCCATCTCAGGCTAGCTTGGTGTTGGTGAGGCCAGGTCATCCACCATAGGTCAGGTGTCTTGACCACCAGGAAGGGGTGTCTGAGTCCATCTTGGACTATCCTGGTGTTGGTGGGGCCAGGTCATCCACCACAGGTCAGGTGACTTAATCACCAGGGAGGGGTGTCTGAGTCCATCTTGGACTATCCTGGTGTTGGTGGGGCCAGGTCATCCACCACAGGTCAGGTGACTTGATTACAGGAAGGGGATCTCGGTCTCTGGCTCAGTGCTGCCAGGGCTAAAGGTGGCTTCAGGCTCCATCACAACACCTCGCAATCACCAGAGGTTTGTGGCTTAGATGGACATATGTGGGATATGGTTAGGTTAGGTGGGGTTCTGGGTTACTTTGGCATATTATGGTCACGAGGTGTCCCAACAATCCTCCCTGCCAAAAAAATTAATTTTACTAAATAAAAAGGAAAATTAATTTCCAACACCGAGTGAGGAAACTTAATAAAATAAAAAAAATTACATAAAAGAAAATATTTACTACAAAAAATAGTATATCTATACTCAAATATTAATTAATCACTCAAATCCACCCTGGGTGCTAGGGTGAAGTGATGAAAAAAAAAAAAAAACTCAAAAATTCTAAAATCATAAATCTACAAATTAAAAAAAATATTATGGTATACACGTATGCAAATGCAATTCATTTTCCTTTTCAAATAATAATAATTATCCAATATATGCATTTTTCACAATGTAACAGCCAAAAAAAAAAAGTCCTAAAATACATAAAGGTATCAGGGGGGAAAAGACAAATTCAAATCTAATGCGCTTCTTTCTACTAATATTTAATAGGGTAATTCAAATCAGTAATTTAAAACACTTTGATCCCACACACAACTCATTCTGTTAAAACCAATTGAATCTTTGATTAAAAATTGAACTGAAACCTTTTACATGGTTAGACTAGTTGTCTACCTAAATTATTCGGTACATTGACCTCGCATGGCCATACATAACTGAAAACATCCTTTGTTAAAAAAAAAAATCCTGCTTCGCGAAATATTAAACCAAACCTATAGCTTAACCTTAAGGTATATATACCTCCTTTTTTTTTTTAATGACCTTAAAACACACACAAAAATTACCCTACTTTTTTATAATAAACCTTAAAAAAAAAATTCTTTTGAACCGGTATTCAAGGTTCAAGACCAAATCTATAATCACAAACTGACACTCAGGTACTTGTTAGTTTACATGGGATTATACCATTTGTCCTCTAGCTGCCCAAAGCTAGAGCTTCTCACACCTTCGGGGCTTTCAGGCGGAGGACAAAGACCTTCACATGGTCTCAACACAACTGCTGCTCCCAGAGCAGTCAGAAGAAAGGAATCATGGGACTCTCTCCCTTGACATCCAGTGTGTGCTCCGTTTACCTTGCCTCTGGGGTGTGTACAGTTCAGCTACCTCCCCCTTCCAAGAAATTCATATTACTTTCGTCTACTAATATACTCTCTATTCATTGACCTGAATCCTATAAATCTACATCTTATAGGTTTGAATTTTTATCAATCTGAAATTTTGGTTCTTTTACAAATTCCTTCAGAATTCTACTCCCTGTATAACTGCTCTTAATTCTACTGTCCTCAATACAACACTTCTAAAACTTTGACTCACTGGCTTGTTCTGGCGTCTCGTTCGCGGTCATTATAGTTAACTAATACTTTAAAATCTTATCCTAACATGGAACGAGTCTAAACTCGTTGAAGGTCCTAATAATTACTTATTCTGCTTCTCGAATCGGTCTTATGCTCGAATTCATTCCAACAAAACGTATGGCAGGGCGAATCCTTTATTAGAAGAAACTTCCGCTAGCTATGGGGGATCAAACTGGTACCAAAAAAAATTCAATAGACGGAAACACTTCGTCTAGAATAACTGGGCAATCTCTGCCTACTTGCCAATCTTACAGGACCTCCCGTCTGGAACACCCTCGCTCCAGCCACGCTAAAAACGTCGAAACTACGGTGTCAGATCGGTTACCCAAGGTCGCGCCGTTATACCCCAGGCTATACGGCATGGCTAAAACAAATCCCCCATCCTGCATAAAATTCAATCTATACCTCTTCGTTTCCTCTAATGAGGAGAAGTTTTGTGGGTTTCCTGGTCTGATCATAACCTCCCACAACCTTCCAGTCTGAGAATCAAGATATGATCATTATCTACGACTCTTAAAATTCAAGTTGATATAAATAACAAAGAGTACTTGATTACCCTAGTAATAGAAATTAAAATTTTATACTCCCGAAAGGGGAGACCTAACAAAATGGAGCGAATACCTTTCCTAACAATAGAGTTTTTACAGTCCTGTGAGGCTATCGTTCCTAACAAATAAAGAAATCAAAATTGAAAATTGAACCTATTAAATTCCCTAACACGCTCTAAAGTAATTTTGGTCTAACAGTATACTAGTTTTTAACCTTCTCATCATTTATTCCACTTCACATTCATACAAAAAAAAATTCAGTCACTGTGGGCATTCATTCTAAAGTTAAAAGCTGCTATAGACGCCAAAACACTCAATAATCTCTATCAAATAAACCCTAACAATTTCTAAATTCCAGGACTAATGTGAAATCAAATAAAGTTTTCTAATTAAAACAAATTGGGAACTAAAGCCCTAGGTTACTCAAAGAAAATGCCTCTGTACAAGCTCTATATATACTAACACTTTATACTCGATAAATGATTGTTAACAATAATTGTTAACAATTCTAAATAATCTGGAAGCTAACCTACCAAAAAAAAAGAATCAGTGTAACTTCAAAAACTGCCCTTGCCTTGACACTAAGCGACTTTTCACGACAATTCTATAAAGACACACACAAATTATAATGGTGAATAAAGGACCATTAAACGTGACACCTCATAAAAGTGGATTGAGTCACTCCCCTAGCCACCGTGGGTGAAGTCACTATCTTCTTACTTCATCGTGCGTCTGTCCCCTTTGCAGTAGTCCGACCTCAACACTCTATTGAAAGATGGATTTATAGGGTTTATGATTCACTACCCAACACTAACATTCTCAAGTGCTTTCCAAGGATCGACTACGGTCTGGGCCTACTTAACTTCTACCCCTGGCTTAGGGTCCCTACACTTCACAACTTTACTCTGAAAGATTGACCTTTCATGTCCTCATTAGAAACCTATTTCAAAGCTACTACCTGAAGGCCAGGGATTATAGGGTTTCTGAATTACCCAACACAAGCCATAGGATGCCTCTTAGGTTTGTTGTTTTAGACATAGCCCCCCTCTAAGTTGTGATTTCCTACACCTTTCTTCACCTATTACTCCTGATAATAACTAAAATTTCAGATTTACACTAAATAGTTAATTCACAATGGTATACATTATTCTCATTGGTCTTTGAAACTCGGGTTTTAACAAGAAATAGTTTGTATAGAAAAAAAAAAAAAGGAATCCTAATGAAGTTCTACTTTAAAAAAAAAGGTTGAAATCTCTAAGCTTCTCATTCTATTGAGATGATTCTCTGTACACACTCCAAAATCCTAGTTATGGTCCACCTCCATAAACTCACAAAAGAAAATAAACTTGTAATAATTACCACCAATTTGGTCATTCAGTACCCAAAATAGTAATCCATCATTAAAAAAAAAAATGTGCAAGGTTCATAAGAAAAATAGAAATCCTATCTTCAAACATTCATCTAATCCTATCTATTTAACCTAAAAAAAAATATTATCATTTACTGTAAAAGCTATCTAGAGGGTCTGTATCCCATCCGTCCTGTGTTTACAATAAGCGACAAAGAGAAAACAACAAAGAAAAAAAAAAAAAGGAAAAATCCTCAAATTAGACCATATTATAAATCCTAGAATCCTATTAAAAAAAAGCAACTACTACACTGACTATCCAACTAATTCAACATTGCTTCATAAAGATTGCTCACAGTGATGGATACCAAGAGAGCCTCGTCTTTTAGGTGCTTCACTGTCCGAGACACAAAATCTTAACTCCTAGTTGAAGAAATGGATATCTCTTTAATCATAAAAGTAGGTCTTAAATCTATACTAAAATAAAAGTTTATAAAATTACTAAAAAAAAAAAACAAAGGCTGAGTTTAAAAAAAAAAGGATGCACAAATGCTCTTACATTTTGATAAATTTACACACAAAAAAAAAAAAAGTTCAAAAATCTAGAAATTACCCTAAAAAATTAAATATAAAAAAACCTTTTACTCTAAATTTAACCTGTTCATACCATGTAAATATTTCCTTTATACTATGAAAAGCTTAATCATGTAGGTCAGCATGTACCTCAAGGGCAGACCATTGGCATGCTAACACTTCTATAAGTGAAAATCATTATTAACCAAAAAGAATGTCAAGAAATGTAATTTTTTTTTTTTTACACTCATATGCAATATTCCTGAAATACCTCATTAAGATAATAATAATTATAGCTTTTGTTATTTCAAACACTTGAAAAGAAAACATGCCTTTTCATTCAATAAATTGCCTTAGAAAATTGTTTCAACCAATAAAGATGAAAAAAAATAAAAAAGGCATTTAGGCCTAAAATAAATAAACTTCTAATTGGTTTAACTATGAACTGGTTTATAAATATAGGCAAACTTAATGAAATGTATTTCATGAATTAGATTATTAGATCTGGGTATATGTAACCATATAATAGGAAAACCTCCCTGCCAATTTCTTACATAATGGTAAGTCATTTGAAATTGACATCTGTTATATGTTTATTATATATGACACTGTCATAGTTTCCATATTAAAGTAAATTAAAAATTATTAACATCATAATTTCTTCTAAGTAAATATATTTTAAAACATCTAAATGTTACAAACAGAAAAGAATTTAAATAAAATATTGTATATACTAAATGTATGAAACAGGTTTATTATTAGTGTATTTTCAATAATATTTGAAAATATAAACGTGTATTCTCTGTATAAAAGAAAGAAATGGTAATTAATTTTAATCAACTATTGTCTGACGTCAGTGTTTCCCATTTCTAGCGCCAAAAATTATATTTGGTCCCAGCACATCTGGTGACTCCAGATGTTGTTTTTCTGCACCGAGTCCTAAATTTAAACTAAGCTGCCATCATGGCTCGAATTTCGTAGCTTTGTTCTTACATTGTTACATTCTTACATTGTTACATACGTTACATTCTTCAAAATTACAAAACACAGCATTAAATATACCAATCGACGAAGCTATAATATTGTAAATAAAAATAACGGTTGTTATTTACCTAACTCCCATATATAATTATACCATAAATAGTTTAAAGTATTAAATATAAATGTTTATTAAAACACGAAAAGTAAACTCAACAAAACAATAGTTTTTTTTAGAAGAAGCATTAGATTTGTTTACTTACTACAGAGTGGATATTGGATAATTTTTATCACTTTAAATAATTAAAAACACAAACTTGCTTAAAAAAAAATTACAAGTTATATATATAAATATCTACCTAAAAATAATAATTCTGTGTACATTGAAAAATATTTTATTAGTCTAATTTCCCTGGGTATTGATTCTTAATTAATCTCAGGATGCGTGGACTACTTCACCAATACTTAAAAATAGTATGGCTTTTCATTAGGTATATATTTCTAAAGTATAGGGGAAGAAACATATACTAAATTCGAGCCCCGCGGCGGGCGACATTGATGAGTTCGTGAGCATTTCATAAATTTTTAGTATAATGGAAGAAGAAAGTCATTGTTAAAAACAATGATGATTTATACTTTTACTATTTCCAGATCTCTACATGTCCATGTATTAGGGCGCCAGTGGCTGCTGAAAAGCAGACCACAAATTTATTCATCTATGGCACATGTAGAGACCTAAAGCTGTGCCGGCTAGCAATTATATGTTAAAAGGGGAAATTAACCAATCAATATTTTGGCCAAACATATTTTATTTATTCTAATAAAATAAATTTTCAATGTACTACACAAGCAGATATATATATATAAGATTTCATGAAAAAGGATAATAAAAAAAAAAAAAAAACTATATAAGTTTAAAATTGGGAGGAGTTTAATATGCATATAAATGTAAACACACACAAAAAAAAAAAAAAAAAAACCTATTATGCCATTATCCCCAGAATATCCCCACCTACCTTCAGCCACCCATGTCCACCATTCGAAAAAGGGGCAGGCAAGGCCGCAGCTAGCGGCCTTCGCCCTCCGCAACTCCAAGTCTTTTTTTGCTTCTCAAAAAAGATCAAATTTTTGTTTAAAAAAAATGTCAATATCAAAAAAATGTCAATCTTCCAGCATGTAAATATCAATCTCCCGCTTCCTTGTCCCCGTGTTGCTGACCTCACCCCCCCAAGCTATCATCGCCTTTCTCTCTATGAAAATAAAAAAAAATTAAAAAGGCATCTTAAAAAAAAATAAATTAAATATAAAATTATTAAAGAAATATTCACAAAAAATAAAATAAAAATACAAAAATATTGAATAAAAAAAAACAATTAATATTGTAGGATCTGGGCATCTTGGGGTCAGCTTGGGAAAGGTTCAGGGCTCGTGGTGGAGTCAGGTCAAGCACCATAGGTCGGTGGCTTGACTACATGGGAGGGGCGTCTGGGTCCATCTTGGACTGGCTTGTGGTCAAGTCGGCCACCATCGGACATGTGGCTCGACCAACAGGAAGGGGTGTCTGAGTCCATCTCAGGCTAGCTTGGTGTTGGTGGGGCCAGGTCATCCACCATAGGTCAGGTGTCTTGACCACCAGGAAGGGGTGTCTGAGTCCATCTTGGACTATCCTGGTGTTGGTGGGGCCAGGTCATCCACCACAGGTCAGGTGACTTAATCACCAGGGAGGGGTGTCTGAGTCCATCTTGGACTATCCTGGTGTTGGTGGGGCCAGGTCATCCACCACAGGTCAGGTGACTTGATTACAGGAAGGGGATCTCGGTCTCTGGCTCAGTGCTGCCAGGGCTAAAGGTGGCTTCAGGCTCCATCACAACACCTCGCAATCACCAGAGGTTTGTGGCTTAGATGGACATATGTGGGATATGGTTAGGTTAGGTGGGGTTCTGGGTTACTTTGGCATATTATGGTCACGAGGTGTCCCAACACATTCATATATTTTATGTTTAATTTTGAATAACGTTATTTTGAAATGAATAATAATTTGCACTAAGAAAAATAATAAATGTTGTTATGACTTTTTTCATACAGGTGAATATTATGGAATGCGATTATATTCAAATGGCGTTAATTCATTTGATATCTAATTGGATAATTTGTAACTTATACTTGCTCCTATATAAATCTGAGCCAACGATATCTCCATACAGATCTTGCGTTGTGGTGCTGCCTTGATTCATTTCTTGAGCCTTCGCAACGTGCGCGCTTTAAAATCGCAAGCCAAATCTTGAAGCCGAGGTGCTGCTCAGATTAAGTCTTTGAGCCCTCACAAGAGGCAGTCTTCAAAACCAGTAACCAAATTTTACAGAGGTGGAACCAAATTAATCAATTCCTTGAACCTTCACATCGCGCACCATTAAGATCAGCGGCTAGTTTTTGCAGAACTAGTTCTCCCTGATCAATCTCTTGAGACATTGGAACGTGCGGCCTCTAAAGCCAGATAATCGACTGTTATTTTAATTCTTTGAGCCTTCGCAAAGTGCGTCCTTGAAAACAAGCAGCCATATCTTGCAGCCAACTGTTTAGAACAATTGATTAATTCCTCGAATTTTTGCAGCGAGTATCTTCGAAAACTGGATGCCAGATCATCTCCTTAGCCCCTTGCAGTTTAATACAAGATCAAATTATTATATCAAACAAAATTTTGATAACTTCTTCTTGGCTTGGGATTCAATCTTTCTTTTATTTTATACACTTAAAGTATTTGATTTTGAGCCTACTCGTATCTGCGAAATATTCCTTTATTTAATTATATTTAGCCCCCTTGTTGCTAGGTTTGCTTTAACAATCTAATATTTTCGAATTTATTCGTTTTTTACAACTATATGATACTTCTTATTCAAAAACAGCTATTCATTGAGGGAAATTTTCCAAATGGTTCTTAAATTGTTTTCATCGATAGATTTCCACAATTACAAATTTCTTGTTTTTAATATAATAACCCTACACTTGGGAATGTGTGCGTAGTTAAAATCTCTATTTGATTTTTGAATAAGAGGATCATTTTCTTGCATCAAGCGGTGCCACTTCAGTTAAAAATTCATTAAAACATTGAACATGATTGATAACCTAAGCGCGCAAATCAGATCAATGAAAATGTCTTAAGGCGATTTACTGCGATATAGGGCCGAAAGATGTGGAATCCAGCTATAATTGTTTGTCCTTAATTTTGTGGTAAATAGAAGTTTGTAAATTCCAATGGAAGATGTCCTGGGACTTTGTGTTTTATATTTTGTATTATTAATCAAGAAATAGAGAGAAATTATTTTAAACATCTGACATTTAGATTACATACTAAAAAAAAAACCTCCCCCAAAAAGAAATATTTTACTGAAACTATTTTAGACGCTTATGATTCTTTTAAAAATTAAACAATTATCTATTATCCTTACGGCAATGAAAATTAATGGGAGGGCCTGGCTCATAAATTCTGAACTCCCCTCCGGTGTCGCCGGTTTAGGTCAGTAGATAATTGTTTAATTTTTAAAAGAATCATATGCGTTTAAAAAAGTTTAAATTTCTCTTAACAGATGGCGTGATATTGCATAAGAATATTTTACTCTCTCTCTCTTTTAAAAAAAATCTGATATACTCTTAATACGAGCTTTGTCCTAGTAATTTAGAAGACAGTGTTTTCGTTTTTGATTAAAGCATATGTGGGGGCCAAGAGACTTCCTTCCAGCCTTGCTGGGACGACAGACCACGCCGTCAGCAAACATACAAGCGGGGCCATGAACTAGGAGATGACCACCGCTGTGCGGCACATCGGCGGAAACCAGAGAGAACCAGAATAGACATTCTAGGGTGTTGTCCTTTTTGTCTTCCTCTGAAAATGTAGCTAATAAGTAACACCAATAAAACACTAACTTTGAAATACTTTCTGAGCCATCGCTGGACTAATAAATCGACACACCACACATACTTAGGGTATTGTCTGAATCCCGATAGACATAATAAAAGGTACAACTTTCTTATTTATTGCGTATGATATTGTTTTTTACAGCACAATACAACAATGTTGGCAAGTTTCTCTAGAGTGGAATGTCGAGGTGACGAATCCACTCCAGGGCCTCCTCTGTGCACCGGTGGATATCCCCGAGTGTTCCCTGGAAGAATCTTCGAGGACAGTCCCTTAGGATATGGTGCATTGTTTGTATTTGTCCACAGTCGCAGTTCTGGTCTGGACTCATGTTCCACTTATTTAGTAGGTAGTTGCATCTACCAGTAGAGGTCCTGATTCTATTGAGGGTTGACCAGGTCCTCCTAGGTAGGTTGTAGCCGGGAGGTTTGGTGTTAGGGTCCTCCACCAGGTCTTTGTTGGCGATGGCAAGATTGCTCCATCGGTTTCTCCACTCTTCTTTAAGATCTACATTTTCATCGGCCACCCATACAGGATTCCTTGATATTAGTCGAGTTGGGGGAGGAATTTCGAGAACAGTGTTGATTGGAAGCTTAGTGTTAGCTTTAATTTTACTGAGAAGGTTGGAGGTAGATTTCTTTCTTCTGAGGTCAGGAGGTGCTATGTTAGAGAGATATGGGAGCCAGTCTATAGGGGTAGGTCTCATGTTTCCCGTTATTAATCTCATAGTTTGGTTAAGTTGAGCATCTATGCTGTCTGTATGGGAGCTTCTTTCCCACACAGGGGCGCAGTACTCCGCAACTGAGTATACTAAGGCGAGGGCAGTCGTGCGTAGAGTGTCAGCACTACAGCCCCACGTGGTGCCTGCCAACCTAGTCATGATATTATTCCTTGTTTTTAATTTATCTCTCGTTTTTTCAAGGTGTTGGCGAAAAGTGAGAGATCTATCAAGGGTTACTCCCAGATATTTGGGGCATGGATCATGGCTGAGTGGTTTGTTGCAGAATGTGAGTTTCAAGGGTCTATTGGCTTTATGGTTATTCAGATGGAATACTGATGAGACTGTCTTGGAAGGGTTGGGAATCAGGTGCCATTTTGAGAAGAAATTCTCCAATTTCTTTAGGTCTTCATTGAGTATCTGTTCCAGAGTTGAGAAAGATTGTTCTTGGTGAAGAAGAGCTATATCATCAGCATACAGAAATTTTTGAGAATTAGTAGCTGGGATATCAGCAGTGTAGACATTAAATAGTAAGGGAGCAAGAACTGACCCCTGTGGCAGTCCGTTATTTAGGGTGCGAGGTCTGCTTTTTTTTGTTGTTGAGGTGTACTGTTATTTTCCTGTTGGTGAGAAAATTATTTATTAGTTTGATGATATTTTTACAGTTGATTATTTTGGATAGTTTGTATAATAATCCCTCTCTCCAAACTGTATCGTATGCGGCGGTTAGGTCCACAAAAACTGCTCCAGTTTTTAATTTTTTCTGGAATCCATCTTCAATTGTGGTTGTTAGTGCCAGGGTTTGCTCACATCTTTCTTAAGTTTTGAACATGAGTGTATACTAATACAATCACACTTATTAAAATAATATTTTAAAATAAATAACACACATATATCTTTTTAATATATTTTAAAATTATCAATATACTGAACTATCTCGTATCTAATTCAGAAATTATATTAAATAACACATATATATATATAACTTATATCTGGGTAGTTGGTGATCTAAGGATACACTCCAGGAGCCTGGGTTACCTTTATGTTGATCTCTCTCTCACTACTATAACATATATATATATATACATATATATATGCATAATATAATATATTATAAGACGATAACGTGCCATATATATACTGATCTGATCTGTTTTGTTTAAAGATAATATATCAGTGATATATTATTATTTTACTCTGTTTTGATTGGACAGCCTTTTTATATCCAAGATGATGATAAAAACGTTCGATTCGAATCAAAACAGAGTAAAGTAATAATATATCACTGATATATTATCTTTAAACAAAACAGATCAGATCATATATAAGAAACGGAAGCATTAAAACACGAATGGTTCTATTCAAATATAAAACAAACCTCTACTGTACTTACTGCGATGAAAAAATATTGGGAGGGCTTGGCTCATCAGTGATGAACCTTCCCAGCGGTTTCACCATTTCCATATCTTATATATAGATGGTACGTTATCATCTTATAATTAATTCTACCTAACTGGCCTTGTACTTATTGTTTGTGGAAGAGTATTGCTCGATGTAAATATTTATATGTAATTCTACTGTTCTAAAAGCTTATGTCCATAGTTTGCTTAAATACCATTTCTAAGATTTCACCTTTCATTGTAGCATATATAAGCAGAATGATCCAATACAGTATTAGAGCTCTAAGAAGCTATCTGATAGATTAAATTGGCGAAACCGCTGGGAGAGTTCACCACTGATGAGCCAAGCCTTCCCAATATATTTATTCATCGCAGTAAGGACAGTAGAAGTTTGTTTTATATTTGAGAAAAGAGAAAAATTAATTGTTAAATGCTTCCATTTCTAATATATCTATATATATATATAAATGAATGTATGTGTGTGTGTCTGTCCTTTATGCCTGACCAAACCACTCATTGGAACGCCATGAAACTTTGGGAAGTTATTTAGTATAGTACTGCGAAGGTTTCTAGCAAATAAAATTTTTGAAATAACTTTTCGCTTTAAAATAATCAAGATAAATATTCTAATTTATCTGTTATAATTCAACAATCTGCTCTAAATATTATCATGATGATACGATGATTTTGTAATGTAGAAAATTAGGAAAGACAAAATTCAGGATGACACGGCAATTTATTTGAGACAAGAATAATGATACAATTCCAAGGCAAGATACAATTCCTTTAACTTCCAATTTACCGAGGGAACCAATTAATATTGATTTTATTCAACTTATCGAGTATTTTTCAAGGGACCGGGAAAAAATGTTCACTTTATCGAGAGATTCGTTAGACAAACCTTTACTCGGGTAAAACCCGGGCGAAGCCGGGTACATCCGCTAGTAATATATAAATATAACATAAAAATTATATTTTTACATATATTCAGACATCAATAAAAGCTGTATATTTGCCTAAAGGTTTGATAAAGCCCTATATAACAATAGCGAGAGACAAAAATTATAAAGAAAAATGTTTTCATTTTGATAAAAATGGCGCAAAAACTAATCTTCAAACATTTTATAATCCGCTTACATTTTAAGCGGGGGCGAAAAAAGGATTGTTTTTGTTGTTTTCGTTTTTAAAATCTCTTATATTAATATATATATTTAAATTGTAACTAATTTTCAAAATAATAAACATCATATATAATAAACTAGCTATATACAATTAGTATCTAACTCTGTCTATTTTTTCAGCAAAGTATAAAAGGAATTTTTTATTTATATTTAGCGTCTACCACTTTTTTTTATAAGCTGTTGAGATAAAACACCCTGGAGGTTGTTTCTTAAAGTTGTTTTTTTTTTAATAGCAGACGAAGATATGCAACTTTTTTTTACCTTGATGAATGCAAGCCTCTTGATTTTATTTATTACCAGCACTTCAGAATTGAATATTTTTTATTTTGTTTCGCGCATATAAAAGAATATTAAAAACAAAATAGGTATATTGTAATACCTTTATAGAAGCCAACGTGAGGCTGGTGGTGTGTGTACGCGTCTCGTGTGGTGAGGATTCGAAGAACGCTGTAGTTTATAAGCGTTGAATAGATGTTATTCTTTTCTTTTCTCTCTAACTCCATATTTAATTCTATATTTATTCTATTATTGTGATTTCAACGCCACTCTGTGTTGTGATCTAAGTTCTATAGACAATTGACAATTTAAACAATTTTATTGATTCTTTTAATCAAATCTTACAAAGGTGGAAAAATAAAAGAGTAAAAGGGCATATAAAGTGTAGGGGAATATATAGTTGTGTACAAATGTCTTCAGCAAGGGAGGTTTCCCCACCTTGAGAGAGTCCTCCTACAGACAAGGTTGAACACTCCTCAGTTCCGCGCCGAGGAAGTACCTATAGATGTGTGTCTTGGCAGACGCCAGGATGGCCAGGGCGTCATCGTCTAGGTCATGCCCGAAGACCCAGCCCTGCAGGTCAGGGGGCCGCCCGATGATGGTAAATGCCTCCCTGATGAGAGGCCTGATGTAGCGGCAGGACCAGTACCGGTGAACCAGCGACAGGTCGCCGGACCCACAGGTTCTATAGAGGGAGTCTCTATTCTTGGTCGGCGGGGTTGAAGGTGTCGCTGCTTGTACCACTTTTAAAATATACGACGAGGGAAAATTAGATTTATTTTCAATTAAGAAAATAGTAAAGGATTATTTAATGAATTATATATTTAAATGTATTTACACTATGAGAATCGGGGAATCAGGGCAAATCCTCCCGTTCGAAAGTTGTTTACAAGTTCATATCTTTTGTTTATGAACGTTTATATGTTTCTATGTACTCCCGTAGAAGGGCAGAGATACCCCGAAGGCTCGAGAATACGTTAAATAAAGATAAAACAAACTCATCTCCAGAGAAACCTGTGGCATTTGTTTGATTAAAAAATATGAAAATTCGTAACTATTATAGACACGTATGATTCTTTTAAAAATTAAACAGTATTTACTGTCCTTATTGCAATGGAAAAATTAATGGTAGTGCCTTTTTTTCCATTGCAGTAAGGACAGTAGAAATTGTTTGATTTTTAAAAGAATTATACGCGTCTATTATAGTTTCGAATTTTCATTATAGATGACGCGCTAATACATCATAATATAATTAAAGAATATGTTTATAATTTTCATCGATAGACGACGCTGAGTTAATGATTATTTTTAATTAAATAATTAGTGATGTTGTTGCACCAAGTTGTAGCTTTGCAGGGTCGTCGACCTTGGTTTCTTCCTTCTTGGTGTTATACCCATTTCCCGAGCGGGTTTTCATACTTAAAACAAATAAAGAAAAGTAAATAAATAAATTACATTTTAAAGTTATTGTGTTTATTTATTCGTTGTCTTCCTCGTAGGTCGTGATCCGCAGTCTTCCTCTCCGTCCTCTCTCGCTCCAATATGCAATCAAGATATGTATGTACAATAAAATATTACAAAAGGAATGAAACTATAAAAAGGAATGATGATAATCTAAATAATCTGTTTTAAATGAATATTAAATATCATAGAATATTTTGAATAAATGTAAGGCGCATTAAAATTGATGTAACAATGTACCGTTCATTATATTGTATCGAATACATTCACATTAATCTTATTAATTATTTCTATTTACAAAAAAGTTTTATTATACACGAAAAAAAGAGGCAAAACATTACTAATCATTTCCATAATTCAATTCAAGTTTAAAACCAAAATTATAAAACACATAGAGGCGTTATATTATCAAAGTTTATAGAGCAAAGTTCATATAATTCTATAGAAATAAAAGAAACCCCCAATAATATTTCATAAAAAGAAGAGACACAATAAAAAATGACTTTCCGGTGGTTTCGAAATTGAGCCATTAAGAACAAAGATTGAGGAGTATTCCTTATTGAACAGTTGGAGACAAAATGGTTTGGTAGCTTATAGAAATCCTTCTTCTTTTTTTCTTATCTCTTTAAGATTTTTTTATCTTTAAATTATTTTGAAGATGAATGCTACAAGAGATCAAGTGAGGAAGTCATTCTTTTTTTAAAGTGAAAATAACAAATCAAAACCTTTCTCACTTGAAGATATAAATAAATGGAAAATAGTTGAAATAGAAAATATATTTATATAATTCAAAATCACGGCTTTAGAGAATAAAAGATTATTTATATTTATAGACAAAACTTAAAGAAATTGAACCCCTTCCCCTTTTCTAATATATATAAATTATATTTTGATCCAATATATGCCTTTTTAATTAAAAAATATCAACTATTCTCGTTGATTTTTAAATATTCCAGAATTGGCCAAATATCCACTCTTGTCATGATTAACCAAGAATGGGTATTTGGCCAATTCCGGAATAATTAAAAATCAACAAGAATAGTTGATATTTATTCCGATAGATGGCGAAAGCCATCAGTAACTTTCAGTTGCACGATAAGGAGATGCCTTTTTTCATAATTTATGCACCTTATCCCAGTACAATATCACATTTGTACTATTTTTTCTCATTGCGAAGCACGTATGTTACTTTTCTAATAAAAAAATATTCTCCTTCCCATTACTGAAATAATAAAAATAATGAGAGGGCCTGACTTATCATTGGTTAACCCTCTTAGCGGTTTTACTAGTTTATCATTGCTGCAAGGGCAGTAGAAAATTGTTTAATTTGAAAAGAAACATTCGTTCTATAGCTTACATTTCAAATAACAGATATCTAGTTAATGCATCGTGCTTATAATTCTAAGCTATAACAATGTTTTTATATTCAAATAATTATAACTCCATATGTACATATTGTCACAGTATCTACTTATATATTTGCCTTATTCTGTCTGTCTGTCTGTCGGTCTGTCGGTCTGTCTGTCTGTCTGTCTGTCTGAAGCTCACGGATAGAATGCGCGCCCATTGGCCGCCAGCAAACACGTGACCTCCCTGCCCGCCCCCCTTTAGACAACCCTGTTATCAGCTGTGTGTTACATCCACCTGTCTATACAGACCACCCTGTCTATAGCGGCCACCCTAGGCAACCCTGTTATCAGCTGTGTGATACATCCACCTGTCTATACAGACCACCCTGTCTATAGCGACCACCCTAGACAACCCTGTTATCAGCTGTGTGATACATCCACCTGTCTATACAGACCACCCTGTCTATAGCGATCACTTTCGGCAACCCTGTTATCATCAGTGTGATACATCCACCTGTCTATACAGACCACCCTGTCTATAGCGATCACTTTCGGCAACCCTGTTATCATCAGTGTGATACATCCACCTGTCTATACAGACCACCCTGTCTATAGCGGTCCCTTTCGGCAACCCTGTTATCAGCTGTGTGATACATCCACCTGTCTAAACAGACCACCCTGTCTATAGCGACCACTCTAGACAACCCTGTTATCAGCTGTGTGATACATCCACCTGTCTAAACAGACCACCCTGTCTATAGCGCCCACTCTAGACAACCCTGTTATCAGCTGTGTGATACATCCACCTGTCTATACAGACCACCCTGTCTATAGCGACCACCCTAGACAACCCTGTTATCATCAGTGTGATACATCCACCTGTCTATACAGACCACCCTGTCATAGCGGTCACCCTAGGCAACCCTGTTATCAGCTGTGTGATACATCCACATGTCTATACAGACCACCCTGTCTATAGCGGTCAGTTTAGGCAACCCTGTTATCTGCTGTGTGATACATCCACCTGTCTATACAGACCACCCTGTCATAGCGGTCACCCTAGGCAACCCTGTTATCTGCTGTGTGATACA
Source organism: Cordylochernes scorpioides (assembly GCA_030710605.1). Taxonomy (NCBI): domain Eukaryota; kingdom Metazoa; phylum Arthropoda; class Arachnida; order Pseudoscorpiones; family Chernetidae; genus Cordylochernes; species Cordylochernes scorpioides. The sequence continues at coordinate 21,368,091 of CP092876.1, forward strand.
TCCACCTGTCTATACAGACCACCCTGTCATAGCGGTCACCCTAGGCAACCCTGTTATCAGCTGTGTGATACATCCACCTGTCTATACAGACCACCCTGTCATAGCGGTCACCCTAGGCAACCCTGTTATCAGCTGTGTGATACATCCACCTGTCTATACAGACCACCCTGTCATAGCGGTCACCCTGGGCAACCCTGTTATCAGCTGTGTGATACATCCACCTGTCTATACAGACCACCCTGTCATAGCGGTCACCCTAGGCAACCCTGTTAACAGCTGAGTGATACATCCACCTGTCTATACAGACCACCCTGTCATAGCGGTCACCCTAGGCAACCCTGTTATCTGCTGTGTGATACATCCACCTGTCTATACAGACCACCCTGTCTTAGCGGTCACCCTAGGCAACCCTGTTATCAGCTGAGTGATACCTCCACCTGTCTATACAGACCACCCTGCCACAGCGGTCACCCTAGGCAACCCTGTTATCAGCTGAGTGATACATCCACCTGTCTATACAGACCACCCTGTCATAGCGGTCACCCTAGGCAACCCTGTTATCTGCTGTGTGATACATCCACCTGTCTATACAGACCACCCTGTCATAGCGGTCACCCTAGGCAAACCTGTTATCAGCTGTGTGATACATCCACCTGTCTATACAGACCACCCTGTCGTAGCGGTCACCCTAGGCGAACCTGTTATCAGCTGTGTGATACATCCACCTGTCTATACAGACCACCCTGTCGTAGCGGTCACCCTAGGCGACCCTGTTATCAGCAGAGTGATACATCCACCTGTCTATACAGACCACCCTGTCATTGCGGTCACCCTAGGCAACCCTGTTATCAGCTGAGTGATACATCCACCTGTCTATACAGACCACCCTGTCATAGCGGTCACCCTAGGCAACCCTGTTATCAGCTGAGTGATACATCCACCTGTCTATACAGACCACCCTGTCTATAGCGGCCACTCTAGACAACCCTGTTATCATCAGTGTGAAAAATACGCCTGTCTATACAGACCACCCTGTCTATAGAGACCACCCTAGACAACCCTGTTATCAGCTGTGTGATACATCCACCTGTCTATACAGACCACCCTGTCATAGCGGTCACCCTAGGCAACCCTGTTATCAGCTGTGTGATACATCCACCTGTCTATACAGACCACCCTGTCATAGCGGTCACCCTAGGCAACCCTGTTAACAGCTGAGTGATATATCCACCTGTCTATACAGACCACCCTGTCATAGCGGTCACCCTAGGCAACCCTGTTATCTGCTGTGTGATACATCCACCTGTCTATACAGACCACCCTGTCTTAGCGGTCACCCTAGGCAACCCTGTTATCAGCTGAGTGATACATCCACCTGTCTATACAGACCACCCTGCCACAGCGGTCACCCTAGGCAACCCTGTTATCAGCTGAGTGATACATCCACCTGTCTATACAGACCACCCTGTCATAGCGGTCACCCTAGGCAACCCTGTTATCTGCTGTGTGATACATCCACCTGTCTATACAGACCACCCTGTCATAGCGGTCACCCTAGGCAAACCTGTTATCAGCTGTGTGATACATCCACCTGTCTATACAGACCACCCTGCCGTAGCGGTCACCCTAGGCGACCCTGTTATCAGCAGAGTGATACATCCACCTGTCTATATAGACCACCCTGTCATAGCGGTCACCCTAGGCAACCCTGTTATCAGCTGAGTGATACATCCACCTGTCTATACAGACCACCCTGTCATAGCGGTCACCCTAGGCAACCCTGTTATCAGCTGAGTGATACATCCACCTGTCTATACAGACCACCCTGTCTATAGCGGCCACTCTAGACAACCCTGTTATCATCAGTGTGAAAAATACGCCTGTCTATACAGACCACCCTGTCTATAGAGACCACCCTAGAAAACCCTGTTATCAGCTGTGTGATACATCCACCTGTCTATACCGACCACCCTGTCTACAGCGGCCACTTTAGGCAACCCTGTTATCATCAGTGTGTTACATTCACCTGTCTATACAGACCACCCTGTCTACAGCGGCCACTTTAGGCAACCCTGTTATCATCAGGGTGTTACATTCACCTGTCTATACAGACCACCCTGTCTATAGCGACCACCCTAGACAACCCTGTTATCAGCTGTGTGATACATCCACCTGTCTATACAGACCACCCTGTCTATAGCGGTCACTTTAGGCAACCCTGTTATCAGCAGTGTGATACATACACCTGTCTATACAGACCACCCTGTCTATAGCGACCACTCTACAGCTGTGTGATACATCCACCTGTCTCTACAGACCACCCTGTCTATAGCGGTCACTCTAGGCAACCCTATTATCAGCTGTGTGATACATCCACCTGTCTATACAGACCACCCTGTCTATAGCGGCCACCCAAGACAACGTTTTTGAAATATATTCGCACTCGGGTAAACCCCGGGCGTTGCCCGGGCCTTTCGTCTAGTATATATATATGTAGTGATCTACTCTACAAATCATCATCAATGTTATCATCCTGACGTCAGCATTATATAAATACAGTTAAACCTGTCTATAGCCATCCCTATTTGGACTCACCAAAATAGGGTGCTATAGAGAAGGGGTGCTATAAAATAGGTCACTTTTTATGTAAATCGCATCGTACTACGTATTTAAAATCGGGCGCTATAGAGAGGGAGGCGCTATTTAGAGGGGACGCTATAGAGTATTAATTGATTAATGATCATTTTGTCTATGTTGTGTGTGATCAGAATTATATAAAATAATATGATAGACATGTTATATGTACAAAGTACATACATTCTCTACTATTAATGGAAAGAGAGTACTGTATACAAGTAAACATAAATGTTTTCCTGATTGTACTTATGCGAGGAGTAGAGCTCTCCTAATTAGCTTTGTAAAGTCATTAGAGAAAGAAAAGTTGCAAACAAATTGAATTACTCTACTTAGACGAGCACTTAAGTGACTTTGAGTAGTTTCATTATTGACAACGGTCATTTTGGGTACGTTTGTCAGAATGCAACAGTGGGTTAGATCAGTGGTTTTATCGCTGCGTTCTCAAAATTTCCTTTTATTCATATTGTTTCAGTTTACATGTGTCGAATCACCTTGTCCTGGCTGTTTATATATGGAGAGTTAGTGGAGTAGAGACCCTAGACCTTGTAGCTGTTGGAGCTCCTAACTAGACTTCATGGCCAGAAATTAATGTTTCCTTGATTTTGTATAACCTATCTATTTCCTCTCAGTTTACAGGTGTTACATTCGAGTCACCTTGTCCTGGCTGTTTACATATGGAGAGTTGGTGGAGTAGAGGTGACAGACCTTGTAGCTGTTGGAGCTCCTAACTAGACGTCATGGCCAGAAATTAATGTTTCCTTGATTTTGTATAACCTATTTATTTCCTCTCAGTTTACAGGTGTCGAGTCACCTTGTCCTGGCTGTTTACATATGGAGAGTTGGTGGAGTAGAGGTGACAGACCTTGTAGCTGTTGGAGCTCCTAACTAGACGTCATGGCCAGAAATGAATGTTTCCTTGATTTTGTATAACCTATTTATTTCCTCTCAGTTTACAGGTGTCGAGTCACCTTGTCCTGGCTGCTTACATATGGAGAGTTGGTGGAGTAGAGGTGACAGACCTTGTAGCTGTTGGAGCTCCTAACTAGACGTCATGGCCAGAAATTAATGTTTCCTTGATTTTGTATAACTTATTTATTTCCTCTCAGTTTACAGGTGTTACATTCGAGTCACCTTGTCCTGGCTGTTTACATATGGAGAGTTGGTGGAGTAGAGGTGACAGACCTTGTAGCTGTTGGAGCTCCTAACTAGAAGTCATGGCCAGAAATTAATGTTTCCTTGATTTTGTATAACTTATTTATTTCCTCTCAGTTTACAGGTGTTACATTCGAGTCACCTTGTCCTGGCTGTTTACATATGGAGAGTTGGTGGAGTAGAGGTGACAGACCTTGTAGCTGTTGGAGCTCCTAACTAGACGTCATGGCCAGAAATTAATGTTTCCTTGATTTTGTATAACTTATTTATTTCCTTTCTCAGTTTAAAGGTATCTCAGTATAAATTATAAGAATAATTTATAACGCCTTGCTATAAGTTTTAATTTTTGCTTGCTCCTGACGAGGACAAAAGCTTTTTGTCGAAACGTCGAGGTAATAAAAAGATTTATACTGGCCGAAGTATCTTTTTTCAAGAACTATATAGCAGAAGAGAGTAAGAGAGTCTCTCTTCTATCCAGATAGAATCTCACTAGATATGTTCTAAAGCAACTACATCATTCACTCTAAATGGAAACAACAACCTTAACACTTATAAACATGCGGAAGAGCATTGCTCAGTGCAAATATTTAAGTGTAATTCTACTGTCCTAAAAGCTTATGTCCATAGTTTACTTAAATATCATCTCTAAAATTCTACCCTTCAGTGTAGCATATATAAGCAGAATGATCCAATACAGTATTAGAGCTCTAAAGAAGCGGTCTGGTAGATTAAATTGGCGAAACCGCTGAGAGGGTTCACTACTGATGAGCCAAGCCCTCCCAATATATTTTTTCATCGCAATAAGGCAGTAGAAGTTTGGCATATGTATAAAAAAACATTCGCGTCTAAATGTTTTAATTTTTGTCATACTTATAAACATGTTCCTTATTTTCAAAATTATTAATGAATTTGATTAAAAATAACTTCTCCCATATAACAATGGATTATTTACTCTCTCAAATAAATTTTGGTTAAAATAAATTTAGATTTTAATCATGAACAACGCTTATATTGTTACATCAATTTTAATGCGTCTTACATTTATTCAAAATATTCTATGATATTTAGTATTTTTTAAAACAGAATATTTAGATTATCATCATTCCTTTTTATAGTTTCATTCCTTTTGTAATATTTATTGTAAATATATCTTGATTGGTGATTGGAGCGAGAGAGGACCTAGACGAAGACGGCGGATCACGACCTACGAGGAAGACCACGAATAAATAAACAGAATAACGTTGGAAGGTAATTTATTTTTATTCACTTTGATTTATTTACTTTTACTTTTATTTATTTGCTTTGGATATGGAAACCCGCTCGGGAAACCTGTATAACACCAAGAAGGAAGAAACCAAGGTCGACGACCCTGCAAAGCTGCAACTTGGTGCAACAATATATATTAGATCAAAATATGAATATTGAAATATCTTCAAATGTTTAGAAGCCGTTCGTCGTTCTTTTGTTCAGGGAGAATTTGGCTCGAAACACTCTTACCACTGGAAATCAAGAGAATCAGATAATTTATCATATATGAAAAATCCTTCGGATAACTTCTTATGCCATAAGAAATAAATCCATAAAACTCTAAATACGATATCGTTACATTTGAAAAGACCCATAAATTTATTTGTTGTGACAAGGAATTTTTGAATCATTTAAAGAATTTATTCCTGGCTTAAAAGTTGTCACAAGTTGCCTCTATTATATTTACAATGCCAAATAGTGATCAAAACTTGATAGAATCAGGCAAAGGATCGAATTATATCAAGAGAAAATATAATCAAATGAGAATAAATGGAAAGAAATGTACCAACATCTCACCCTACGTATTGCTTTCCAAAATATCAGCAAACAAATCTAAGGCAATAGCTTACTATAAATTTTAGATCATCATCATGTAAGGACCAGTCAACAAGTGAATGACTTTGAGACGAAGAGTAAAGCCAGTTCAATTTCTATCTTACTACCTATGTAAATAACACAAGATGATCATTACCTTACCCAATTGGGAGAATCTGTATGGGGCATGTCCCTAATAAAGGCTTTTGTGTGTGTGAATAAATGGAAAGAAAATTAAGATTACTTAACTTCATATAAATGAATATTTTCAAAAGACTATAATGGATGATCCAACTCAGAAAGTGGAAAATATGAAACAAAGGTTTAAAAAATCGGAAGATAATCAAAAGAATCAAGTCAAACAACTTCTAGAGGCCATGTAGGAGAATGGAAGAATTAAATAAAACTTGGCGATTAATTTAAAAAACATCAAAACTCATAAAATCAAATTCTTATTTTCAAAATTAAATTCTTATTTTCAAAATTAATAATGTAATTGATTAAAGATAGCGTCCCATATAACAATGGGATTGTTTAACTCTCTCAAAAAAACTATTGGTAAAGATAAATTCAGCTATTAAACATGTAAAACGCTTATATATTAAATCAAAATATGATTATTGAAATATCTTCAAATGTTTCGAAGCGGCTCGGTTCAAGGAGAATTTGACTCGAAGCCTCTTACTACAGGAACTCAAGATAATTTCTCATATGTGAAAAAAATCTTTGGATAACTTCTTATGCCATAAGAAATAAAGCCAAAAAACTCTAAATAGGAGATCGTTACATTTTAAAAGACCCATAAATTTATCTTTAAATAAAAAGGCATATATTGGATCAAAATATAATTTATTTTACCAATATTTCAGTTGGCTGAATTCCTACACTTTAAAAGGACACACTTTAAAATGTTATAATACCTTGATAAAGGTTGGCGTTCAGCCAACTGAAATATTGGTAAAATAAATTATATTTTGCTCCAATATATGCCTTTTTATTTAAAGATTTATTTATGGATTGCTCTATTTTCAAAATAAATTTATCTGTTGTGGCAAGGGATTTATGATCATTTAAAGAATTTTTTCCAGACTTGAAAGTTATCACAAGATGCCTATTAAATTCAAAATGCCAAATAGTGATCAAAACTTGATAGAATAAGGCAAAAGATCGAATTGTATATAAAGGGAAGGAGCAACCAACTGAGAATACATTGAAAGAAAATCAAGATTAATTGACTTAATATAAGTAAAATTGCTCATAGACTAGAGAATGATCCAACTCAGAAAGTGGAACATAAGAAAGAAAGGACATTTCAAAAAAAGAATCGTAAGCTAAAGAATCAAATCAACAACTTCTAGAAGCCATGCAAGAATGGAAGAATAAAACAAAACTTGACGATTAATTTGATGATCAAATGAAGATCTGACTCCCAGTAAAATAAAATGATAATCAGGAAATTCATGATCCCATGCCACATGCAGCATGAAAACGTACGCAAATTCACACTCAGCTCCAGTCATAAACGTAAACAAACAAAATTTTGGTATTGAACAAGAAAACTGTAGTGATATTACAAGCTTCTCCTATCAATTTTAGAGCGTTTCTGCGAAGAGTTAATAAATAGGCGATAAATATGTTATTAAAAGCTGTGATTGAATATCATTAATTAAAATGATCAGAAAATGTACAAATCAATACAGAATCAAGTTACAAATTCTTTTGTAATATGATGCATTAACGCGCCATCTGTTATGAAAATTCGAAACTATTATAGACGTGTATGATTCTTTTTTTAAATTAAACAATTTATACTGCCCTTACTGCAATGGAAAAATTAATGAGAGGGCCTGGCTCATCAGTGTATAACCCTCTCAGCGGTTTAGCCAGTTTAATCTACCAAAATCATTTGTGCCATCAGCTATTCCTGAAGCGATTACCCTGTTCTCGTGCAAATTTTTGGTACCGAGGTCCTTTCACTTGCAAAAACAGCATTCCAATGTCAAAACCTGGAATCAAGTGAATCAGGTATTTTAAATTCTATATTTTTATATTCTATTTTAAAATATTCTCATCATATATTTTATGAATGTTTTTTTTTTAAATTAATTATATTGAATTGATTAATGACATTTTGTGTGTGTCTGTGATTGCATAGATTTATTCTTTATGATTTTGTATTATATTAGAGAATTTTTTTTCTGTGGTTACATAATTAAGTTTGTGAAAAAATAGAACAAATGTATCATTGTACTGGGATAAGGCGCATAAATTATGAAAAAGGTATCTCCTTATCGTGCAACTGAAAGTTGGCGCAAGCCATCAGCAACTTTCAGTTGCACGATAAGGAGATGCCTTTTTCTTAATAGTTAAGTTTTTTTCTTTTTGCTATATTTTTTTTTCGATTTCAGGTTGGCTAGCTCAGTTTATTTCTTAATGTTATGTTTTATGGATAATGTTTGTCGAATTTTTCGATTTATGGTTGCACAGCCCAGTTTCTTTTTTCTTGCTAGATTTCAGTTTAGATAATGTTTGTCGAATTTTTTCAATTTCTTGTTACATAAGGTCAGTTTATTTTTATGCTGCAAGATTTAAGTTTGGATCATGTTAGACGAATTTTTCACTTTCTGGTTGCATAACTTATTTTCTTTCTTCTTTCTAGATTTTTCGATTTCTGATTGCATAACCTAGTTTCTTATTTCTAGATTTCATTATTCATGTTGGTTGAATTTTTCAATTTCTGATTGTATAGCTCAGTTTCTTTTTGCTAGATTTCATAGATCATGTTGGTCGAATTTTTCGATTTCTGGTTGCATATCACAGTTTATTTCTTTTTGCTAGATTTTCAATTTCAAGTTGCATAACTAAATTTCTTGCTAGATTTTAGTTTGGATCATATTGGCCGACTATTTTGTTTATTTTGCATATTTAGTTCTTTCGTTCATATATCTTCTGGTCATTTAGTACACTTCCTTTGCTAATATGATTGTATTCTGGGCATTAGTTTTTCTCTAGTCATTCCAGCTGCCTATTTCGCGCGGGATTTCTGGTTTGTCCTTCTTACTAGTTTACATGATCAATTAGTTTGGTCATCTTTCCTGGGGACTCTTTCGTTCTGGTCCCTGCGGTCTCCTAGGTCGTTCAATCACTCCCAGTGCATTCTCTCGTCCTTGACGTTTGGCGTTCTTGTCTGTGCGTTCCCTTTAGTTCGTTCGCCCTGTCCTAGTGTTGGTTCAGATGTTCTGGAGTGTTGTTCGTATCTATCGCGTACATGCGTATTAGGTCATATCGCTCGTCCAGGAGGCGTCGTGCGGTCTAGTGCGTACTGTGCGGGCGATGCTCTGGGGTGTTTGTTCTGACCTAGTTCGCGCGTTCGTTCTAACGTTGTTTGTTCAGCTGGAGCGTCCAAGTGTGCTTGGGCTTTCGGGTGTATTAGATTGGTTGTTCGTTCTAGCCTGACTGCTCGGCCTGTTCGTGCGGAAATTCAAGGTTTGTTAGAACAGTTGGATCTAGTCGCCTAGTTCGTTCGATTACTTTTAGTCTATTTGTTCATTTTAAAAAGTTCTTGACTGTCCATTCCCGTTAGTCCATCCTGTTTCTACTGTACGTTTGGGCCTTCTCGCGCGTTCGGTTCAACATAAAATATCTATGAAATATAATTTTAAATAAAATAATATTTTAAAGATCCAAATACTCTGCTAAATCGACCGCCAGAAGCCACGCTTCCCCTATAAAAACTCATTGTTGTTGTTTCTCGATGGCCGGCTCAAACTTTTGTACATTATGTAAATAAGTTTTTCATTTTTTTTATTCTTACGCCTTAAGTCAGGCAGTACTTTTATCAAATTAGGTTTTTATGTATTCCTTTAGCTCAATTAAAGCTATTTTTGATAACTAATTTTATTTAATTATTGCCACGACTGCATTAACATAGCATAATCCTCAAGATAACCAAAATAAACAGAAATATCTTTTTTTTAAATAACATATATATAATCTATAGAAGCATTTTAAATTCGAACTATATATCCTTGTACGAAGTGCTGGCTGTTGAGATGTGCCTAGGGAGGAAGCAGACCTACACCCTTTTCCAGGATCGTCTTCTGGAGACCCAAGCTCGGATATAGAATCTCCTATTCTCAAATATTAGAATCCATCCCTTTGAAGATATCCTTCTAATTCCCAACTCTAAGAGCTCTGCTCTGACGATCAATGTTCCTACTCACAATTCCAAAAGCCTTATTCTGAAGATCCAAGTCCCTATTCTCAATTACAAGTCCATATTCCCAACTCTAAGAACCAGGCCATGCTAATCCAAGTCCCTATTCTCAATTACAAGTTCATATTCCCAACTCTAAGAGCCAGGCCATGCCAATCCAAGTCTCTATTCTCAAAACTCCGAATAAAAATAATGTTCGAAATTTATTGAATATTTTTTTATGATCGGGTCACAAACTTACCCCAAGTTAGATATTTCTAAATAGGTGTATGCCGCTGCCTTGTTTAGTATTGGTCTTTTTTATTTTTATTTGTAAAGTTTTACTGATTACGTCGCAATCCCTCTAGTGTATATTGAAGTTGTAAAATGGTATTTAAGGCTTTTACGACTTAAAAATACTAACATTCTATATATAAGTGTGTCGCGACCACACTTTACTTCAGCGAGCGCGAACTGGGACAAAGCTTCAGTACACATACTACAGGCAATAAAGTGGCGACCTCACTACGCCTCGGAAAACGCGAGCTGGAAGAACACACTACCCATGCGCGCGGGGCGACATCCGGGACTTTCTGGCCACGCGCGTCATCAACAACAAGGCTTGCTTCAACGGCCGTTACTTCTTTTCTCTTTATATATTTCTGGCTTTAAATAAATTAAATTATTTTATAAATAAATAATTATAATTTTATCAGCAGCCTTTCCAAAAGCCACACTAACACGCACGCAACCATTCACAAGTGTATTAGACTAAGGTATGAAAGCAATAACAAAATTTAAAATAAAGATTTTTATTCTAATATGCCTTACGAAAGCAATCTACTTCTTTTCAACCCCTAACAAGAGAAGAAAAAAAATAAATCTCTAGTGAAATATAGTACAAAAGTGTAATTGTACTTGTATCATTTTATAAATTAGGAAAAAGACATCACCTGATCATGAAACTAAAATATACTGATGGATTGCGCCATCTATCGGAATAAATATTAACTAATCGTTGATAAGAGCCAACACCCCGAAACGCGTAGGTGTTTAGCTTTACAGTGGTACCTCGACATACGAGTTTAATTCGTTCCGCAACCTTGCTCGTATCTTGAATTACTCATATCTCGAAGCAAATTTCCCCATACGAAATTCCCATTTAAAATCACAGATTAATATCTTCAACACTACCGAACCGAACTCGTATCTCGAATTTCGCTCGTAACTCAAAGCAAAAAAAATCACTTGCTCGTCGGCTCGTATCTCGAAAAACTCGTATGTTGGGGCGCTCGTATGTCGAGGTACCACTGTACTTTATTAATCAAGAAAGGGTATTTAACACAAATTCTGGTATAATTTTAAAAATCAACAATTAGTTGAAATTTATTCCGATAGATGGCGCAAGGAGATGTCTTTTTGTTAATCAATATCTAGATTACGAAAAAGACACCTAAAGATTCTTAAATTTTCAGGAAAACCAAGACTTGACTAAACTGTCTGAAATGTGCCTCCCAACCCGTCTGTCCCCAACACCTGCTGTCCCGTATACAATCCACTAAAAAGGACCTCTGGGAGAAAACCACAAATTGACAATGGAAAAACTGAGATTTCCTTTTGGAGATCATCTGAATTATACCAGAGAGAATAGGCAACAGAAACACAATTTTTTATCCTATATTTTATTAAAAAGTTCATTTATGTACATTTAGAAAATCGACTAATCTATTAAAAATTATATAACTAAAAAAACACTGGAACTACTATCTAATTATCTAAAATAAGATTTTTTTTATTGCTATCAATTTTTTAATGAAGAAATTAACATTAAAATGCTACGTGCAATTAGGTCTTCCTCTTAAAGTTACTCAATTGAAGAAAAGTTCTAAAAAAAACACTAATTGACTTTGCACCGTTCTTAATGTAATAATGAAGATGAAAAAAAAAATGATGGCATTAAAATTGAGAAGATATTTAACTATCTTATTTTAAATATAATTAGGTTCATATATGTTATATTAAAATATTATTTTTTTTGAAATTATATATCAGAGATCCAAATACTCTGTTAAATCGACCGCCAGAGGTCACACTTCCCCTATAAAAACTCATTGTTGTTGTTTCCCGATGACCTTTCTAAGGCCGAAGCTGTCCAACTCTTGCCAACCCGCGCACGGCCATGTGCGCCAACTGCTAAGCCAAGGGCCTCTCTGCCGACCACGAGGCAAGATCAATGTCTTGCCCAACTGCCAGAGCTAGAGCTGCAAAGTTCTAGTCCTCCCGCCTTCTTCCTGCCTCCTGACCTCCGCGGACCCAATCCGGCCTCTTCCCTAACGGAGTCTATAGCCTCTCCAGCCTGGTCATAGTGGTTTTATATATTCCGCTTTACGCGGCCATTGGGGCTCAAAAATCATTTATTTTCGTTAGCAGCCCCGTAAATAAAGATATTTTCTCTCTTTCCCGATGGCCGGCTCAAACTTTTTGTACATTATGTAAATAAGTTTTAATTTTTTTATTCTTACGCCTTAAGCCAGGCAGTACTTTTATCAAATTATGTTTTATATATATTCCATAAGCTCAATTAAAGAAATCTCTGATCAAAACTATTTTTATTATTATTCTTTCAAGATTTTAACCACGACTGCATTACCATAGTATAGTCCTCAAAATAATCAAAAATCAACAGAAATCTCATTTTTATTTATAATATATATATATGTGGTAATATATGTCAATATACACTATATTTACATATGTACCATCATTATAAATAATGTAACAGCCCCTACATGTAGATATAATTCAACTCGCCAGTTTGACCATCATGTAATTATAAATACACTGCGTGACATTGAAAATGGAACACCAATAAATAGTGGCCAGAAAATTATGCAAATTTCAGGGTAGACGCGCCTAACCGAGTTATGCAAATGATGTAAAATGCGCAGCTCTCGTGCGCACATGGAGTAAGATATAAGGGAAGGAACTTGCAGAAAGGACAGTATTCGTGTCGTTATTTCTTCAAGGAAAATCATTGTAGAAATTTTGTTCTTGTGTCAAAAGACAAGTATAATAACAGAGAATGCCAGGTCATCGTAAACGGAGGCAGTTCAAGCAGACAGACGCTTTTACGAGGGGCATGGTGATCGGACTGAAAAGGGCAGGTTGGTCCATACGTCAAATCGCAGCTGATACACACCTTGGTGCGTCCACGGTGCACCGACTGTGGAGAAGATGGTTGGAACAAGGAAATGTGGCAATTTATAGGAATGTCGGTGCAACCAGAGTGACGTCAGCACGTGTGGATCGGCGTATCTTTCGACAAGCAGTGGCGGCATCACAAGCCAGTTATACTGCCATCCTGCAACATGTGCAAGACACCCTAGATCATTCCATCTCGACCAGAACCATTTCCCGTCGATTGGTTGCTAATGGCTTGCACTCATGCCGTCCGCTAAGAAGACTGCCATTGACCCCACCGAATAGGCGCCAACGTTTGGAATGGTGCCGGGCTAGATCGACGTGGATGACGGAATGGCACAGGGTCGTGTTCTCAGATGAGTCGCGTTTCTGCTTGTCCAGTGATAGTCGCCGTGAACGCGTGTGGCGTCGACGTGGAGAAAGGTCCAATCCGGCAGCAATTGTGGAACGCCCCACCGTGCGACAACGTGGAATCATGGTTTGGGGCGCAATCGCGTATGATTCCAGGTCACCTTACTTCGTATTCAGGGCACAATGACGGCCCAACGATACGTTGATGATGTGCTGCGACCGGTGACACTCCCCTACCTTCAGGGGGTACCCAATGCCCTTTATCAGCAGGATAACGCCCGACCGCACACTGCTCGCATTAGCCAACAAGCTCTGCAAGATGTACAGATGCTTCCCTGGCCACCGTACTCTCCTGATCTCTCACCAATCGAGCACGTCTGGGACATCATTGAACGCTGTTTGCATGCCTTGCCACAGCCGCGTTCAGAAGACGAACTGTGGCAAATGGTTGAGAGGGAATGGAGAGCCATCCCTCAGGACGCCATCCGTACTCTGATTGACTCTCTACCTAGACGTGTTGCTGCGTGCATCGCCGTCCGCGGTGGTCCTACTTGCTACTAAGCCGACGCCGTTCTCGCTCTGTATTATGACTATCATTTTGAAATAAAGATCACTTATTGTTCGTCCCTGTCTCTCTCTGTCTGCCGAGTTTCATCACTTTCTGGCCACTTTTTCTTGGTGTTCCATTTTCAATGTCACGCAGTGTAAGATATAATAAAGCTTTATTGAGACAGCCGCACCCAATGCAGGGTGAATTTAATTAATAAAGATTGAGTCATTTCCTTCCAGGGAACTTCCATAAGTCGTTGGTGAGTTTTACGACAACCGCTGGACACCGACAAACAGGCCGGATAACAACAGATCTTCTCTCCCTCTCGTGCAGATCTACTCTCCTGGACCTTGCCGCCTCTTCGGTCGCTAGCCTCTCTGAAATGCCATCCAACCTGCCTCGTCCTTTGTGCTACCCAGACGCCTGACCATGAAGCCCCATGACTGCTAGTGCTTGTGATACGACATATATATACATACACATAAAAAAGCACATGTGCTCGTGGTCAGGAGTAGCCTTCTTTATTTTTAATACATATATATATTAAAAATGAAAAAGGTATATCCTGACCAGGAGCACATGTGCTCTACATATATATATATGACATAATAAAAATATGATTTTTATTATTCATTAATATAATTATAATTTAAATAATCATAGAATTAACACAGAGTTAATTTTTTAAAATCATTAACAAAAGGAGTACAACCCAAGATGTTTTTTGTATATACTTAGATTTTTTTATTAGATTGTATGTATGCAAACTGTTTTGTTCTTAAAATATAATCATTAAAATAAATACAATTTTGGATATAAAAGTTATCATTTCACTTCAATCCACGACTGCATGAATGAATTGGTAACGTACCTAAAATACATCTTTTTTTACGACATCTTTTTTAATAGCCGACAGGATGTATTTTAACCCTGTACTAGAAGAATTCCAATAGATTTCAAAGCCATATATTGCAACTAAGATATTTGGGAAAAGATATAGATAAAAGAATAGCAATTATGGAAGTCGAAACTTTAATTAAGAAATTAAAAAGGATAAAAAAAAGTATAAAAGGCATTGAAGAAAATATCGAATCCATTGTGTCTATGGTAGATGTAAATGCAACGAAATGCAAACTAGAGTATGCAAATAATGATTTGATGAAAATGAGTGATATTTTCTTGCAGCAACTTGAGGATGAGGATTTGAATGACGAAGTGGAAAATTGCATAGATAAGTGTATAAGATTAAAGTGTGAATTGGATTTAAGGCATAATGGGCAAGAAACATCTGAGAAAGGGGTAAATTTACATGTTAAAATGCCTAAACTTGAATTGCCAACTTTCGATGGTAGATTAGAATCATGGCTTTCATTTAAGGATTTATTTTTTTCTGCGGTTGGTTCTAACTCACAAATACCTAATATTGAAAAGTTACAATATTTAAAAGGCCAACTGAGAGGCGAAGCCCTAAGACTGGTCAACGCATTTCCAATTACAGCCGATAATTATGTTGAGGTTTGGCAAACCTTATTAACAAGATATGATAATCCAAAGGATCTGATTTTCACCCAAATAGATAATGCATTAAGATTACCAAAGTTAGCCGATGACAACCATAAGTCAATGTTTAAACTTCTAGATAGTTGCAACGAGATAGTAAGAACAGTGAAGGTATTAGGTTACCAAATCGATAGTTTATCTGATGTGTTTCTCGTCAAGATCATACAAGATAAGCTTGATAAAACCACAAGAAAACAGTGGGAATTGCAGAACAACCCAAGGGTTGTGCCTTCAATTAAGGATTTAATGGAATTTCTAGAAATTCACGCAAAAAGCTTGCAGAATTTGCCAAATAAAGATGCAAATGTGGAGGAGTCATCTATTAAAAGGGAAACAGCCCCAAGAATGGAAGTACAACCAAAGCAATGGGGACATCCAGGTAGAAGCCCTATGGACTATAGTTCTAAAAGACGTCCTTGCCGAATTTGCCTGAACCGGGGACATGCCGGACGCTTCCATCCTGAGAATAGGTGCTGGTTTCGCGAGAGGGCCGTGCAAGCCCCCCCCCCCCCCCCCGCTGCAAGCTTCATGTCCGTGCCGTCTCGATCCATGGACACCTTGACGCAGACAACAGCCCCTTCGAGCGAATGCCGACCAGCTCCGCCTCAACACTCCTGACGCCAAGGTCTGTATATAAATCTAAATATGAACAATATCAATATTATAGCTCTCATAGATACTGGCTGTACCTTCTCGATAATTCCTCAACACATGTTAGATAAGATTCAACCAAACTATGTTGCTTTTTGATAATTTACCTCTTATTAATCAGACATCCGGTATGCTAAATATAAATTCAAAAATTAATGTTAATACAACTATAGGATTTATTACTAGAGATATTGATTTTTATTCCTCTGATATTAATTTGCCATATGTATTGCTTTCTTTACACCATATAAGATTATTTAAATTAGACATTGATTTTCAAAGTTTTACAATTACTCAATTTGGTAGAATTCTTAATGTTAATTACCATAACCCTAATAATAATAATTATACACATCATAATGTAATTACTTTATTTAAATCTATTATTCCTCCTAATGAAAATGATTTTAGAAATTTTAATAGTGTAGAATTTGATGAAAAACTTTCACCATATGAAAAATCTGATTAAATTAAATTAATTAAGGAAAATAAAGAAGCTGATTTTCTCAGCAGATACCCCATAGCTCATTTTGTTTATGGACCACTACAACAGATGCCAATAGCTACACACCCAAATCATATTTTTTCTTTAGACACAATGGGAGGCTTACATAATTATGGGACAAACCAAACACAGTATCCATATGATAGTAGATCATCACAGTAGATTCCTTTGGACCTTTCCTACAAAATCTGTATCCACTGATATATATATAACTTGTTTAAAAAATTTATTCCAAATTAACAAACCTGAAATATTAATAACTGACAGAAATGCAGCTTTTCTTAGCAATAAATTTAAACAATTTTTAGGAAAAAATAATGTTAAGCATCTACTCACCAGTGCCCATCACCCAGAAACAAATGCAAAAGTAGAAAGATTAAATTCCACTATCATAAATAGGTTAAGATGTGAATATAATCATAATTTAAAGATCCCTTGGACAAAATATATTCCTAATATTACTGAAAGTTATAATGATACAGTACATACTATAACAGGCTTTACACCTAGGTTCTTATACTATGGAATACAACCACAGTATATAGAACATGACACAGAAACACATACACCAATAGAAAAAGCAAGAAAATTAACCAATGAAAGAACCATAAAATCCCATGAACACAGCAAACAGCTTTATGATATTAAACACCCAGAACCCATTTTTAAAGAAGGAGATCAGGTATTAGTGAAAACCTTTATTTATCCAAACACTGGTAAATTAACACAAAGATATATAGGCCCATTTAAAATTTTAAAACAACTTTCTCCAGTCACATATGAAATAAATAAACCCATTTTACCTCAAAGAAAACAAACAGAAATTATACACTCAAATAAACTTAAATTATTTTACCCAGAATCAGATTTTTTACTTCAAAATAGCACTAATTTAGAAAATGACTTAATAGTAAACCTAATTTCTAACACAAAGTTAATAGATATTGATGATAAACCATGTTTTTTACAGAAAGGCCATATTTTGGATATGGACAATGGAGAACAAATATCAACCCCAATTCTTTTGCCTACACACATAACTTAATGTCACTTCAAATATCTCTTTATAATCATTTAATTACTCATCCATTTTATTGAAAAATACTTTTATATATTATTTACATGCATTTAAATGTTTATATTTTAGGAAAAACTCATTTTAAATTATATTTGTGTAAAAACAAACATTTCTACTGCCATTTAATATTTTGAAATACAGCAGGCATAACGACATAATTATTCATATTTTAAATACCTTTTTTGGCTTCATATAAATTTTTATATTAATCTATCATTATTATTTCTTATATATAGTTTTATTTTAATTTCATATTTATATAAATTATTTATAAACAAACTTTCTTTGTTTATTTTGAAAAAATATAGACATTGATTTTTATTGTTTAATTTGTAATTATTTTATAGACATTTTGATTTCGTTTAATTAATTATTTTTGTAATAGCCATTTTTATTTTCAAATTTTAACTTTTTAAAAATCTTTTTTTCACAGGGGGGAAATATTATATAATCTAAAAATGCAAATATTTTATTTTATTTTAAAAACATACCACTTTTAATTAATGTTGTTGTAAATATTTTACATTTTGATTTTATTTGTTGAGAAATTCACTCATATGATTCTATATATTTTTCCCTCACAAATTTTATATGGAACATTTCATATTCGAACATACTTTTTTTTTTTAATGTAAATAATAAAACTTCATGTGTAAATATTTTTCATTATGTGGAAATAAATAACCCATTATTTTATGTTTTTATTCTGATCAAACCAAATAAATGTGAAACAAGATGTTGGATACCACTCGTCATTATGAGAAATAAATTTGTGATTTTCAAAAATATATATTTTTGGCATGTGGCAAAATACCTTTTGAATCTTGAGAGCCTGAGAAGGCCTACTCAATTCATGAGGTAAATCCCCTTATGAATTATAGGAAGGAGACACCTATAAATTCAAATAAGATTGGATAATTTTCAGCTACTGTCAAGAAAAAAGGTACCAATAGGAATATGTAGAAGGAATAAAGAGCATCATTGATATAGTTTCAATTGGTATCCTCCATCTTAATTGATAATCTATGTAAATAATAATGATACTTTTTTTTACTTTGAAAATTACTCCCTAATTTTTATCCTCGGAGGGAAGAAATGACATAATAAAAATATGATTTTTATTATTCATTAATATAATTATAATTTAAATAATCATAGAATTAACACAGAGTTAATTTTTAAAATCATTAACAAAAGGAGTACAACCCAAGATGTTTTTTGTATATACTTAGATTTTTTTTATTAGATTGTATGTATGCAAACTGTTTTGTTCTTAAAATATAATCATTAAAATAAATACAATTTTGGATATAAAAGTTATCATTTCACTTCAATCCACGACTGCATGAATGAATTGGTATAACGTACCTAAAATACATCTTTTTTTTACGACATATATATATATATATATTAAAAATAAAGAAGGCATCTCCTGACTACGAGCACATGTGCTTTTTAGATAGCAGAGCGCCATCTAGTGGAACAGAAACCAACTAAACGTTGATTTAACCTGTTCCCTGATATTTGGCCAACCCAATTTCTTGATAAATCAAGAAAAGCCATCCACGAACGCGTTTCGCGCTGTTGGCGCTCGTCACAGTGGAGTTTATTTTTGCTCTATTAGATGGCGCTCAGCCATCTAAAAAGCACATGTGCTCGTGGTCAGGAGATGCCTTCTTTATTTTTAATATCAACACCTGACACACTTATCTTTTATTTTTTTCTATTTGTTTTCATATATATATAAAGACACAAAAACTCGTCCGTCAAAATAGACCCCTAAACTCTAGATAAGAGTGTCCATAGCTTCATGGTCTGTTCGACAAATTTCAGTTTGTTTTCCCTTAACTACTTAACATCTCCACCAAAATGTCACATAGGAAATTGGTTTGCTTGTTGAATTTACCATGACTGGTTTCATGGCTTTGTTACTGATTCAAATATTATAAATTGCAAAGTTGATCAATAGATGGCGCATGGGTTTTGCGTCTTTTTTTTTGTAAGAAAAAGTAGTTTTTCCCCTTTTGAGAGATCAATTTCCTACTGAAAAAATATCAATCTAAAATTTTGGTCTTTGAAGTGTCTTAGCCATCTCACTAGCTAAACGCTTCTTTGTAAAATTCTTAATAATTTGTGAAAAACCCTTTGTCTCATAAACATCACAGCCCACTTGAAAAGCTGGTATAAATAATTTATCAAGAAATTTCTTTAAAAAAAAACTCGACATATTTACATATCATTGGTTTAACAGAAAAGAACCAATATTGCTCCATGACATTGTCTAACTGTACATATTAATGATCAAGTGACATGTATACATATCGTATTTTCGCGCTTG
This sequence comes from Cordylochernes scorpioides, assembly GCA_030710605.1. Lineage (NCBI taxonomy): Eukaryota > Metazoa > Arthropoda > Arachnida > Pseudoscorpiones > Chernetidae > Cordylochernes > Cordylochernes scorpioides. Next base: position 21,388,151 of record CP092876.1, read on the forward strand.
ACCCCTCCGGTTCTTCGCGACGACATCGCTTCCTCCTTCGTGGATCACTTACACCGGGCTCCCGTTGCTCTACCTCTGCAGCCGTACCCTACAGTCCACCTAAAGACCTCCGAGAACCACCACTCAAGTGGAACTCCATTCCTCTAGCAGTATATCTCAGCCTTACCACTGGTGGGGGGACACGAGAGACTTACCAGAAGAGTAGCGACTGTGGCGTTGGCGAGAGAGTCATAACAGCAACTGGCAACAAGACTTCTAACACTCCTCCTCTTTTATTGTCATTTCTACTACACATTACATATAACTAGAATAACAATTAACGGGTATTTATATTACGTTACCTCCTAGGGCCAATATAAATGTGTGATGCACTAGCGCGCCATCTGTTATCAAAATTCAAAACTATTTTAAAGGCGTAAGATTCTTTTTGAAAATAAACAATTTCTACTGCCCTTACTGCAATGGGAAAATTAAAGGGAGGGCCTGGCTCATCAGTGGTGAACCCTCCCAGCGGTTTCGCCAGTTTAATCTACCATACCGCTGTTATATTGCATTTTTGGAATAACAGAAAAGAACCAATATTGCTCCATACATTGTCTAACTGTACATATTAATGATCAAGCGACATGTATAAATATCGTATTGTCGCGCTTCACCCCTCCGGTTCTTAGCGACGACGTCGCTACCTCCTTCGTGGATCACTTAAATTCCTCCCTTTAATTTTTCCATTGCAGTAAGGGCAGTAGAAATGGTTTATTTTCAAAAAGAATCTTACGCCTTTAAAATAGTTTTGAATTTTAATATAAATGTGTATTTACAAACATTTGCCCCATGAAACAGGACCACAGCAGTCGGCGATTCCCACATTATTTCCAGACCAGAAATAGGCGAAATCACAATCTATTAGCGGAGGTTTTAGATGTTTTGAAGGCTCATATACGCGACAATATTAAGGATGGAACAATGTCTTTTAAAGAAACAAGATTCTGGCAAGGTATCATTTATGGTGTGTGACAATATGCGTGATTTTGTCACATCAAGTATTTAGCGACAGGCGTGTGGGATGACAATATAGCATGTAGTGATAATTGAGGGCAGGAACGTGTGCTTGGAAATCTGTGAACGTACTTATCATTAAGATCATTTACATTTTTATGAATTTTCCTCGACATAAAAATTAGTAATACACTCATGGACAAAACTTAAAGAAGTGGAAATTCTTTAATATCGCCGGGTTCGTCTTTTTTTTTTTTTAAAGAAAACAGAGGTTATTTACACTTGGTTATCTCGTGTGTCTTCAATAAAGGTCACTGTAATATCTTTCAGAGTTATTGTTTGAATCCCGATATACATGTTAAAAGGTACAACTTTCTTAAGTTTTGTCCATGAGTGTAGTGTAGCCTTCAATATGTGGTGTCTTCAATAAAGGTCACTGTAATATATTTCAGAGTTATTGTCTGAATCCCGATATATATGCTAAAAGGTACAACTTCCTTAAGTTTTGTCCATGCCTATATCTTTCAGAGTTATTGTCTGAATCCCGATATATACATGCTGAAAGGTACATCTTCCTTAAGTATTGTCCATGAGTGTATCTTTCAGAGATATTGTCTGAATCCCGATATACATGCTAAAAGGTACAACTTCCTTAAGTTTTGTCCATGAGTGTATCTTTCAGAGATATTGTCTGACTCCCGATATACATGCTAAAAGGTACAACTTCCTTAAGTTTTGTCCATGAGTGTTACTTTCAGAGTTATTGTCTGAATCCCGATATACGAGGGCCATCCAATAAATAAGTTTCCCTATTTTTTTTCTGCGAACGAAACGTTGTAAAAATTAGTTAGTAGTGTAAGAAATGGTCACTAGGATGTGTTGGAAGCGCGTGACCTTCAAAATCACGCTACTCCTACGCGAAAGTCCGTAGAGCTTCAGTTTCCATGGAACTACCACTGGTGAACGTGTCCACTTGCGATCTCCGTTTTGTAATTCGTTTTTTTCACGGCCAAAAATGAAACTGCGGTCAATATTCATCGCAATTTAGTGTCAGTGTATGATGAAGGATGTATAAGCATCCAAATGGTTCGCCGATGGCGTTCATGGTTCTTGGAAGGACGGCAAAACCTGCATGATGACGAGCGAAGCGGCAGGCCCGTTACTGCTACGGACAATGCAGCGGTTGCTGCTGTTCGGAATGTGATGGAAGCAGATCGCCGCGTCACCATTGACGAAATAATTGTCTGACTCCCGATATACATGTTAAAAGGCGCAGTAAGCTACCAAGGTATGTGAATGGTTGTAATAGTTATAGAAAAGTTTATCTTTTTTTCTTCTCCGTGCAAAAATAAAAAAACATATTTGTGTTAAAGATAAATACATCTCTTTATCGTTCAACTGAAGGTTGCTGATGGCTTGCTAATTTCACGATAAGGAGATGCCTTTTTCTTATTTTATGCACCTTATCCCAATACAATTTGACACGTGTACCACATATAAATAAATAATGTGTGACGTTACTGTTACCGAAACGTCACACACTATTAATTTATTTAGATTTGGTCTTATTACCTTGTGATTTTACAGAATAGATTCAGCTATTTCATCTCTGCTATGATATTTTCAAAGCAAAATGTACGTAAAAAGGAAAAACAAAATTTTGGTCAAAATATCAAAGGTTAAGAAAAACTTAAATGGTTTTAATAATTAGAAAAGTGTTTTTTTCTCTCACAATTAAGAAAAAAAAGCAATTAATATTAGTGAAATTTAGTGATCTTCATAAAAAAATCTTTTTCTCAATCTATACTAAAAATATTAATTTAACGACAAAAATTGACATTAATGGATTTTAAAATCATTGTAATAACTTAATTGAAAAATTTGTAAAATAAAAAAAAAAAAATTAGCTAAACTTAGGACTAATTGCTCAAATCTGTAATTGTAATAGGTTCTCTTTTTTGTTTCCACACCCCAAACGACAAAATAATGAGAATATTTTCTCTTTGGTTGCTAAGCAACCGATATTATTCAATCTTCTGCTCTCCATATTTGCAATATTCACCTAGATGGAAACAAAACTACCTCCATTGCGCATTAAAATATAAGTTTCAATCCCATAATCCTTTTATTTTGATCTTTTCACAATAATCCCGCATTTTTTTTTTAAATATTCGTCTGTTTAGAAAAAAACACAAGAGTAGTTTAAATTAATAAATTTAAATTAGAATTTGAAAAAAAAAAAAAAAATTCAAAGCGATTTGATAAGAAAGTAATTTTGTTTTTAAAAAATATCCCCCCCTTTTTTTTTACCCCTTGTCTGAAATTTTTGACGTTAGTAAAAATATAAATTAATATTCTAATGTACTGAATAAATTAAAGGTTTCTTATCTTTTTTAATATTTATTTCTATCTTATCAGCCGAAGTATTTTATCGCCTGTCAGATTTCGTTATTAATAGCTCGTTTAAATGCTTTAGAAAGAAATTTTGGCGGGAAATTTTTGGCGGGAAAATTTTGTTATCTACTTGATATATACTTGTTGGATTCATTTTTTTCTATATAAAAGAAACTTTGAAAATAAAATAATAATAATAATAATAAAAATCAGAGAGGTATTTTTATCTCATTATTTTCAAGACAAATAGATTATAGAATGGGCATAAAATAAATACATCATTTGGTATAATTTGAAATTTATTAACCGTCTAGAAATTCTGATATGATATATCATTCCGTTATCTATTGAGTTGGATTGTAAGTTTATTTGGGAAGTCACAACACATTAATAAATTTAAGAACAATTGCTAAAGTTCTTTCAGTAATTTCGTTATTTCAATCTACCAGAATGTCTTATCATTGTATACTGATCTGTTTGTATAATATAGTTAGTTATAACATAAAGTTACGGGAGGATGATACTCATGTAACAAAAGAGGCCACCTCTTCCTTTTAATATGCATCAGAACGATGTCACTTTGCATTACCTTTGTGGAATAATGGAGATCCACTTCGGGACGTCGGACAGCGACGGCTCGGGTGACTGTAAACAAACAAGCCCCAGCTGCGACAGCCGGCAATAAAGGGAGGGGAGAACGGCGTCGTCGGCTGATGAGTTGGGTGTTTACCTCTGTCCTCTTAACATGTTTTAAATAAAGTTAGTTTGAAGGAGACTTTTACCCTTTCCTTTCTGCTATTTAGTGATCTGATTTACATCCTTGCAACAGCCCACAAAAGAATCATCACTGCGAATTCTTCTACCGAATTTCGCATCAGTGTTTTGTGAAACGATTACCAGACATTTTCTTCATCACCTCAGTAAAACACTTTACTAATGATGATAAAGAATGAGCTACAACACCAGTTTTGACAAATTCAGACAAAAAGCTAACAACCAGTATACCATGGTTTCTGGCTTTGACCCTCATCAGTACAGGAGCAGCTCCGATTCCATAACATTCTACGAGAGAGGTTTATGAAATCGGTCGAATTTACCAAACAGGTAAGCAGATACATATAAAATGAAAGGATTTAAAAGCACGGATGTTTCTTTTATACATAATACAAACTTCTACTGCCCTTACTGCGATGAAAAAATATATTAGGAGGGCTTGGCTCATCAGTGGTGAACCCTCCCAGCAGTTTCGCCAATTTAATCCACCAGACCGCTTCTCAGAGCTCTAATACTGTATTGGACGATTCTGCTTATATACGCAGCAATGAAGGATGGAATCTCAGAAATGGTTTTCAAGAAAACTATGGACATAAGCTTATAGGACAGTAGAATTACATTCAAATGCAGATACTTACCAAACAGGTTTACTAGGGTAATGCGAAGTTTCATCGTTCTGATCTACAATTAAAGGGAGAGGTACTTCTTTTATTACATTGTTATTTTAGAAAGATTAATAATAAAGATATACAGTTAAACCTGTCTATAGCGCCCCCTCTTGGGACTCACCAAAATAGGGTGTTATATAGAGGGGGTGCTATAGACTGGTCAGTTTTAATGTAAATCTCGCATCGTACTACGTATTTAAAATCGGGCGCTATAAAGAGGGAGGTGCTATTTAGAGGGGACGCTATAGACAGGTTTAACTGTATATTTTTGTGAAAATCTATGAAAAACATAAAACAGACAAACATATAGGATTCTGAGAAAACTCATATAATCACAAGTAAATGCATCAAGCTATGTTCTTCGGAAAAATAAATGATAAATAGGAATATAAAATAGAGAAACCTACAATAAAGTATTTATATAAAAAGCATATATTGGAATAACATTTATTTACCAATTTTACTATTGGCAGCACGCAAATTCTTCATTATAGCCTTAGCCACTATACCTTTTGTAATCTAATTGGTCTATTTCACACACTTGAATAACTTCTTTGAGCAAAATTTCAATATACAGGGTGTAGCAGAGTTAAATTGTAAATAATAACTAAAAAAAATGTATTACACAAAGTAAAAAAAAAAAGCAACACTGTATGCAATTCGATAAAAATAATCCCTTGAATCAATATTAAAATAAAAACATAAATCCTCCAGGGAAAATATTCTTTTAAAAATATTTTTATTTAAAAATATCTCGAGCTTTCGGGCAAGTAAGCCCTTCTACGGGAGAAACTATTTTACATCCTTAATACGCCACAATAAAATAATATTTAAACTTAAATACAGTCCTTTAGTTGTTTACATTTGTTTTGAGGCATAATCAACGCGGGCTTCTATTGCGCGTGATTCACTTGGAGGTTATGGGGTGGGCTCAGGAAATATAATGTTATAAACTTCCGGGATATCTATTCTTCTGTTAATACTATTGTGCTTTCTGGATATGATGGATTCTATTATTAGTCTCTGTAGTCTATTGGGGATGTTGGAGTAATGGGTCTTTGGTTCTGATAGGGAGAAGGAATGGCCTGTTTCTCTTATATGTTGGTATACTAAAGATCTACTGTCTTGGTTGTCGATATTTCGTTTATGTTCTGATATTCTTATATTTAAATGTCTGCCAGTTTCGCCAACATATTTGGTTTTGCATTCGTTGCATTCTATGGAATATATGGCATTCTTAATATTGGAAGGATAATCAACGGTATTGTTCTTTGTTATGGGGTTTCTTAGTAACGAATTTAAATTAGGTGAGTTGCTGAAAAATGTTTTGATCCCAAATTTCTTCAGATGACGGGCTATAGAAACAGATACTGGTGAATAAGGAATACTGCTAATAGATTTATAGATTGGGGAATTCCGAATTTCAGAGGGGCTATAGAAATGTCTTAGAATAAACGATAAAGGATATTGACAAGTCTTCAGATTTCTTAATATATTCTGAGTTTCTTCTGTTTTAAAGGTTTGAAGTGAGCAGTGGCTATGGATACGTTTAGTTAAGGTCTTTACGGTATTGATTTTATGGCTGAGAGGGCAGTAGGAGGAAAAACGGATATAGTCGGGGTTGAAGGATGGCTTATAATAAACAGTTGTTTGGAATTGATTCTGTATGCGAAAAATTGTTATATCTAGAAAAGGCAGGCTATTGTTTGTTTCTTTTTCAAATGTGAAATTTAGGTTAGGATGGTAACTGTTGAGTCTTTCTAGAATGATCTTGGTTTGATTTTCGGGGCATATACAGAATATGTCGTCAATATATCGACGCCATAAAATTATATCTGACGGGAATAAGATCATGATCTCATTCGACGTAGAATCCCTTTACCCAAGTCTCCCACACCAGCTGATACTAAGCAGCACCGAAGAATTCTTGAAAGAAAATCAGGTTGATCAGATCACTGTCAGGAAAGTAACTAAACTTATAGCCCTATGCCTCGAAACAAATATCCTAACATACGATTGCAAAACTTACGAACAGATTAAAGGTTCTCCCATGGGGAGCTCTCTTTCAACCTCTGTCGCCGAAATTGTCATGCGTCGCATAGACAAATGGATAACCTCCCTATTCCCGTCAGATATAATTTTATGGCGTCGATATATTGACGACATATTCTGTATATGCCCCGAAAATCAAACCAAGATCATTCTAGAAAGACTCAACAGTTACCATCCTAACCTAAATTTCACATTTGAAAAAGAAACAAACAATAGCCTGCCTTTTCTAGATATAACAATTTTTCGCATACAGAATCAATTCCAAACAACTGTTTATTATAAGCCATCCTTCAACCCCGACTATATCCGTTTTTCCTCCTACTGCCCTCTCAGCCATAAAATCAATACCGTAAAGACCTTAACTAAACGTATCCATAGCCACTGCTCACTTCAAACCTTTAAAACAGAAGAAACTCAGAATATATTAAGAAATCTGAAGACTTGTCAATATCCTTTATCGTTTATTCTAAGACATTTCTATAGCCCCTCTGAAATTCGGAATTCCCCAATCTATAAATCTATTAGCAGTATTCCTTATTCACCAGTATCTGTTTCTATAGCCCGTCATCTGAAGAAATTTGGGATCAAAACATTTTTCAGCAACTCACCTAATTTAAATTCGTTACTAAGAAACCCCATAACAAAGAACAATACCGTTGATTATCCTTCCAATATTAAGAATGCCATATATTCCATAGAATGCAACGAATGCAAAACCAAATATGTTGGCGAAACTGGCAGACATTTAAATATAAGAATATCAGAACATAAACGAAATATCGACAACCAAGACAGTAGATCTTTAGTATACCAACATATAAGAGAAACAGGCCATTCCTTCTCCCTATCAGAACCAAAGACCCATTACTCCAACATCCCCAATAGACTACAGAGACTAATAATAGAATCCATCATATCCAGAAAGCACAATAGTATTAACAGAAGAATAGATATCCCGGAAGTTTATAACATTATATTTCCTGAGCCCACCCCATAACCTCCAAGTGAATCACGCGCAATAGAAGCCCGCGTTGATTATGCCTCAAAACAAATGTAAACAACTAAAGGACTGTATTTAAGTTTAAATATTATTTTATTGTGGCGTATTAAGGATGTAAAATAGTTTCTCCCGTAGAAGGGCTTACTTGCCCGAAAGCTCGAGATATTTTTAAATAAAAATATTTTTAAAAGAATATTTTCCCTGGAGGATTTATGTTTTTATTTTAATAACTGTATGCAATATTGTATATTATGATGCATTAGCGCGCCATCTGTTATGAAAATTCGAAACTATTATAGACGTGTATGATTCTTTTTTAAAATTAAACAATTTCTACTTCCCTTACTGCAATGGAAAAATTAATGTGAGGGCCTGGCTAAACAATGGTGAATCCTCCCATGATAGATTAAACTGGCGAAACCACTGAGAGGGTTCACCACTGATGAGCTAGATCATCCACATTAATTTTTCCATTGCGCTAAGGACAGTAGAAATTGTTTAATTTTTAACAGAATCATACGCGTCTATAATAGTTTCGAATATTGTATATTATTATAGAGTTAAAATAAAATAGCATTGATTTATTTACACGATGTAAACACCATTATTTTGATATCACAGATTGGAGGTAAGTATGGAATGAAGCTCAGGTCTTGGCGACGATGTCCATTTGAATCATCACAGATTGGATTGTGTTGTGGGGAGCTTTATTGACATCTCTCATCATTAAAGATGTTAAAAAAGTCTTTTAGCCTGAAAATCTCGCCCTTTTTTAAATCAAAATATCGTATTAGGACATTGTAGAAAAGTCTTTTAGCTTGAAAGACTCGCACAGTTATATCAAAATATCGTATTAGGACCGTAAAGAAAAGTCTTTTTGTTTGAAAGACTCGCACAGTATTATCAAAATACCGTATTAGGACCGTGTAGTAAAGTCTTTTAGTTTGAAAGACTTGCACAGTTTTATCAAAATATCGTATTAAGACCGTGTAGAAAAGTCTTTTAGCTTGAAGGACTCGCACAGTTTTATCAAAATACCGTATTAAGACCGTGTAGAAAAGTCTTTTAGTTTGAAAGACTCGCACAGTTTTATCAAAATATCGTGTTAGGACCGTGAAGAAAAGTCTTTTAGCTTGAAAGACTCGCACAGTCTTATCAAAATATCGATTTAGGACAGTGTAGAAAAGTCTTTTAGCTTGAAAGACTCGCACAGATTTATCAAAATATCGTATTAGGACCGTGTAGAAAAGTCTTTTAGCTTGAAAAATTCGCCCAATTTGATCGAAATAAGGAAGCAAATTATTATAAGTTGAAAAAGTAGTTCTAAATAGAACATTTTTATTTTTATTTTATAGTAAAAATGGATTTTTACATGCTATATAGAGTTTGTCAAAGTCGTATTAATCACAACATGATACAATGTGTGCACTAAGGTTTTGATATGTTTACAGATAACAGTCAAATTTTACAAAACAAGGGTCAAATACCTATCTAGCAAAGTTCAATATGTGTGTGAGATTACTCCTAGATAAAAAATATATAAAAACACGGGAGTTAATTAATCTTTATCAGGAAATCCTCTCCACTCATAATTAGACTTGTTAATTGCTAAATTAATCTAGAAATTTCCTAATTACTCTACTCATGTTAATTCTTGCTGTTAGTGTGATACTTTTGTATTTGAAAGAGAGTTAGTTGATTTAAAAAAAATATTTTCCTTTTTTTTAGTTATCTGATGACAACAGGTTCTATGAACAGTGGCAAGTGAATATGCTAATACGATGAACAAATATATTGAAAGGCCTCACAGTAGTTTCGTCAGTTTAATCTATTATTCCGCTTTTTAGAGAGGAAATATTGGTCATGATATTTATACTTAGTTGTATCTTTTAGCATGCATATCGGGATTCAGACAATAACTCTGAAAGATACACTCACGGACAAAACTTAAGGAAGTTGTACCTTTTACCATGTATATCGGGATTCAGACAATAACTCTGAAAGATACACTCATAGACAAAACTTAAGGAAGTTGTACCTTTTAGCATGTATATCGGGATTCAAACAATAACTATGAATATACACTCATGGACAAAACTTAAGGAAGTTGTACCTTTTAGCATGTATATCGGGATTGAGACAAAAACTCTGAAAGATACACTCATGGACAAAACTTAAGGAAGTTGTACCTTTTAGCATGTATATCGGGATTCAGACAATAACACTGAAAGATACACTCATGGACAAAACTTAAGGAAGTTGTACCTTTTAGCACGTATATCGGGATTCAGACAATAACACTGAAAGATACACTCATGGACAAAACTTAAGAAAGTTGTACCTTTTAGCATGTATATCGGGATTCAGACAATAACACTGAAAGATACACTCATGGACAAAACTTAAGGAAGTTGTACCTTTTAGCATGTATATCGGGATTCAGACAATAACACTGAAATATACACTCATGGACAAAACTTAAGGAAGTTGTACCTTTTAGCATGTATATCTGAGATTCTATCCTTTTCAGTGTAGTATATATAAGCAGAATGATCCCATACAGTATTAGAGCTCTGAGAAGCGGTCTGGTAGATTAAATTGCCGAAACTGCTGGGAGGGTTCACCACTGATGAGTCAAACCCTCCCAATATTTTTTCATCGCAGTAAGGATAGTAGAAGTTTGATTTTGATGTGTGAAGGAAACATTCGTGTCTTGATATTTTCATTTGCTATATATGGAGGTCACATTATTGCTTTATATAAATTTATATCTAATTGGCCTTGTCCTTATTGTTTGCGGAAGAGAATTGCTCGATGCAAATATCATATCAATTTTATGGCTCCAAAATACGCCAAATTGTTTAATATTTGTCTATTTTTAGGCTTTGTAAGACTAATATGTAAATATAATCGCGTTCGTGGATGGCTTTTCTTGATTTATCAGGAAATTGGGTTGGCCAAATATCACGGAGCAAGCTAAATAAACGTTTAGTTTATTTTTGCTCCACTAGATGGCGCTCTGCCTTCTTTATTTTTAATATCAACACCTGACCCACTTATCTTTTATTTTTTTCCTATTGTTTTTCCATATATATATATATATTATGATGCATTAGCGCACAAACACTCTTCTACAAGAGAAAAAACGAGGAGGTACAATGTCTTCTCCTGAAGAAGGGCGTCCGTGCCCGAAAGCTAGAGAATAAAAATGTTCTGAAAAGATACTTTTCCCTGAAAGCCTGATATTTTTTACTCAATATTAATACAAGGAATTATATTTTGATTAATGAGTAGAAAGAAATGTATTTTTATTTTTGAGCTGAATGTTTCGAATGTGTCAATAAACATTTAAAGTGATGCATAGCGCGCCATCTGTAATGAAAATTCGAAACTATTATAGACGCGTATGATTCTTTAAAAAAATCAAACAATTTATACTGCCCTTACTGCGATGGAAAAATTAATGGAAGGGCCTGGCTCATCAGTGGTGAACCCTCCCAGCGGTATCACCAGTTTAATCTACTATACCGCTGTTATATATAATTTTTTTATTTTCCTTTTATAGTGATACTGTTGCTTGACTCTTGGAATGGGTATTTTAGATGAACTATAGATATAAGCTTTGAGGACTGTAGAATTTTTCCATTGCAGTAAGGGCAGTAGAAATGTTTAATTTTTAAACTAATCATACGCGTCTATAATAGTTTTGAATTTTCATAACAGATGGCGTTATAATGTATTTTAAATCAATATGTGTGATGTGTATTAGTGGGTGTCAGAATTTATTTGTAAACTATAAAATCTATTGTAGTAATGCTTAGTAGTTTTTGTATGAATTTGGGAATATATTTGATGGAGAACCTGTAGCTAATTTCGTTAGTCTGAAAGAGCTCATTCACACGAAGGACCTTGTTGTGCCTGGTACTGCCAGGACAATACACCAGGTGGAACATGTACCTAGAATGGATTCCAGCAGGTTGTGTAATACTGATCCACTTCTATAAATGCGATTTTTTTCTGGGAAGATATTGATCTATATACATGAAGGTCGCCTTTCCCGTCAAAATAGATGTTAAAACTAATCGCCATCTATTGACATCTCCGCCAACTTGCGGACTCAGGTCGGTGACAAGACCACAATACCATCTTTGTAAAACTGAGAAGCGTCCACATGGATATTATGGTTTCGAGCTAATGGCCATCCTCAGTACAGGGCAGGCTTTATTTCATTACACCCACAAGGAATCGAATGTAATGGCGCATAGTTTTAGGGTCTATTTTGACGGAAGATTTATTTTCATATAGATCTAGTTCTGTTGTTCTGGCTATAACAAACTCCAGATTGGTTTTCCAATACATCCAAAGAAGTATAAGTAATGGCACTTTTTTTTTCTGATGAAAAAAAAAATGTTTTAATGGCCCCAGATTATTTTAAAAGTTCAACCCCACCAGTGAATACAAGTAACCAAACGGGACTCTGGTACATTTGTAAGTGAAAAAATCGAACTTATTTCTACATGTTTAGACATGCGATGTACTTACAGAAAAGGCAGTCTCTAGTTAACAACCATGATTAGCATGACCTGTATCATGAGTGTGTGAGTAATTTGTATATAAGTAAAAAAGTAAAATCTTGAATAAACTTTAACATAAACTAACTTACAGGGAACTTCTTCACAACAATGATCACTGATTTAGATTCATTATAACAGGATTTATGATTTCGACAAATTACAAAAAGCAACAAAAAAAAAAAACTTCGCAACTTTTTTTTATTTTCTTGGTTAAAGAAGCTTTCGGGCAAGCCCTTCTTCAGCTAATATGTTTTTTTTAGTTAACTGAAAAAGAGCTTTCCCAAAAGCTTCATTAACTAAGCAAATAAGAATAATTGCGATTCGTCTTATATGCCTTTTTTGTAACTGATCTAAATATTCATATCTCGCTATCTCATTATGTGCAGTCTCTAGTCAAATTTATCTGTAGCCTTTATATTTTCTCAGAAATTGAAAATGATTTTATCAGATAACTTCTTCTTCTTTTTTATCTCCACGCAATCATATTAGCTTTACAAGCTTGTGATCATGACTGGGTGAAGTAGAATGCGTCTGCCTTTGTCATTAAGACTGGGAGCACTACTCAGTGGCAGGCCGACTTAGTTCCAAAAGAAATGGCCGCCTCTGACATGAGTAACAGACGTCATATACAGCCGCTCCTATCATGGAGTACAAACGCTGCTCATCCTGTATCCCTAGATTAGGAGCCCTTACAGGGTACTATCAGCCGGGCCAGCTAAGCCTAGGTGTTTTAGTGAGCTTGTTACTGCTCCCCCTCCTCCTTTTTCATTCAGACAACTTGGACTCTTCTAAGTCCAATTTCTCCATAGCACAACAAAGATTGAGATTGAAATTTCTTTATTACATTGTCTATATAGGATTGTTGTAGTGTCCACCAAGTCTACTTTTGGCGACATTACGAACAAATATTCTTCTATTTGAACTGTCAATGATCATTACTCGCAGTTGATCTAGTGACCTTCCATTAGTTTTCTTGACCCCTTCTAGTCAGTTCATTGAAGATATTCCTCTCTTCCATCAAATATTTGTAACATCAACCTGCGTGGTGTCGCTGGAGACCCACTGGCGATTATCCACCAAACTCTGCAGCGGTGGCAGAGGCGCCATATTCATTGTACATAGTGTATATAATCCATATTATCTTTTTTAAATAGTGCAGACTGTGTACTTTGCATGTATTGACAAGATGTCAATGAAATTATTTTAATAAGCGATAGAACTCTTCCTGTTTAGATAATCAAATAAAGTAAAGCACGAAGGAAGATGAGTTTCTTCTTCCTTCGTGCTTTACTTTATTTGAAAATTATTTTAATTGTCAACGTTTTTTCTCTAAATCATTTACTCTTATTATGTACATGAAGAAGGTCAGTACGTATTTAAGTTTATATAAGGTTAAATACAAGTAAATTTATTTATTTATTATTTATTTATTTTTTGCTTATCCCTAGTACACGTGGTACAGGCCATGATAATCATGGTGGGTAGTTAGCGACTGCTTTTACTGTAAGCGCACCACATATCTACACATGTGAAAAGCAGTTCGACTTTGCACTTACAAATGCCAGAGCCCCGTTTGGTTACTTGCACTCGCTGGTGGGGTTGGACTTTTGCAAGAATCGGGGGCCATTGGAGCATTTTTTTTCTAAACAGAAAAAAGTGTCCAATGCGGGAATCGAACCCGGGTCCTAGTGGTCGAAAACCAAACGGTTTAACCAGAGAGATAAGTAGCATAGTAATATCAGAAATTTTCCAATTTGCAGTAGTTTCATACACTTTCAGGAGTTCCTGTTGAATTTTTCGAGGAATTAATAGAATTCTAAAATATTTCAGGTACATTGTTATTCTTTGAATGCCTTTTTCGAAGCGATATTAAACAAAACAAGACTGGTTCACTATAAAATTTCCCTCTTTCCAATTTTATTTCTTTCTTCAAACAATTTATAGTTTTATATATAAAAAAAGCATCTTCTTATCGTACAACTGAAAGTATGCATGATGGCTTGCGCCATCTATCGGAATAAATATCAACTATTCTCGTTAATTTTTTAATTATTCCAGAATTGGTCAAATACCCATTCTTGATTAATCAAGAAAAGCTAACCACTGATGCGTTTCGGGCTGTTGGCCCTCATCAGCGTGGTGCAAGCTGTACCTCAACAACCAAAAAACTGGTCATTCACGGCATCCTGAAAAATAAATATCACAATTGTACTATTTTTTCACAATTTCTAGTTTGTTTATTTTTTTATTTCATAATAACGTGGCTGTAACTGAATGGAAAGTGAGTAAATTGCATCAACCCCTTAACATTTTATGTTTCGACATTTCTTGCGACCCACTTTCCCCCTCTTTTTTCGAAATCAAGAATTATATTATATAATGAGGGAGGAGTAGTTTTTATAAATCTGAAACAAAACATTCAGAATGTACATTGCTTTCGGTTTCTCCAACTGTCTTTGTCTAAATGCACATATACACTCATGGACAAAACTTAAGGAAGTTGTACTTTTCAGCATGTATATCGGGATTCAGACAATAACTAGAAATATATTACAGTGACCTTTATTGAAGACATGAGATAACCAAGTGTAAACAAAATTGCCTCTATCTTTAAAAATAAAAAAATAGACGACCGCCGACATCA
>CP092876.1:21403352-21563233 GCA_030710605.1 Cordylochernes scorpioides
TATATTGGATCAAAATATCATTTATTTTACCAATATTTCAGTTGGCTGAATGCCAATCTTTATCACAAGGTGTTATAACATATTTAATGCATTTAAAAATAAATGTTATTTTGATCCAATATATGTTTTTTTAATTAAAGATTTATTTATGGATTGCTCTATTTTCAAAAATATAACACTATGTACAATGAATATGGTGTCTCTACCACCGTTGCAGAGTTTGGTGGAGAAATGCCAGAGAGTAATGACAGTAGAAAGTTCTTTAATTTGGAAAAAGAAAAATTAGTGACTTTAGTAGTTTTTATATTTCATATACAATAGTTATAAGTTTTGACAAACTGCGTTATCCATTCCGAATACATCTTTCAAATTACCACATGAACGTAGAAGGAAGCGTTGCCGGATTTAATTAAATGGAAGTTATTGTTCTCCAAGACCGGAGATTTGTTTGAAACAAAGTTGCATCCTGTAATACAGAATTAGGTTGTTTGTATACATCGCTGATGACAATGTTACAACTTCTGAACTGGTGTCTAGTATGTAAATAAGTCAAGTCAGAAATTGTAGGTAAATATCTCTTTATTAGGTTGTATTTGTTAATATTTTATAATTGTATCAAAGGTTCTGGTCATTTTTGACTACATACTCAATTCAAACATCACGTGCTATAACAAAGATATACATTCATACTCTCTTAATACCTCTATATTCAACAATACTTACTAATACTTAGACAAAAAGCAACCAATATACCATGGTTTCTTCTTATCATATTATGGTGTGGAGGTCGGTGAAAGGATGGTCTAAACCCTTGGTTTTCTACCGCTACAACCCGGGATCGAATCCCTCATTGGGCACTTTTTCTGATTTAAAAAATGCTCCAATGGTCCCCCGATTCTTAGAAAAGTCCAGTCCCACCAGCTAGTGTAAGTAACCGAACGAGATTCTGAAACATTTGGAAGTGCAAAGTCGAACTGCTTTTCACATGTGTAGACATGTGGTGCACTTACAGTAAAAGCAGTCGCTAACTACCCACCATGATTATCATGGCCTGTACCACGTGTACTAGGGATAAGCAAAAAATAACATTATGGTGTTTTTTACTAGGGTGATAAACACACACACACATCGTTCTAATACATAATTAAAGGGAGAGGTGCCTCTTTTGGAACATGAATATCATGTACCTCCCGCAACTTTATGGGATATCTAAATATGATATGCTGAATATTAAAATGCTATTTTATATATAAACTAGCGGACGTTCCCGACTTCGCCCGGGTTTTACCCGAGTAAAGGTTTGTCTAACGAATCTCTCGATAAAGTGAACATTTTCCCCCGGTCCCTTTAAAAATACTCGATAAGTTGAATAAAATAAATATTAATTGGTTCCCTCGGTAATTGGAAGTTAAAGGAATAGTAGCTTGCCTTGGAATTGTATCATTATTCTTGTCTCAAATAAATTGCCGTGTCATCCTGAATTTTGTCTTTCCTAATTTTCTACATTACAAAATCATCGTATCATCATGATAATATTAAGAGCAGATTGTTGAATTATAACAGATAAATTAGAATATGTATCTTGATTATTTTTAGGCGAAAAGTTATTTCAAAAATTTTATTTGCTAGAAAACGTCCCAGTACTATACTAAATAACTTCCCAAAGTTTCATGGCGTTCCAATGAGTGGTTTGGTCAGGCATAAAGGACAGACACACACACACATATATTCATTTTTATACATATAGATGAATAAAATAGTTTATACTTATAAATAATAAAATAAATTATGTGCGTTAAAATATATTGTTTGTTGTTGTTGTCGTGTCCAATAAAGAGCCTCAGATGTCTCCATACATCTCTATCACAGCAGTCGCTATGTTCTCTATCTTGGGTGTGTATACTGTATTGTTGTTGTTGTCGTGTTCAAGGAAGAACCTCAGATGTCTCCATACATCTCTATCACAGCAGTCACAATGTTCTCTATTTTGGGTGTGTATACTGTATTTTTGTTGTTGTCGTGTTCAATGAAGAGCCTCAGATGTCTCCATACATCTCTATCACAGCAGTCACAATGTTCTCTATCTTGGGTGTGTATACTGTATTGTTGTTGTTGTCGTGTTCAATGAAGAGCCTCAGATGTCTCCATACATCTCTATCACAGCAGTCACAATGTTCTCTATCTCGGGTGTGTATACTGTATTGTTGTTGTTGTCGTGTCCAATGAAGAGCCTCAGATATCTCCATACATCTCTATCACAGAAGTCACAATGTTCTCTATCTTGGGTGTGTATACTGTATTGTTGTTGTTGTCGTGTTCAATGAAGAACCTCAGATATCTTCATACATCTCTATCACAGCAGTCAAAATGTTCTCTATCTTGGGTGTGTATACTGTATTGTTAACACAAAGCAATAACGCGCCATCTATACATATAAAATAAAAGGATTTAAAAGCGCGAATGTTTCTTTTATGCATAAAAGGAACTTCTACTGTCCTTACTGCGATGAAAAAATATATTGTTGTTTTTGTCGTGTTCAATGAAGAGCCTCAGATATCTCCATACATCTCTATCACAGTAGCAGCAATATCCACTATCTTGGGTGTATAAAGCTGCTGCTCTGGGTCTAAGTCAATTTTCTGCAAGGCTGCGGCCATTGCTGGGCATGAGAATATGTGGGTAGGTGTTAGTTCCACACCAGGGCAGTTGTTACATGTCCTATAGGTTCTTGTGCCATCTGGATGTATTGTAATTCCTTTTAATTGTTTCGTTCTAAGTCTTGTTACAGTTTTTGTTAGTTTTTTCTCTCAGAGTTTATTTCTCTTATTTGATCTTTTCTTATTTTTTGTTTAATTATCTTGTATTTTGCCAAAGCTTAACGTCAAATGTGTGTTATGTGTGCGTTACCTATATAAAATATATGGAATTAATTTCATATTCAAACACAATTTTATGGTTCAAATTGATAATAATAATATAAGAAAAATATAAATTGAAAATAATATTTATAGGTATTTATATATTATATGTTTAAATATTTAAAACTAGACGAATGGCCCGGGCAACGCCCGGGTTTTACCCGAGTGCGTATATATTTTAAAAACGTTTTAATTCAAATACTATTCGTTACAATTATAAATTGGCGCCATGGATGTCTCTCTTGTGAAACGTCCCGCCCCAAACAGTGGTTATACTCTCCTAGCAGTTTTTCCCATATAATCCGTCAGGCCGCTGAGGTATGCTCAATACAGTATCTGTATATTGTTGCATCAATGTGCTCTACATTTATTCAAAATATTCAATGATATTTAATATTTATTTAAAACAGATTATTTAGATTATCATCATTCCTTTTTATAGTTTCATTCCTTTTGTAATATTTTATTGTACATATATCTTGATTGGTTATTGGAGCGAGAGAGGACCTAGACCAAGACTGCGGATTACGACCTACGAGGAAGACAACGAATAAATAAACACAATAACTTTATAAAAGGTAATTTATTTGTTATTTTTAAATTTTATTTACTTTTATTTATTTGCTTTAAGTATGGAAACCCGATCGGGAAACTTAGTGTATAACACCAAGAAAGCGGAAACCAAGGTCGACGACCTTGCAAAGCTGCAACTTGGTGCAACAATATATTACTCATGTTCATTGATTTGTAAAATACCTTGAATAAGTTAAAAGAAACTAGGATCTTATTCTAAATAAATCAATAGTGTGTGATGTTTCGGTAACAGCGTTGTTACCATTATCATACAAGTACAAACTTGTACTTACTTGTACATTTATCAACCTTGAATAAAAATTCGAATTAGCGAAACTGCTGGTAGGGTTCATTATTGATAAACTAAGCCTTTCAAATATATTTTTCATTGGTTCGTCGCGATAATACACTCATTAGATAAAACTTAAGAAGGTTAAAAGTATTTGATGTCGGCGGTCGTCTATTTTTTATTTTTAAAGATAGAGGCAATTTTGTTTACACTTGGTTATCTCATGTCTTCAATAAAGGTCACTGTAATATATTTCTAGTTATTGTCAGAATCCCGATATACATGCTGAAAAGTACAACTTCCTTAAGTTTTGTCCATGAGTGTATCTTTCAGAGTTATTGTCTGAATCCCGATATACATGCTGAAAAGTACAACTTCCTTAAGTTTTGTCCATGAGCGTATCTTTCAGAGTTATTGTCTGAATCCCGATATACATGCTGAAAAGTACAACTTCCTTAAGTTTTGTCGATGAGTGTATATGTGCATTTAGACAAAGACAGTTGGAGAAACCGAAAGCAATGTACGTTCTGAATGTTTTGTTTCAGATTTATAAAAACTACTCCTCCCTCATTATATAATATTATTCTATATTTCGAAAAAAAGAGAGGGAGAGTGGGTCGCAAGAAATGTCGAAACATAAAATGTTAAGGGGTTGATGCAATTTACTCACTTTCCATTCAGTTACAGCCACGTTATTATGAAATAAAAAAATAAACAAACTAGAAATTGTTTGAAGAAATAGTACAATTGTGATATTTATTTTTCAGGATGCCTTAAATGACCAGTTTTTTGGTTGTTGAGGTACAGCTTGTACCACGCTGATGAGGGCCAATAGCCCGAAACGCATCCGTGGTTAGCTTTTCTTGATTAATCAAGAATGGGTATTTGGCCAATTCTGGAATAATTAAAAATCAACGAGAATAGTTGATATTTATTCCGATAGATGGCGCAAGCCATCATGCATACTTTCAGTTGTACGATAAGAAGATGCTTTTTTTTATATAAAACTATAAATTGTTTGAAGAAAGAAATAAAATTGGAAAGAGGGAAATTTTAGAGTGAACCAGTCTTGTTTTGTTTAATATCGCTTCGAAAAAGGCATTCAAAGAATAACAATGTACCTGAAATATTTTAGAATTCTATTAATTCCTCGAAAAATTCAACAGGAACTCCTGAAAGTGTATGAAACTACTGCAAATTGGAAAATTTCTGATATTACTATGCTACTTATCTCTCTCTCTCACTCTATCCATATATTTACTTGTATTTAACCTTATATAAACTTAAATACGTACTGAACTACTTCATGTACATAATAAAAGTAAATGATTTAGAGAAAAAACGTTGACAATTAAAATAATTTTCAAATAAAGTAAAGCACGAAGGAAGAAGAAACTCATCTTCCTTCGTGCTTTACTTTATTTGATTATCTAAACAGGAAGAGTTCTATCGCTTATTAAAATAATTTCATTGACATCTTGTCAATACATGCAAAGTACACAGTCTGCACTATTTAAAAAAGATAATATGGATTATATATATATACAATGAATATGGCGACTCTGCCAGCGCTGCAGAGTTTGGTGGAGAATCGCCAGTGGGTCTCCAGCGACACCACGCATGTTGATGTTGATGTTAGTAAAATTTGATGGAAGAGAGGAATATCTGCACTGAGCTGACTAGAAGGGGTCAAGAAAACTACTGGAAGGTCACTAGATTAACTGCGAGTGATGATCATTGACAGTTCAAATTGAAGAATATTTGTTCGTAATGTCGTCAAAAGTAGACTTGGTGGACACTACAACAATCCTATATAGACAATGTAATAAAGAAATTTCAATCTCAATCTTTGTTGTGCTATGGAGAAATTGGACTTAGAAGAGTCCAAGTTGTCTGAATGAAAAAAGGAGGAGGGGGAGCAGTAACAAGCTCACTAAAAAACCTGGGCTCAGCTGGCCCGGCTGATAGTACCCTGTAAGGGCTCCAGAGATACAGGATGAGCAGCGTTTGTACTCCATGTTAGGAGCAGCTGCACATGACGTCTGTTACTCATGTCAGAGGCGGCTATTTCTTTTGGAGCTAAGTCGGCCTGCCACTGAGTAGTGATCCCAGTCTTAAAAACAAAGGCAGACGCATTCTACTTCACCCAGTCATGATCACAAGCTTGTAAAGCTAATATGATTGCGTGGAGATAAAAAAAGAAGAAGAAGTTATCTGATAAAATCATTTTCAATTTCTGAGAAAATATAAAGGCTACAGATAAATTTGACTAGAGACTGCACATAATGAGATAGCGAGATATGAATATTTAGATCAGTTACAAAAAAGGCATAAGACGCGTCGCAATTATTCTTATTTGCTTAGTTAATGAAGCTTTTGGGAAAGCTATTTTTCAGTTAACTAAAAAAACATATTAGCTGAAGAAGGGCTTACCCGAAAGCTTCTTTAACCAAGAAAATAAAAAGGTGGCGAAGTTTTTTTTTTTGTTGCTTTTTGTAATTTGTCGAAATCATCAATCCTGTTATAATGAATCTAAATCAGTGATCATTGTTGTGAAGAAGTTCCCTGTAAGTTAGTTTATGTTAAAGTTTATTCAATATATTTTTTACTTTTTTTTTACTTATATACAAATTACTTACACACTCATGATACAGGTCATGCTAATCATGGTTGTTAACTAGCGACTGCCTTTTCTGTAAGTGCATCGCATGTCTAAGCATGTAGAAATAAGTTCGATTTTTACACTTAAAAATGTACCAGAGCCCCGTTTAGTTACTTGTATTCACTGGTGGGGTTGAACTTTTAAAATAATCTGGGGCCATTAAATAATTTTTTTTTTCATCAGAAAAAAAAAGTGCCATTACTTATACTTCTTTGGATGTATTGGAAAATCAATCTGGAGTTTGTTATAGCCAGAACAACGAAACTAGATATATATGAAAATAAATCTTCCGTCAAAATAGACGTTAAAACTATGCGCCATTTCATTCGATTCCTTGTAGATCTAATGAAATAAAGCCTGCCCTGTACTGAGGATGGCCATTAGCTCGAAACCATAATATCCATGTGGACGATTCTCAGTTTTACAAAGATTTTGGCTTTGTCACCGACCTGAGTCCGCAAGTTTGCGGAGATGTCAATAGATGGCGATTAGTTTTAGCTTCTATTTTGACGGGAGAGGCGACCTTCATATCTATAGATTAATATCTTCCCATAAAAAAAATCGCATTTATAAAACTGGATCAGTATTACACAACCTGCTGGACTCCCATTCTAGGTACATGTTCCACCTGGTGTATTGTCCTGGCAGTACCAGGCACCGCAAGGTCTTTCGTGTGAATGAGCTCTTTCAGACCAACGAAATTAGCTACAGGTTCTCCATCAAATATATTCCTAAATTCATACAAAAACTACTAAGCACTACTACAATAGATTTTATAGTTTACAAATAAATTCTGACACCCACTAATACACATCACACATATTGATTTAAAATGCATTATAGCGCCATCTATTATAAAAATTCAAAACTATTATAGACGCGTATGATTAGTTTAAAAATTAAACATTTCTACTGCCCTTACTGCAATGGAAAAATTCTACAGTCCTCAAAGCTTATATCCATAGTTCATCTAAAATACCCATTCCAAGAGTCAAGCAACAGTATCACTATAAAAGGAAAATAAAAAATTATATATAACAGCGGTATAGTAGATTAAACTGGTGATACCGCTGGGAGGGTTCACCACTGATGAGCCAGGCCCTTCCATTAATTTTTCCATCGCAGTAAGGGCAGTATAAATTGTTTAATTTTTTAAAGAATCATACGTGTCTATAATAGTTTCGAATATTCATAACAGATGTCGCGCTATGCATTACTTTAAATGTTTATTGATACATTCGGAACATTCAGCTCAAAAATAAAAATACATTTCCTTCTACTCATTAATCAAAATATAATTCCTTGTATTAATATTGAGTAAAAAATATCAGGCTTTCAGGGAAAAGTATCTTTTCAGAACATTTTTATTCTCTAGCTTTCGGGCACGGACGCCCTTCTTCAGGAGAAAACCTGGTACCTCCTTGTTTTTTCTCTTGTAGAAGAGTGTCTGTGCGCTAATGCATCATAATATATATATATATATGAAAAAAACAATAGGAAAAAAATAAAAGATAAGTGGGTCAGGTGTTGATATTAAAAATAAAGAAGGCATCTCCTGACCACGAGCACATGTGCTTTTTAGATGGCAGAGCGCCATCTAGTGGAGCAAAATAAACTAAACGTTTATTTAGCTTGCTCCGTGATATTTGGCCAACCCAATTATCTGATAAATCAAGAAAAGCCATCCACGAACGCGATTATATATACATATTAGTCTTACAAAGCCTAAAAATAGACAAATATTAAACAACTAGCGGACGTACCCGGCTTCGCCCGAGGTTTTACCCGAGTAAAGGTTTGTCTAACGAACATTTGTTAAAACAATTCTCTATAAACTTATATAAAAAAAAGATATATTTTGATAATTTGAAACTCGCAAATTTGAATCTCTCGATAAAGTGAACATTTTTCCCCGGTCCCTGTGTGCCGTGTCATCCTGAATTTTGTCTTTCATAATTTTCTACATTACAAAATCATCGTTTTATCTACATATTTTCCCGGTCTCTTGAAAAATACTCGATAAGTTGAATAAAATCATGGTCGTTTATGGAAGATGGACGTAGTTCCCGGAGGTCACCCGCCCCCCGCTTGCGAGTTAAAGCTACAAATCTGCAAATAACTCTAAGGATATTTAAGATATTCAAGAAATTATTTTTCGTAAACCTTTCCGGGGATATGCCTAATAATATCCCAAATTTTCACGGCGATTGGATGTATGGTTTTTGAATCCATAGAGGACACACACACAGACACACAGACATTCAATTTTATATATATAGATTTGGCGTATTTTGGAGCCATAAAATTGATATGATATTTGCATCGAGCAATTCTCTTCCGCAAACAATAAGGACAAGGCCAATTAGACATAAATTTATATAAAGCAATAATGTGACCTCCATATATAGCAAATGAAAATATCAAGACACTAATGTTTCCTTCACACATCAAAATCAAACTTTTACTATCCTTAGTGCGATGAAAAAATATTGGGAGGGTTTGACTCATCAGTGGTGAACCCTCCCAGCGGTTTCGCCAGTTTAATCTACCAGACCGCTTTTTTCGAGCTCTAATACTGTATGGGATCATTCTGCTTATATATGTTACACTGAAGGATACAATCTCAGATATACATGCTAAAAGGTACAACTTCCTTAAGTTTTGTCCATGAGTGTATCTTTCAGAGTTATTGTCTGAATCCCGATATACATGCTAAAAGGTACAACTTCCTTAAGTTTTGTCCATGAGTGTATCTTTCAGAGTTATTGTCTGAATCCCGATATACATGCTAAAAGGTACAACTTCCTCAAGTTTTGTCCATGAGTGTATCTTTCAGAGTTATTGTCTGAATCCCGATATACATGCTAAAAGGTACAACTTCCTTAAGTTTTGTCCATGAGTGTATCTTTCAGTGTTATTGTCTGAATCCCTATATACGTGCTAAAAGGTACAAATTCCTTAAGTTTTGTTCATGAGTGTATCTTTCAGTGTTATTGTCTGAATCCCGAAATACATGCTAAAAGGTACAACTTCCTTAAGTTTTGTCCATGAGTGTATCTTTCAGTGGTAGTGTTTGAATCCCGATATACATGCTAAAAGGTACAACTTCCTTAAGTTTTGTCCATGAGTGTATCTTTCAGTGTTATTGTCTGAATCCCGATATACATGCTAAAAGGTACAACTTCCTTAAGTTTTGTCCATGAGTGTATCTTTCAGTGTTATTGTCTGAATCCCGATATACATGCTAAAAGGTACAACTTCCTTAAGTTTTGTCCATGAGTGTATCTTTCAGTGTTATTGTCTGAATCCCGATATACATGCTAAAAGGTACAACTTCCTTAAGTTTTGTCCATGAGTGTATCTTTCAGATTTATTGTCTAAATCCCGATATACATGCTAAAAGGTACAATTTCCTTAAGTTTTGTCCATGAGTGTATCTTTCAGTGTTATTGTCTGAATCCCTATATACGTGCTAAAAGGTACAAATTCCTTAAGTTTTGTTCATGAGTGTATCTTTCAGTGTTATTGTCTGAATCCCGAAATACATGCTAAAAGGTACAACTTCCTTAAGTTTTGTCCATGAGTGTATCTTTCAGTGTTATTGTCTGAATCCCGATATACGTGCTGAAAGGTACAACTTTCTTAAGTTTTGTTCATGAGTGTATCTTTCAGTGTTATTGTCTGAATCCCGATATACGTGCTAAAAGGTACAACTTCCTTAAGTTTTGTTCATGAGTGTATCTTTCAGAGTTATTGTCTGAATCCCGATATACATGCTAAAAGGTACAACTTCCTTAAGTTTTGTCCATGAGTGTATCTTTCAGTGTTATTGTCTGAATCCCAATATACATGCTAAAAGGTACAACTTCCTTAAGTTTTGTCCATGATGTATCTTTCAGTGTTATTGTCTGAATCCCGATATACGTGCTAAAAGGTACAACTTCCTTAAGTTTTGTTCATGAGTGTATCTTTCAGAGTTATTGTCTGAATCCCGATATACATGCTAAAAGGTACAACTTTCTTAAGTTTTGTTCATGAGTGTATCTTTCAGTGTTATTGTCTGAATCCCGATATACGTGCTAAAAGGTACAACTTCCTTAAGTTTTGTTCATGAGTGTATCTTTCAGAGTTATTGTCTGAAATCCCGATATACATGCTAAAAGGTACAACTTCCTTAAGTTTTGTCCATGAGTGTATCTTTCAGAGTTATTGTCTGAATCCCTATATACATGTTAAAAGGTACAACTAAGTATAAATATCATGACCAATATTTCCTCTCTAAAAAGCGGAATAATAGATTAAACTGGCGAAACTGCTGGGAGGCCTTTCAATATATTTGTTCATCGTATTAGCATATTCACTTGCCACTGTTCATAGAACCTGTTGTCATCAGATAACTAAAAAAAAGGAATATATTTTTTTAAAATCAACTAACTCTCTTTCAAATACAAAAATATCACACTAACAGCAAGAATTAACATGAGTAGAGTAATTAGGAAATTTCTAGATTAATTTAGCAATTAACAAGTCTAATTATGAGTGGAGAGGATTTCCTGATAAAGATTAATTAACTCCAGTGTTTTTATATATTTTTTTCATCTAGGAGTAATCTCACACACACATTGAACTTTGTTAGATAGGTATTTGACCCATGTGTTTTGTAAAATTTGACTTTTATCTGTGAACATATCAAAACCTTAGTACACACATTGTCTCTCATGTGGTGATTAATACATCTTTGACAAACTGTATAAAGGATATAAAAATCCATTTTTACTATAAAATAAAAAAATATATATTTTTTTCTATTTAGAACACTTTTTTTCAACAATTTCTTCCTTATTTCGATCAAATTGGCGAGTCTTTCAAGCTAAAAGACTTTTCTACACGGTCCTAATACGATATTTTGATTAAAAATGTGCGAGTCTTTCAAGCTAAAAGACTTTTCTACACGGTCCTAAATACGATATTTTGATAAAACTGTGCGAGTCTCTCAAGTTGACTTTACTACACGGTTCTAACACGATATTTTGATAAGACTGTGCGAGTATTTCAAGCTAAAAGACTTTTCTTCACGGTCCTAATACGATATTTTGATAAAACTGTGAGAGTCTTTCAAGCTAAAAGACTGTTCTTCACGGCTCTAAAACGATATTTTGATATAACTGTGCGAGTTTTTCAAGCTAAAAGACTTTTCTACACGGTCCTAACACGATATTTTGATAAGACTGTGCAAGTCTTTCAAGCTAAAAGACTTTTCTTCACGGTCCTAATACGGTATTTTGATAAAACTGTGCGAGTCTTTCAAACTAAAAGACTTTTCTACACGGTCCTAATACGATATTTTGATAAAACTGTGCGAGTCTTTCAAGCTAAAAGACTTTTCTACACGGTCCTAATACGATATTTTGATAAAACTGTGCGAGTCTTTCAAGCTAAAAGACTTTTCTACACGGTCCTAATACGATATTTTGATAAAACTGTGCGGTCTTTCAAGCTAAAAGACTGTTCTTCACGGCTCTAAAACGATATTTTGATATAACTGTGCGAGTCTTTCAAGCTAAAAGACTGTTCTACAAGGTCTTAATACGATATTTTGATATGGTGTGCGGTCTTTCAAGCTAAAAGACTGTTCTTCGCGGCTCTAAAACGATATTTTGATATAACTGTGCGAGTCTTTCAAGTTAAAAGACTTTTCTTCACGGCTCTAAAACGATATTTTGATAAAACTGTGCGAGTCTTTCAAGCTAAAAGACTTTTCTACACGGACCTAACACGATATTTTGATAAAACTGTGCGAGTCTTTCAAGCTAAAAGACTTTTCTACACGGTCCTAACACGATATTTTGATAAAACTGTGCGAGTCTTTCAAGCTAAAAGACTTTTCTACACGGTCCTAACACGATATTTTGATAAAACTGTGCGAGTCTTTCAAGCTAAAAGACTTTTCTACATGGTCCTAATACGATATTCTGATTTTAAAAAAGGGCGGGATTTTCAGGCTAAAAGACTTTTTTAACATCTTTAATGATGAGAGATGTCAATAAAGCTCCCCACAACACTATCCAATCTGTGATGACTCAAATGGACATCGTCGCCAAGACCTGAGCTTCATTCCATACTTACCTCCAATCTGTGATATAAAAATAATGGTGTTTACATTGTGTGAATAAATCAATGCTATTTTATTTCAACTATGATAATATACAATATTCGAAACCATTTTAGACACGTATGATTCTGTTAAAAATTAAACAATTTCTACTGCCCTTAGCGCAATGGAAAAATTAATGGGAGCATCTGGATCATCAGTGGTGAACCCTCTCAGTGGTTTCGCCAGTTTAATCTATCATGGGAGGATTCACCATTGTTTAGCCAGGCCCTCACATTAATTTTTCCATTGCAGTAAGTGAAGTAGAAATTGTTTATTTTTTAAAAAGAATCCTACACGTCTATAATAGTTTCGAATTTTCATAACAGATGGCGCGCTAATGCATCATAATATACAATATTGCATACAGTAGTGCTTTTTTTTACTTTGTGCAATACATTTTTTCAGTTATTATTTACAATTTGAACCCTGCTACACCCTGTATATTGAAATTTTGCTCAAAGAAGTTATTCAAGTGTGTGAAATAGACCAATTAGAATACAAAAGGTGTGTTAGGTTTTTTTTATTATCATTATTATAGTAATCTATATGTAGGTTTTATTTTTTATTATTATTATTGTATTTTATTAATTAATTATAATTCATATTCATAGAATTTTATTGTTACTTATCATCATTCTTTTTGTTGTTTTTTTTTCTTCTTCTGTTTTCTTTTTTGTTACATACAACTAAATCGCATTAAATCGTAGTGTAATTCTCTTTTGTTGTGTAAAATAAATCGAATTGAATCGAATTGAGTCAGCTCGTTCTTTCTAGAAGAAACATCAAAGAAAACGTGCTAACAAAAGGTATAGTGGCTAAGACTATAATGAAGAATTTGCGTGCTGCCAATCGTAAAATTAGTATATAAATGTTGTTCCAATATATGTTTTTATATAAATACTTTATTGTAGGTTTCTCTATTTTATATTCCTATTTATCATTCATTTTTCCGAAGAACATAGCTTGATGCATTTACTTGTAATTATAGGAGTTTTCTCAGAATCCTATATGTTTGTCTGTTTTATGTTTTTCATAGATTTTTCACAAAAATATACAGTTAAACCTGTCTATAGCGCTCCCTCTAAATAGCACCTCCCTCTCTATAGTGCCCGATTTTAAATATGTAGTACGATGCGATTTACATTAAAAGTGACCTGTCTATAGCACCCCCTCTCTATAGCACCCTATTTTGGTGAGTCCCAAGAGGAGGCACTATAGACAGGTTTAACTGTATATATTTATTATTAATCTTTCTCTCTAAAATAACTATGTAATAAAAGAAGTACCTCTCCCTTTAATTGTAGATCAGAACGATGACACTTCGCATTACCCTAGTAAATCTGTTTGGTAAGTATCTGCATTTGAATGTAATTCTACTGTCCTATAAGCTTATGGCCATAGTTTTCTTGAAAACCATTTCTGAGATTCCATCCTTCAGTCCTGCGTATATAAGCAGAATCGTCCAATACAGTATTAGAGCTCTGAGAAGCGGTCTGGTGGATTAAATTGGCGAAACCGCTGAGAGGGTTCACCACTGATGAGCCAAGAGCCCTCCTAATATATTTTATATTATATTATATATTTATAATTATACTTAATTCTGCTGTCCTAAAAGCTTATGTCCATAGTTCTTCTAAAATACCCATTCCAAGAGTCTTACAACAGTCAACTATAAAAGGAAGTTCCAAAAATGCAATATAACAGCGGTATGGTAGATTAAACTGGCGAAACCGCTGGGAGGGTTCACCACTGATGAGCCAGGCCCTCCCTTTAATTTTTCCATCGCAGTAAGGACAGTAGAAATTGTTTTATTTTAAAAAGAATATTACGCCTCTAAAATAGTTTTATAATTTAATATATTTTTCATCGCAGTAAGGACAGTAGAAGTTTGTATTATGTATAAAAGAAACATCCGTGCTTTTAAAACCTTTCATTTTATATGTATCTGCTTACCTGTTTGGTAAATTCCACCGATATCATAACCTATCTCGTAGAATGTTATGGAATCAAAGCTGCCCCTGTACTGATGAGGGTCAAATCCTTAAACCATGATATACAGGTTGTTGGTTTCTTGTCTGAATTTGCCAAAACTGGTATTATTGGTCATTCTTTATCATCACTAGTAAAGTGTTTTTAGTAGTGAGAAAGAGAATTCTTACCTGGACAACACATCGCTTTACAATGATATATCTTCGTTAAGTTTTCACGTTAAATATAACCATCAAAAATAGAAACTCTGGAGTTTATCCTGGACATTGACTTACCTTGCAACAATCCTCTTTGAATAGGTCTTTGGTAGCTTATCAGGATTTGACGTTAAATACCCATCGTAGAAAGTTATGAAATTCTAGCCGCCCCTATGCTAATGAGAATAAAGCATGAAACCATGTTATACAGGTTGTTGGCTTTTGTCTGAATTTTCTAAAAACTGGTATTGTGGTTCATTCTTTGTCATCAATAGTAAAGTTATCTACTAAGGTAATGCAAAGTACCATCCTTCTGATCCATAATTAAAGGGAGTGGTGTCTCTTTTTTTACATGAATATCATCCTCTCGCAGCTTTATGTCATAAATAACTATATTAGACATGTAAAACGACATTTGAAATACTATCCCGCATGTGTTTCTTTTCAACAAAAATCAAAATTTTATAATAACGAATAGATTCAAAAAGGATAAGTTTCTTTATTTGAAAAAATCAATTCGAGCTTTCGGGCGCAAGCTGCCTGTAGAAGGGCAGCTTGCGCCCGAAAGCTCGAATTGATTTTTCAAATAAAGAAAC
The DNA here is from genome assembly GCA_030710605.1 of Cordylochernes scorpioides. NCBI lineage: Eukaryota > Metazoa > Arthropoda > Arachnida > Pseudoscorpiones > Chernetidae > Cordylochernes > Cordylochernes scorpioides. The sequence goes on from CP092876.1 coordinate 21,418,731, forward strand.
TTATCCTTTTTGAATCAATTCGTTATTATAATTATTGAAAGGATTATTCGTCTTAAATCAAAAATCAAAATTTATTTAAAGGAGAAATAACGATTATTTCTAACCTTTTGGATGAGGTATGAAAGGATGAATTGTTAAGAGTAATGATAAACGGAAAAATAAAAGTGTCCAGGAATGGGAATCGAACCTACAGTGTTCCGCTTACCATCCCTGGACACTTTTATTTTTCCGTTTATCATTACTCTTTACAATTCATACTTTCATACCTCATCCAAAAGGTTGGAAATAATCGTTATTTCTTCTTGAAATAAATTTTGATTTTTCATTGAAAAGAAACACATGCGGGATAGTTTTCAAATGTCGTTTTACAATCATAAGCCGCATTATATTATATTGTATTAAACATGTTGGATATTATATCATTCAAATATTAATTTTAATTCATTGACTATAATAATCTGTGGTGTTGTATTTAAGTTAATATAGATTTATGAGATGTGAGAGGTAATTTATATAAATAGTTATTGCTAGAGAGATATAAGTAATTATTCTCATAAAGACTAACTTAAATAAATTTTGAAATTTATGTTCTTTTGATTTCTTTAGTTTGTGCCTTCAATAAAGGTGACTTTATTTTAAAAGGGTGATAATTGCTAACCACTCAACAAGACAAACAGCCCTGTATAGTGGTAATGCTTGATGGAAAATATAAAATGACGAAATTACTGAAATAACTTTATAAATGGCTTCCCAAATAAACTTACAATCCAACTCAATAGATAACAGAATGATATATCATATCAGAATTTCTAGACGGTTAATAAATTTCAAATTATACCAAATGATGTATTTATTTTATGCCCATTCTATAATCTATTTGTCTTGAAAATAATGAGATAAAAATACCTCTCTGATTTTTTATTATTATTATTATTATTTTATTTTCAAAGTTTCTTTTATATAGAAAAAAATGAATCCAACAAGTATATATCAAGTAGATAACAAAAATTTCCCGCCAAAAATTTCCCGCCAAAATTTCTTTCTAAAGCATTTAAACGAGCTATTAATAACGAAATCTGACAGGCGATAAAATACTTCGGCTGATAAGATAGAAATAAATATTAAAAAGATAAGAAACCTTTAATTTATTCAGTACATTAGAATATTAATTTATATTTTTACTAACGTCAAAAATTTCAGACAAGGGGTAAAAAAAAAAGGCGGGCTATTTTTTAAAAATAAAATTACTTTCTTATCAAATCGCTTTGAATTTTTTTTTTTTTCGAATTCTAATTTAAATTTATTAATTTAAACTACTCTTGTGTTTTTTTTTCTAAACAGACGAATATTTTTTTAAAAAGGCGGGATTATTGTGAAAAGATCAAAATGAAAGGATTATGGGATTGAAACTTATATTTTAATGCCCAATGGAGGTAGTTTTGTTTCCATCTAGGTGAATATTGCAAATATGGAGATCATAAGATTGAATAATATCGGTTGCTTAGCAACCAAAGAGAAAATATTCTCATTATTTTGTCGTTTGGGGTGTGGAAACAAAAAAGAGAACCTATTACAATTACAGATTTGAGCAATTAGTCCTAAGTTTAGCTTTTTATTTTTTTTATTTTACAAATTTTTCAATTAAGTTATTACAATGATTTTAAAATCCATTAATGTCAATTTTTGTCGTTAAATTAATATTTTTAGTATAGATTGAGAAAAATATTTTTTTTATGAAGATCAGTAAATTTCACTAATATTAATTGCTTTTTTTCTTAATTGTGTGAGAGGGAAAAAAAACACTTTTTCTAATTATTAAAACCATTTAAGTTTTTCTTAACCTTTGATATTTTGACCAAAATTTTTATTTTCCTTTTTACGTACATTTTGCTTTGAAAATATCATAGCAGAGATGAAATAGCTGAATCTATTCTGTAAAATCACAAGGTAATAAGACCAAATCTAAATAAATTAATAGTGTGTGACGTTTCAGTAACAGTAACGTCACAAATTATTTATTTATATGTGGTACACGTGTCAAATTGTACTGGGATAAGGTGCATAAAATAAGAAAAAGGCATCCCCTTATCGTGAAATTAGCAAGCCATCAGCAACCTTCAGTTGAACCATAAAGAAGTGTATTTATCTTTAACACAAATATGTTTTTTTTTTTTTTTTTGCATGGAGAATAAAAAGAGCTAAACTTTTCTATAACTATTACACCATTCACATACCTTGGTAGCTTACTGTACCTTTTAGCATGTATATCGGGATTCAGACAATAACTCTGAAAGATATTACAGTGACCTTTATTGAAGACACCACACATTGAAGGCAACACTACACTCTTGGACAAAACTTAAGGAAGATGTACCTTTCAGCATGTATATCGGGATTCAGACAATAACTCTGAAAGATATTACAGTGACCTTTATTGAAGACACCACACATTGAAGGCAACACTACACTCATGGACAAAACTTAAGGAAGATGTACCTTTCAGCATGTATATATCGGGATTCAGAAAATAACTCTGAAAGATATTACAGTGACCTTTATTGAAGACACCACACTTTGAAGGCTACACTACACTCATGGACAAAACTTAAGAAAGTTGTACCTTTCAGCATGTATATCGGGATTCAGACAATAACTCTGAACGATATAGTCATGGACAAAACTTAAGAAAGTTGTACCTTTTAGCATGTATATCGGGATTCAGACAATAACTCTGAAAGATATTACAGTGACCTTTATTGAAGACACACGAGATAACCAAGTGTAAACAACCTCTGTCTCCTTCAAAAGGAAAACAGACAAACCCGGCTATATTAAAGACTTTCCACTTATTTAAGTTTTGTCCATGAGTGTATTACTATTTTTTATGGTGAGGAAAATTCATAAAAATGTAAATAATCTTAATGATGAGTACGTTCACAGATTTCCAAGCACACGTTCCTGTCCTCAATTATCCCTACATGCTATATTGTCATCACACACGCCTGTCGCTAAATACTTGATGTGACAAAATCACGCATATTGTCACACACCATAAATGATACCTTGCCAGAATCTTGTCTTTTTAGAAGACATTGTTCCATCCTTAATACTGTCGCGTATATGAGCCTTCAAAACACCTACAACCTCCGCCAATCGATGGCGCTTTCGCCTATTTCCAGTCTATAAATAATGTGGAAATCGCCGACTGCTGTGGTCCTGTTTCCTGGGGCAAATGTTTGTAAATACACGTTTATATTGGCCCTAGGAAGTAACGTAATGTAAATACCCGTTAATTGTTATTCTAGTTATATGTAATGTGTAGTAGAAATGACAATAAAGGACCCGGACAGTTGGCGACTTTCGTACGCTCCAGGAGTCCGGGTTATGTACATAATAATAACAATAATAATAATAATAATAAATAAAGGAGGAGTTTTGGAAGTCTTGTTGCCGGTTGCTGTTATGACTCTCTCGTCAACACCACAGTCGCTACTCTTCTGGTAAGTCTCTCGTGTCCCCCCACCAGTGGTAAGGCCGAGATATACTACCAGAGGAAAGGAGTTCCACTTGAGTGGTGGTTCTCGGAGGTCATTGGGTGCACTGCAGGGTAGAACTGCAGAGGTAGAGCTCGGGTTAGGTGATCCACGAAGAAGGAAGCTGCGTCTTCGCGAAGAACCGGAGGGGTCAAGCGCGACAATACGATACTTATACCTGTCGCTTGATCAATAAGATGTACAGTTAGACAATGTCACGGAGCAATATTGGTTCTTTTCTGTTAAACCAATGATATGTAAATATGTCGAGTTTTTTTTTTTTTTTTTTTAAGAAATTTCTTGATAAATTATTTATACCAGCTTTCCGAGTGGACTGTGATGTTATGAGACAAAGGGTTTTTCACAAATTATTAAGAATTTTACAAAGAAGCGTTTAGCTAGTGAAATGGCTAAGACACTTCAAAGACCAAAATTTTAGATTGATATTTTTTCAGTAGGAAATTGATCTCTCAAAAGGGGAAAAACTACTTTTTCTTACAAAAAAAAAAAGACGCAAACCCCATGCGCCATCTATTGATCAACTTTGCAATTTATAATATTTGAATCAGTAACAAAGCCATGAAACCAGTCATGGTAAATTCAACAAGCAAACCAATTTTCTATGTGACATTTTGGTGGAGATGTTGGGTAGTTAAGGGAAGACAAACTGAAATTTGTCGAACAGACCATGAAGTTATGTGGACACTCTTATCTAGAGTTTAGGGGTCTATTTTGACGGGCGAGTTCTTGTGTCTTTATATATATATATATGAAAAAACAATAGAAAAAATAAAAGATAAGTGGGTCAGGTGTTGATATTAAAAATAAAGAAGGCATCTCCTGACCACGAGCACATGTGCTTTTTAGATGGCTGAGCGCCATCTAATGGAGCAAAAATAAACTCCACGCTGACGAGCGCCAACAGCGCGAAACGCGTTCGTGGATGGCTTTTCTTGATTTATCAATGATGTCCCAGACGTGCTCGATTGGTGAGAGATCAGGAGAGTACGGTGGCCAGGGAAGCATCTGTACATCTTGCAGAGCTTGTTGGCTAATGCGAGCAGTGTGCGGTCGGGCGTTATCCTGCTGATAAAGGGCATTGGGTACCCCCTGAAGGTAGGGGAGTGTCACCGGTCGCAGCACATCATCAACGTATCGTTGGGCCGTCATTGTGCCCTGAATACGAAGTAAAGGTGACCTGGAATCATACGCGATTGCGCCCCAAACCATGATTCCACGTTGTCGCACGGTGGGGCGTTCCACAATTGCTGCCGGATTGGACCTTTCTCCACGTCGACGCCACACGCGTACACGGCGACTATCACTGGACAATCAGAAACGCGACTCATCTGAGAACACGACCCTGTGCCATTCCGTCATCCACGTCGATCTAGCCCGGCACCATTCCAAACGTTGGCGCCTATTCGGTGGGGTCAATGGCAGTCTTCTTAGCGGACGGCATGAGTGCAAGCCATTAGCAACCAATCGACGGGAAATGGTTCTGGTCGAGATGGAATGATCTAGGGTGTCTTGCACATGTTGCAGGATGGCGGTACAAGTGGCTTGTGAGGCCGCCACTGCTTGTCGAAAGATACGCCGATCCACACGTGCTGACGTCACTCTGGTTGCACCGACATTCCTATAAATTGCCACATTTCCTTGTTCCAACCATCTTCTCCACAGTCGGTGCACCGTGGACGCACCAAGGTATGTATCAGCTGCGATTTGACGTATGGACCAACCTGCCCTTTTCAGTCCGATCACCATGCCCCTCGTAAAAGCGTCTGTCTGCTTGAACTGCCTCCGTTTACGATGACCTGGCATTCTCTGTTATTATACTTGTCTTTTGACACAAGAACAAAATTTCTACAATGATTTTCCTTGAAGAAATAACGACACGAATACTGTCCTTTCTGCAAGTTCCTTCCCTTATATCTTACTCCATGTGCGCACGAGAGCTGCGCATTTTACATCATTTGCATAACTCGGTTAGGCGCGTCTACCCTGAAATTTGCATAATTTTCTGGCCACTATTTATTGGTGTTCCATTTTCAATGTCACGCAGTGTATTTATAATTACATGATGGTCAAACTGGCGAGTTGAATTATATCTACATGTAGGGGCTGTTACATTATTTATAATGATGGTACATATGTAAATATAGTGTATATTAACATATATTACCACATATATATATATTATAAATAAAAATGAGATTTCTGTTGATTTTTAATTATTTTGAGGACTATACTATGGTAATGCAGTCGTGGTTAAAATCTTGAAAGAATAATAATAAAAATAGTTTTGATCAGAGATTTCTTTAATTGAGCTTATGGAATATATATAAAACATAATTTGATAAAAGTACTGCCTGGCTTAAGGCGTAAGAATAAAAAAATTAAAACTTATTTACATAATGTACAAAAAGTTTGAGCCGGCCATCGGGAAAGAGAGAAAATATCTTTATTTACGGGGCTGCTAACCAAAATAAATGATTTTTGAGCCCCAATGGCCGCGTAAAGCGGAATATATAAAAACCACTATGACCAGGCTGGAGAGGCTAGGGACTCCGTCAGGGAAGAGGCAGGTTAGGCCGGATTGGGTCCGCGGAGGTCAGGAGGCAGAAAGAAGGCGGGAGGACTAGAACTTTGCAGCTCTAGCTCTGGCAGTTGGGCAAGACATTGATCTTGCCTCGTGGTCGGCAGAGAGGCCCTTGGCTGAGCAGTTGGCGCACATGGCCGTGCGCGGGTTGGCAAGAGTTGGACAGCTTCGGCCTTGGAAAGGTCATCAGGAAACAACAACAATAAGTTTTTATAAGGAAAGCGTGACCTTTGGCGGTCGATTTAACAGAGTATTTGGATCTCTGATATATAATTTTAAATAAAATAATATTTTAATATAACATATATGAACCTAATTATATTTAAAATAAGATAGTTAAATATCTTCTCAATTTTAATGCCATCATTTTTTTTTTCATCTTCATTATTACATTAAGAACGGTGCAAAGTCAATTAGTGTTTTTTTTTAGAACTTTTCTTCAATTGAGTAACTTTAAGAGGAAGACCTAATTGCACGTAGCATTTTAATGTTAATTTCTTCATTAAAAAATTGATAGCAATAAAAAAAAATCTTATTTTAGATAATTAGATAGTAGTTCCAGTGTTTTTTTTTTTGTTATATAATTTTTAATAGATTAGTCGATTTTCTAAATGCACATAAATGAACTTTTTAATAAAATATAGGATAAAAAATTGTGTTGCTGTTGCCTATTCTCTCTGGTATAATTCAGATGATCTCCAAAAGGAATCTCAGTTTTTCTATTGTCAATTTGTGGTTTTTTCCCAGAGGTCCTTTTTAATGGATTTTATACAGGACAGCAGGTGTTGTGGTTAGACGAGTTGGGAGGCACATTTCATACAGTTTAGTCAAGTCTTGGTTTTCCTGAAAATTTAAGAATCTTTAGGTGTCTTGTTCATAATCTAGATATTGATTAACAAAAAGACTATTGGAATAAATTTCAACTAATCATTGATTTTTTGATAATTCCAGAATTTGTGTTAAATACCCTTTCTTGATTAATAAAGTACAGTGGTACCTCGACATACGAGCGCCCCAACATACGAGTTTTTCGAGATACGAGCCGACGAGCAAGTGATTTTTTTTATTTGAGTTACGAGCGAAATTCGAGATACGAGTTCGGTTCGGTAGTGTTGAAGATATTAATCTGTGATTTTAAATGGGAATTTCGTATGGGGAAATTTGCTTCGAGATACGAGTAATTCAAGATACGAGCAAGGGTGCGGAACGAATTAAACTCGTATGTCGAGGTACCACTGTAAAGCTAAACACCTACGCGTTTCGGGGTGTTGGCCTTTATCAACGAGTAGTTAATATTTATTCCGATAGATGGCGCAATCCATCAGTAATTTTTAGTTGCATGATCAGGTGATGCCTTTTTCCTAATTTGTAAAATGATCCAAGTACAATTTCACTTTAGTACTATATTTCACTGATGATTGATTTTTTTCTTCTTTTGTTAGGGCTTGAAAAGAAGTAGATTGCTTTCGTAAGGCGTATTAGAATAAAAACCTTTATTTTAAATTTTGTTATTGCTTTCATACCTTGGTCTAATACACTTGTGGGATGGTTGAGTGCGTGTTAGTGTGGCTTTTGGAAAGGCTGCTGATAAAATTATAATTATTTTTATGAAATAATTTATTTAAAGCCAGAAATATATAAAGAGAAAAGAAGTAACGGCCGTTGAAGCAAGCCTTGTTGTTGATGACGCGCGTGGCCAGAAAGTCCTGGATGTCGCCCCGCGCGCATGGGTAGTGTGTTCTTCCAGATCGCGCTTGCCGAGGCGTAGTGAGGTCGCCACTTTATTGCCTGTAGTATGTGTATTGAAGCTTTGTCCCAGTTCGCGCTCGCTGAAGTAAAGTGTGGTCGCCACACACTTATATATAGAATGTTAGTATTTTTAAGTCGTAAAAGCCTTAAATACCATTTTACAACTTCAACACTTCAACATACACTAGAGGGATTGCGACGTAATCAGTTAAACTTTACAAATAAAAATAAAAAAGACCAATACTTGATAAGGCAGCGGCATACACCTATTTAGAAATGTCTAACTTGGAGGAAGCTAGTGTGTGTGTGACTCAATCATCAAAAAATATTCAACAAATTTCGAATTATTTTTATTCGGACTTTTGAGAATAGGGACTTGGATCGTCAGGGTAGGCGTCTCGGAGTTGAGAATTAGAAAGATATCCTCAAGTGGTGGGTTCAAATATTTGATAATAAGAGATTCTATATCTGAGCTTGGGTCTCCAGAATACGATCCCGGACAAGGATGTAGGTCTGCTTCCTCCCTAGACACACCTCAAAAACCAGCACATCGCCCTTCGTACAAGGATATATAGTTCGATTTTAAAATGCTTCTATAGATTATATATGTGTTATTTAAAAAAAAAGATATTTCTGTTTAATTTGGTTATCTTGAGGATTATGCTATGTTAATGCAGTCGTGGCAATAATTAAATAAAATTAGTTATCAAAAATAGCTTTAATTGAGCTAAAGGAATACATAAAAACCTAATTTGATAAGAGTACTGCCTGACTTAAGGCATAAGAATAAAAAAAAAATGAAAAACTTATTTACATAATGTACAAAAGTTTGGGCCGGCCATCGAGAAACAACAACAATGAGTTTTTATAGGGGAACCGTGGCTTCTGGCGGTCGATTTAGCAGAGTATTTGGATCTTTAAAATATTATTTTATTTAAAATTATATTTCATAGATATATATTAATAATATAACATATATATGTGGGGAAACCATTTTTTATGTTGAACCGAACGCGCGAGAAGGCCCAAACGTACAGTAGAAACAGGATGGACTAACGGGAATGGACAGTCAAGAACTTTCCAGAAAGAACGAATAGACTAAAAGTAATCGAACGAACTAGGCGACTAGATCCAACGGTTCTAACAACCTTAAATTCCCGCACGAACTAGCCGAGCAGTCAGGCTAGAACGAACAACCAATCTAATACACCCGAAGGCCCAAGCACACTTGGACGTCCCCAGCTGAACGAACAACGTTAGAACGAACGCGCGAACTAGGTCAGAACAAAGATCCCAGAGCATTGAACGCACTAGAACGCACAGTACGCACTAGACCGCACGACGCCTCCTGGACGAGTGATACGACCTAATGTACGCGATAGATACGATCAACTAGGACAGGGCAAACGAACTAACGGGAACGCACAGACAAGAACTCCAAACGTCAAATACAAACGAATGCACTAGGAGTGATTGAGCGAACTAGGAGACCGCGGGGACCAGAACGAACGAGTCCCCAGGAAAGATTACCAAACTAATTGATCATATAAACTAGTGAGAAGGACAAACCAGAAATCCCGCGCGAAATAGGCAGCTGGAATGACAAGAGAAAAACTAATGCCCAGAATATAATCAAATTAGCAAAGCAAGTGTATTAAATGACCAGAAGATATATGTACGAAAGAACTAAATATGCAAAATAAACGAAATATTTGGCCAATATGATCCAAACTAAAATCTAGCAAGAAGAAAGAAATTTAGTTATGCAACTTGAAATTGAAAATCTAGCAAAAAGAAATAAACTGATATGCAACCAGAAAACTAAAAATTCGACCAACATTATCAAACTGAAATCTAGCAAGAAGAAAGGAACTAAGCTATACAACCAGAAATCGAAAATTCGACCAACATTATCAAAACTGAAATCTAGCAAGAAGAAAGGAACTAAGCTATACAACCAGAAATCGAAAAATTCGACCAACATTATCAAACTGAAATCTAACAAGAAGAAAGGAACTAAGCTATACAACCAGAAATCGAAAAATTCGACCAACATTATCAAACTGAAATCTAGCAAGAAGAAAGAAACTGAGCTATACAACCATAAATCGAAAAATTCGACAAACATTATCCAAACTGAAACCTAGCAAGAAGAAAGAAACTGAGCTAGTAAACCTGAAATCGAAAAATCTAGCAAAAATAAATAAACTTAACTATTAAGAAAACGGCATCTCCTTATCGTGCAACTGAAAGTTGCTGATGGCTTGCGCCAACTTTCAGTTGCACAATAAGGAGATGCCTTTTTCATAATTTATGCACCTTATCCCAGTACAATAATACATTTGTTCTATTTTTTCACAAACTTAATTATGTAACCAGAAAAAAAAGATTCTCTAATATAATACAAAATCATAAAGAATAAATCTATGCAATCACAGACACACAAAAATGTCATTAATCAATTCAATATAATTAATTCTTTGAAAAAACATTCATAAAATATATAATGAGAATATTTTTAAATAGAATATAAAAATATAGAATTCAAAATACCCGATTCACTTGACTCCAGGTTTTGCCATTGGAATGCTGTTTTTGCAAGTGAAGGGACCTCGGTACCAGAAATTTGCACGTGAACAGGGTAATAGCTTCAGGAATAGCTGATGGCACATATGATTTTGGTAGATTAAACTGGCTAAACCTCTGAGAGGGTTTACCACCGATGAGCCAGGCCCTCCCATTAATTTTTCCGTTGCAGTAAAGGCAGTATAAATTGTTTAATTTAAAAGAATCATACGTGTCTATAATAGTTTCGAATTTTCATAACAGATGACGCGCTAATGCATCATAATACAAAAGGATTTGTAACTTGATTCTGTATTTATTTGTACATTTTCTGTTCATTTTAATTAATCATATTCAATCACAGCTTTTCATATAACCTATTTATCGCTTAATTTATCAACTCTTGCACGAAAATTGACGGAAAGCTTGCAATATCACTACTATTTTCTTGTTCAATACCAACATTTTGTTTGTTTACGTTTATGGCTGGAGCTGAGTGGGAATTTGCGTGAGTTTTCATGCTGCATGTGGCATGAATGCGCGAATTTCATGATTATAATTTTATTTTACTGGGAGTCGGATCTTCATTTGATCATCAAATTAATCCTCAAGTTTTGCTTTATTCTTCCATTCCTGTTTGGCTTCTAGAAGTTGTTGATTTGATTCTTCAGTTTCCGATTCTTTTTTACTCTGTCCTTTCTTTCTTATTTTCCACTTTCTGAACTGGCTTATCCACTCTAGTCTATAAGCAAATTTACTTATATGAAGTCAATTAATCTTGATTTTCTTTCATTGCATTCTCAGTTGGTTGCTCCTTCCCTTTATATACAATTTGATATTTTGCCTTATTCTATCAAGTTTTGATTACTATTTGGCTTTTTTAATTTAATAGGTATCTTGTGATAACTTTCAAATCTGGAAGCAATTCTTTAAATGACCATATATTCCTTGCCACAACTTTATATAGATTTCTTTATGGGTATTTTCAAATGTAACGATCATCCATTTAGAGTTTTATGGATTTGTTTTTAGCATAAGAAATTATCCAAAGAATTTTTTCATATATGAGAAATTATCTTGAGTTCCTGTAGTAAGAGGCTTCGAGTCAAATTCTCCTTGAACCGAGCCGCTTCGAAACATTTGAAGATATTTCAATAATCATATTTTGATTTAATATATAAGCGTTTTTCATGATTAATAGCTTAATTTATCTTTACCAATAGTTATTTGAGAGTTTTAAACAATCCCATTGTTATATAGGACACTATCTTTAATCAATTTCATTATTAATTTTGAAAATAAGAATTTAATTTTGAAAATAAGAATTTGATTTTATGAGTTTTGATGTTTTTTAAATTAATCGCCAAGTTTTATTTAATTCTTCCATTCTCCTACATGGCCTCTAGAAGTTGTTTGACTTGATTCTTTTGATTATTTCCCGATTTTTTAAACCTTTGTTTCTGATTTTCCACTTTCTGAGTTGGATCATCCATTATAGTCTTTTGAAAATATTTATTTATATGAAGTTAAGTAATCTTAATTTTCTTTCAATTTATTCACACACACACATAAAAGCCTTTATAAGGGACATGCCCCATACAGATTCTCCCAATTGTGTAAGGTAATAATCATCTTGTGTTATTTACATAGGTAGTAAGATTGAAATTGAACCGGCTTTACTCTTCATCTCAAAGTCTTTCAATTGTTGACTGGTCCTTACATAATGATGATCTAAATAATTTATACTAAGCTATTGCCTTAGATTTGTTTGCTGATATTTTGGAAAGCAATACGTAGGGTGAGATGTTGGTACATTTCTTTCCATTTATTCTCATTTGATTATATTTTCTCTTTATATAATTCGATCCTTTGCCTTATTCTAACAGGTTTTGATCACTATTTGGCATTGTAAATATAATAGAGGCAATTTGTGACAACTTTTAAGCCAGGAATAAATTCTTTAAATGATCAAAATTTCTTTGTCACAGCAAATAAATTAATGGGTCTTTTCAAATGTAACGATATCGTATTTAGTGTTTTATGGCTTTATAATTCTTATGGCATAAGAAGTTATTCGAAGGATTTTTGACGTGACAACGTCTTAAATTAGGTTGCGGCTGGGAGTCACTTATGAAAAAGTGTAACGCCCGGTAACGTTACGATGAGTCACCGAACGAGAGTGCTGCGCGCGCAGCGCTAGAGAATTAGGCGCATTGAATCGGCGCATGCTTGTCTCTGTCTTTGTCTTTCTCGAACGTTCTTGGCGTTGGAAAAACAAGAAAGCGTCATAATACAAGTTCACACGTGTGGTTAAAGTATCGTCAGCTGTGTCTGTAGTGAAAATGTGGAGTGCTTAGATTCGTCATTTACAACAACTACAACAATAAAGGTAAATAATTGTACACTGATATTTCATTATCGTAAACTATGATTGATTGATTAATTGTTAGATTGACACAAAAGTTGAGAAACTGAGTTTATAGGTTATGTCATACTATTGATAAATGTTGATAGTGTTAAGTAAATTATTAGTTTAAAATTAATTAATTAATTAATTATTATTTTACAAATTTTAAATAGTTTCAATTTTATTTAGCAAAAATTTGAACCTTCGATCTGAATAAATGTTTTGATTTTCGATGTTGCCATTACATGTTGCCATTAGCAGTAGGATATCCGTACATGATTACATCTAACATAGACGTCGCCGATGGATTGGTAAATGGGGCTATTGGAGTTTTGCTATACATCGAACGTCAGCCAGCCAATGCAGATGACCGTTCTGCTCCAGGAGGACCATCGACCAGCACAAGTTTGCCGCCAGCTGAAGATGAAATCGCCACTCTATGGTTCCAGTTTGAAGACAAAAATACGGGTACCAAAGCAAAAATCAAATGTCGACCACATGTGCACAGCAAACCAAACACCTTATCCATCGATTGGGTGCCAGTGCACAAGAAAGTGGTAAACATTTCGTTGACAAAAACAGTGAAGTGCAAGCGAAAACAATTTCCTTGCGTGCCTGCTTGTGCAATTACGATCCACAAGGCCCAGGGTGGGACGTTTACTACAATTGTTTACAAGTACTCCTCAAAACAACCACAGCAATTGGTATATGTAGCCATGAGCCGCGTCACAAGTATCGACGGATTGTACATCATAACAGAAAAGGACTCTCCATTGGTTTTCAAACATGGCCGAGATGGAAACGACTCACAGACTACTCGAGATATTCGCAATGAATACTTACGACTTCGTGGACACACTCTAGACACAATTACCAAACAAGCCGTAAAATTCTGTGACGACGCAACCGACGCTGGACAACTTATTGTAACGAACATCAACTGTCAAAGTTTAAGTGCCCATGCCGCGGACATTGAAACAGATACAGTGATACCACGATCAGACTATTTAGTATTGACTGAAACGTGGATGCGCGACACTTGTGAACCAACTCCAATCAAGGGTTATGAGTGCGTATCCAGGGAAAATAATCGACCTAACTCAGATACCAACGCGGCTGGTGGAGTGGCGATCTATCGTAAATTATCATCGACATCTACGGCGGAAGTGTTCCAAGTTGCGATTACAGACGTAACTCGTGTCATTAAAACCAAGGGTGACATGTGCATGACTGAAGTTACTTGCTTCGCCGCTAATACTAGCTTCAAGTTTATACTCGGTGCTGTATATATTCATCCAGGAGCTAGTATGCAGGATATTGGAATGTTACTATGGCAAGGACTCGGTCCGTACATTCACAACAGCCAGTACGTGCCACCGTTCGTGCAAATTGATTCTAGTATACCGATTCTTCTGTGTGGTGATTTTAACAAAAACGTAAAGCCTGACAACTCGTTTCTTAATTTCATGAAAAATACGTATAATCTTGATTGCGTATCAAACGTTTCTAAGTCAACTACGTTAAAAGGAACAACTATCGACTTGACTTTCGCAAGACACATTACAGCAGAAACACTTCCTTTCATTTCATATTTCTCCTATCATCGTCCTATCCTCAACAAAATCACTCAAATAGGAATTAGTTAAGTTTAAGTTTACATGTACAATGTTTTAGTAAACAAAATATATTTCTATAGTTAAAATTTGTGCAATTCTTATTTTCATTCAATTCCTTGTTCCTATTGTGCAATTTAATTATATTCATATCAATAAATATTTTACCGTTGTCACGTAAAATCTTCGCCCGTAAAATCGACTTTACAGGCAACCATTGTTCATATATGAGAAATTCTCTGATTCTCTTGATTTCTAGTGGTAAGAGTGTTTCAAGTCAAATTCTCCCTGAACAAAAGAACGCCGAACCGCTTCTAAACATTTGAAGATATTTCAATATTCCTATTTTGATCTAATATATATAAGCGTTGTTCATGATTAAAATCTAAATTTATTTTTACCAAAATTTATTTGAGAGAGTAAATAATCCATTGTTATATGGGAAGTTATTTTTAATCAAATTCATTAATAATTTTGAAAATAAGGAACATGTTTATAAGTATGACAAATTAAAACATTTAGACGCGAATGTTTTTTATACATATGCCAAACTTCTACTGTCCTTATTGCGATGAAAAAATATATTAGGAGGGCTTGGCTCATCAGTAGTGAGTTGGCTCATCAGCGGTTTCACCAATTTAATCTAACAGACCGCTTCTTTAGAGCTCTAATACTGTATTGGATCTATTATCAATTAATCCGCCTTCTACATGCTCTTGGATAAGCCTTTTAAGGCACAACATCTTTGAGAGTCACCAAGCGCCCGCCGCAGTGGAGGGCCAAGGAGAGGGCTGGAGAGGCGCCGGAAGGGCAAGTGGGCACCCCGGGGGAGAAGAGGGCGAGAGCGCCGTTTATGAGGGAACCAAGGCAGCACCAAGCACAGCTAAAGCACCGCAGGCTTCAAAATTTTTTAAGGGATCATTTCAGTGATCAAGATCAAGAGATCAAGATTCAGAGATCAAATATACTGTATTGGATCATTCTGATTTTATATGCTACACTGAAGGGTAGAATCTTAGAGATGGTATTTAAGCAAACTATTAATATAAGCTTTTAGGATAGTAGATTTACACTTAAATATTTGCATCGAGCAATGCTCTTCCGCATGTTTATAAGTGTTAAGGTTTAGAGTGAATGTTGTAGTTGCTTTAGAACATATCTAGTGAGATTCTATCTGGATAGAAGAGAGACTCTCTCTCCTGCTATATAGTTGTCTCTCTCGATGGATGAAATGATATTAAGTAAAACGCCTAAAAGGAAAGGTCAATAAAAATAAACATTCATTTCTCTACACTTTAAATAACGATGTTCCAGAGCTATTATTCCATTTTTTATAGAATTCTTTGTCGAGAGTGTTAAAATAGTGTTTAATATCGGATATGAAGCTATAAACCATGAATTTCTAAGCCATTTTTAAAATTTATCTAAAATATTATAGTTTCTAGGTGCTATATCTGATGAGTAGACTGGGTGTATTGCAACAGTTCGAACCGCAAATCTTGAGTGTAGCCATTGCCGCTATCTCCCTGTATTCGGAGCATTATTTTGTTTGAATAATACCCTTTTCCTAACAAACTGTGGCCTTTTAATTTGTATTTCATCTCTAAACTTTTTAGAAGTTCTACACCTTTTAGAGGTGAATTTCCTCCGGGAAAAATTTCCATCTATATTTTGGCCATAGATTTAGCCTAGCCACTTTGCTAGCTGAACACCTCTTTGGTAGATTGTAAATATTTCATTTTATCCTTTGTGTATCTCATGGAATAAAGTCCGCCCTAGACTAATGAGGGCTATTAGTCCGAAACCATGGTCTCTCAACTTGCTAAAGCTGGTGTCGTGGCTTTGTCACCGACCTGAGTTCGCTTGTTTGCGGAGACGTTCAAAAAGATGCCGCTTAGTTTTAGCGTCTATTTTGACGGGAGGTGACCTTAATTTTTATAGATAATTATTATCATTATACATTTTGAAGATACACCTATCCCCCGATTTACACGGTAGATACGTTCCTGAGAAAAACGTGTAAATCGAAAATTAAAAATTTTCGCGAAATTTTTATGCGAAGAAATACAGACACAGTGTGCGTGTGCAGCAAGTCAGCAAATAAGCTCGGGATTCCTCGTGAGATGTGTACACAGCGCATGTGTTCAATCACAGTAGCATTTAGTATAGTGCGATAAAAACAAAAAAAAAACGTATTTGGAAAACCGTGTAAAAGCGAAAACGTGTAAAACAAGTACCGTGTATATCGGGGGATAGGTGTACTCTATAACTATTATTCCACGCGCATACCTTTCAAAAAACTGTAACCATCCATAATCCTCCCAACTGATGCTATAACTCGTGCATTCCAGAGTACCAATTCTTCTCTCAACCTTCTATACTTTCGACTGTAACTTTGGATCTATGAATAGTGCTGCACCTATATCTAATTTATCGTAATGATACCACTTAAATGTATCCGATCAAAACAAAGTTATCAGTTGAAATATCCATTCGCTAACGTGTTTGTTCCAAACAACCCCAGCTTGTAGAGTACTACACATGTGTATTTCGTGTCAAACTTTAGTGCGAAATGCAATGCGAGATGCCACAACACTCAGCTATCTCTCTCCAAATTTCAATCATCGATCGTTCATTTTGTGGATCTACGTCAGTGACCTCAATCAGGTATCGAGTTCGTCTTTTCAAAATTTGATGATTTTTGTTAAAGTAGTTTTGTGATTTTTATCTATAAACAGACGTAACAGACAATTTATATTGTTTATATATTAATAATAATAATATAGATGTGTAGATGGAAATATTTTGCTGGGAGAAAATTTATCTTTAAAAATATAGTTCGACTCTCCCATCGAGGATCATTAGGCCAAAACCACGGTCTCCATGTGAAACCTTCTCAGTTTACCAAAGCTTCTGTTATGACGCACTAGCGCGCCATCTGTTATTAAAATTCGAAACTATTTTAGACGCGTTAGATTCTTTTTGAAATTAAGCAATTTCTACTGCCCTTACTGCAATGGAAAAAAATTAATAGGAAGGCCTGGCTCATCAGTGGTGAACCCTCCCAGCGGTTTCGCCAGTTTAACATACCATACCGCTGTTATATTGCTTTTTTTTTCAATCTTTTTTTTTATAGTAATACTGTTGATAGACTCTTGGAATGGGTATTTTAGATTAACTATGGACATAAGCTTTGAGGACAGCAGAATTACATACAATTATAAATATATAATAGGCTTCGAGAGCAATCGCTCTTCCGTAAATATCTGTTGTGGCTTTGTCACCGCCCTGAGTCCATTAGTTTTGCGGCAATGGTCACTAGATGACAGTTTTAGCGTCATTTTGATGAGAGGGGACATTTATTTTTATAGAGATTCATATAAATATACCTCTCTCGTATTGAAAAATAAAAACTGTTTTGTAAATATTGTTTTAAAAGTCGTTTTATTTGTGTTTTTATAGAAATTCTAACGAAAAATATTTTATTAAAAAAACTAAAACTTTTTCAAGATTCTAAATGGTGTTACATGGAAAGTGACTAAAGATAAAAAATAAGATATAAAAAATGAGAGTGCTCAGCTATTAACATTTTACTTAATATTTTTTAGGAAAAAAATGAAATAAAAAGTGTAATTTCTAAAATATAATGTGGTGGTTCTCTGGATATTTACCGTCACTTTGTTCATTATTCTTAGAGAATCCTTTAAACCACTAGCCCCTAACAGAAATTTTGAACAGCTTCCCTCCTATAAGGTCTTGGAGGGTCATATATCTACTCCATCAACTCTCCATATGTAAACAGCCAGGACAAGGTGACTCGACACCTGTAAACTGAGAAAGGAAATAAATAAGTTATACAAAATCAAGGAAGCATTAATTTCTGGCCATAACATCTAGTTAGGAGCTTCAACAGCTACAAGGTCTGTCACCTCTACTCCACCAACTCTCCATATGTAAACAGCCAGGACAAGGTGACTCGACACCTGTAAACTGAGAAAGGAAATAAATAGGTTATACAAAATCAAGGAAGCATTAATTTCTGGCCATAACATCTAGTTAGGAGCTTCAACAGCTACAAGGTCTGTCACCTCTACTCCACTAACTCGCCATATGTAAACAGCCAGGACAAGGTGACTCGAATGTAACACCTGTAAACTGAGAGGAAATAAATAGGTTATGCAAAATCAAGGAAGCATTAATTTCTGGCCATGACGTCTAGTTAGGAGCTTCAACAGCTACAAGGTCTGTCACCTCTACTCCACCAACTCTCCATATGTAAACAGCCAGGACAAGGTGACTCGACACCTGTAAACTGAGAAAGGAAATAAATAGGTTATACAAAATCAAGGAAGCATTAATTTCTGGCCATGATGTCTAGTTAGGAGTTCCAACAGCTACAAGGTCTGTCACCTCTACTCCACTAACTCGCCATATGTAAACAGCCAGGACAAGGTGACTCGAATGTAACACCTGTAAACTGAGAGGAAATAAATAGGTTATACAAAATCAAGGAAACATTAATTTCTGGCCATGACGTCTAGTTAGGAGCTCCAACAGCTACAAGGTCTGTTACCTCTACTCCACCAACTCCCCATATGTAAACAGCCAGGACAAGGTGACTCGAATGTAACACCTGTAAACTGAGAGGATATAAATAGGTTATACAAAATCAAGGAAACATTAATTTCTGGCCATGACGTCTAGTTAGGAGCTCCAACAGCTACAAGGTCTGTTACCTCTACTCCATCAACTCTCCATATGTAAACAGCCAGAACAAGGTGACTCGAATGTAACACCTGTAAACTGAGAGGATATAAATAGGCTATACAAAATCAAGGAAACATTAATTTCTGGCCATGACGTCTAGTTAGGAGCTCCAACAGCTACAAGGTCTGTCACCTCTACTCCACCAACTCTCCATATGTAAACAGCCAGGACAAGGTGACTCGACATCTGTAAACTGAGAGGAAATAAATAGGTTATACAAAATCAAGGAAACATTAATTTCTGGCCATGACGTCTAGTTAGGAGCTCCAACAGCTACAAGGTCTGTCACCTCTACTCCACCAACTCTCCATATGTAAACAGCCAGGACAAGGTGACTCGACACCTGTAAACTGAGAGGAAATAAATAAGTTATACAAAATCAAGGAAACATTAATTTCTGGCCATGACGTCTAGTTAGGAGCTCCAACAGCTACAAGGTCTGTCACCTCTACTCCACTAACTCGCCATATGTAAACAGCCAGGACAAGGTGACTCGAATGTAACACCTGTAAACTGAGAGGAAATAAATAGGTTATACAAAATCAAGGAAACATTAATTTCTGGCCATGACGTCTAGTTAGGAGCTCCAACAGCTACAAGGTCTGTTACCTCTACTCCACCAACTCCCCATATGTAAACAGCCAGGACAAGGTGACTCGAATGTAACACCTGTAAACTGAGAGGATATAAATAAGTTGTACAAAATCAAGAAAATATTAATTTCTGGCCATGACGTCTAGTTAGGAGCTCCAACAGCTACAAGGTCTGGGGTCTCTACTCCACCAACTCGCCATATGTAAGCAGCCAGAACAAGGTGACTCGAATGTAACACCTGTAAACTGAGAGGAAATAAATAAGTTGTACAAAATCAAGGAAACATTAATTTCTGGCCATGACGTCTAGTTAGGAGCTCCAACATCTACAAGGTCTGGGGTCTCTACTCCACCAACTCTCCATATGTAAACAGCCAGGACAAGGTGACTCGAATGTAACACCTGTAAACTGAGAAGAAATAAATAAGTTGTACAAAATCAAGGAAACGTTAATTTCTGGCCATGACGTCTAGTTAGGAGCTCCAACAGCTACAAGGTCTGTCACCTCTACTCCACCAACTCGCCATATGTAAACAGCCAGGACAAGGTGACTCGACACCTGTAAACTGAGAGGAAATAAATAGGTTATACAAAATCAAGGAAACATTAAATTCTGGCCATGACGTCTAGTTAGGAGCTCCAACAGCTACAAGGTCTGTCACCTCTACTCCACCAACTCGCCATATGTAAACAGCCAGGACAAGGTGACTCGACACCTGTAAACTGAGAGGAAATAAATAAGTTATACAAAATCAAGGAAACATTAATTTCTGGCCATGACGTCTAGTTAGGAGCTCCAACAGCTACAAGGTCTGTCACCTCTACTCCACCAACTCTCCATATGTAAACAGCCAGGACAAGGTGACTCGAATGTAACACCTGTAAACTGAGAGGAAATAAATAGGTTATACAAAATCAAGGAAACATTAATTTCTGGCCATGACGTCTAGTTAGGAGCTCCAACAGCTACAAGGTCTGTCACCTCTACTCCACCAACTCTCCATATGTAAACAGCCAGGACAAGGTGACTCGACATCTGTAAACTGAGAGGAAATAAATAAGTTATACAAAATCAAGGAAACATTAATTTCTGGCCATGACGTCTAGTTAGGAGCTCCAACAGCTACAAGGTCTGGGGTCTCTACTCCACCAACTCGCCATATGTAAGCAGCCAGAACAAGGTGACTCGAATGTAACACCTGTAAACTGAGTGGAAATAAATAGGTTATACAAAATCAAGGAAACATTAATTTCTGGCCATGACGTCTAGTTAGGAGCTCCAACAGCTACAAGGTCTGTCACCTCTACTCCATCAACTCTCCATATGTAAACAACCAGGACAAGGTGACTCGACACCTGTAAACTGAGAGGAAATAAATAGGTTATACAAAATAAAGAAAACATTAATTTCTGGCCATGACGTCTAGTTAGGAGCTCCAACAGCTACAAGGTCTGTCACCTCTACTCCACCAACTCTCCATATGTAAACAGCCAGGACAAGGTGACTCGAATGTAACACCTGTAAACTGAGAGGAAATAAATAGGTTATACAAAATAAAGAAAACATTAATTTCTGGCCATGACGTCTAGTTAGGAGCTCCAACAGCTACAAGGTCTGTCACCTCTACTCCATCAACTCTCCATATGTAAACAACCAGGACAAGGTGACTCGACACCTGTAAACTGAGAGGAAATAAATAGGTTATACAAAATAAAGAAAACATTAATTTCTGGCCATGACGTCTAGTTAGGAGCTCCAACAGCTACAAGGTCTGTCACCTCTACTCCACCAACTCTCCATATGTAAACAGCCAGGACAAGGTGACTCGAATGTAACACCTGTAAACTGAGAGGAAATAAATAGGTTATACAAAATAAAGAAAACATTAATTTCTGGCCATGACGTCTAGTTAGGAGCTCCAACAGCTACAAGGTCTGTCACCTCTACTCCATCAACTCTCCATATGTAAACAGCCAGGACAAGGTGACTCGACACCTGTAAACTGAGAGGAAATAAATAGGTTATACAAAATAAAGAAAACATTAATTTCTGGCCATGACGTCTAGTTAGGAGCTCCAACAGCTACAAGGTCTGTCACCTCTACTCCACCAACTCTCCATATGTAAACAGCCAGGACAAGGTGACTCGACACCTGTAAACTGAGAGGAAATAAATAGGTTATACAAAATCAAGGAAACATTAATTTCTGGCCATGACGTCTAGTTAGGAGCTCCAACAGCTACAAGGTCTGTCACCTCTACTCCACCAACTCTCCATATGTAAACAGCCAGGACAAGGTGACTCGAATGTAACACCTGTAAACTGAGAGGAAATAAATAGGTTATACAAAATCAAGGAAACATTAATTCCTGGCCATGACATCTAGTTAGGAGCTCCAACAGCTACAAGGTCTGTCACCTCTACTCCACCAACTCTCCATATGTAAACAGCCAGGACAAGGTGACTCGACATCTGTAAACTGAGAGGAAATAAATAGGTTATACAAAATCAAGGAAACATTAATTTCTGGCCATGACGTCTAGTTAGGAGCTCCAACAGCTACAAGGTCTGTCACCTCTACTCCACCAACTCTCCATATGTAAACAGCCAGGACAAGGTGACTCGAATGTAACACCTGTAAACTGAGAGGAAATAAATAGGTTATACAAAATCAAGGAAACATTAATTTCTGGCCATGACGTCTAGTTAGGAGCTCCAACAGCTACAAGGTCTGGGGTCTCTACTCCACCAACTCTCCATATGTAAACAGCCAGGACAAGGTGACTCGACACCTGTAAACTGAGAGGAAATAAATAGGTTATACAAAATCAAGGAAACATTAATTTCTGGCCATGACGTCTAGTTAGGAGCTCCAACAGCTACAAGGTCTGTCACCTCTACTCCACCAACTCGCCATATGTAAACAGCCAGGACAAGGTGACTCGACACCTGTAAACTGAGAGGAAATAAATAGGTTATACAAAATCAAGGAAACATTAATTTCTGGCCATGACGTCTAGTTAGGAGCTCCAACAGCTACAAGGTCTGTCACCTCTACTCCACCAACTCACCATATGTAAACAGCCAGGACAAGGTGACTCGACACCTGTAAACTGAGAGGAAATAAATAAGTTATACAAAATCAAGGAAACATTAATTTCTGGCCATGACGTCTAGTTAGGAGCTCCAACAGCTACAAGGTCTGTCATCTCTACTCCACCAACTCTCCATATGTAAACAGCCAGGACAAGGTGATTCGACACATGTAAACTGAAACAATATAAATAAAAAGAAATTTTGAGAACGCAGCGATAAAACCACTGATCTAATTCACTGTTGCATTCTGACAAACGTACCCAAAATGACCGTTGGCAATAATGAAACTACTCAAAGTCACTTAAGTGCTCGTCTAAGTGGAGTAATTCAATTTGTTTGCAACTTTTCTTTCTCTAATGACTTTACAAAGCTAATTAGGAGAGCTCTACTCCTCGCATAAGTACAATCAGGAAAACATTTATGTTTACTTGGATACAGTACTCTCTTTACATTTATTGTAGAGAATGTATGTACTTTGTACATATATAACATGTCTATCATATTATTCTATATACAGTTACGAGCGTCATTCTTCGTCGCCTCTGTCACGGTTTGCTTTTTTTTTTTTGGAATGGCGCCCTCCTATTGGTCGGCTACGATCACGCCACCTTTGCCCCCCCCCCTCTCCCCCCCCCCCCCCCATTTTTGTAACTATTGTGTTGGAGCGGGTCGCTCCTTAAATAAATGCATATATTAGTTAATAACCAAATGGAATCCTCTCTTTCTTTTTCCCAGTAAGAGACGCCTACGGAAGCCAACAGTACATAGACAGATAAAGCACATAGGCTATAGTTATTAACTAACATATGCATTTATTTGAGGCCCCAAATTATAATTGTAACAAATAGTATTTGAATCAAAACATTCAATCGGGTAAAACACGGGCGTTGCCCGGGTCATTCGGCTAGTTTTATATAATTCCTATCACACACAATATAGACAAAATGATCATTAATCAATTATAGTCAATTATCGTAAAGATAGAGGCTGCCTGGCCGGCATTTATAGTTCTTGAAAATAAAGATACTTCGGCCAGTAAATATTTTTAAAAGCTTTTTGTCGAAACGTCGAGGTAATAAAAAAGATTTACTGGCTGAAGTATCTTTATTTTCAAGATATTAATCAATTAATACCTTAATTGACACTTTTAGTCCTATATACAGATTATCTTGAGAGATATTGCAAATGGTGATATAAAAAGAGAGAGAAAGAAATTAAAATAAGTAAAGTTATATGGGAAATATTGTTGAACCATCCTGGGGTATTGGCTTCATGTCAGTATTTCATAATTTCAAATCAACAACAACAACAACAAAAGCCTTTATTGAGGACCTCTCGTCCTATAAAGGATTCGCCAGTTTACAGAGTAATTGAAGAGAAGAGAACTAAGAATACAGAGATATAAGTAGTAGGCATAGTATAGTATTTTCTACACTGTGACTATATACAACAGCAGCAACAAGCCTTTTACTGGAATCAAAGTCCCATACAGGATTCGTCATTCAAGTCCTGACAAAGATTATTTACATATAATTATTTACATCAATTAGATTATGTGTATAGCTTCCTCTTCTCTTTAGCCGTCTTCCAAAATTTGAACAACTCTGTTTCTCACCACCTCCTTCAACAGGAGCTATAATTCCATATCAAAATTATAAGTCAGACCAGAACGAATAATCATAAGACAAATTTATTTTAACAAGGAAAGTATTTATAAATTTTACAGATAGATCAATACAACCGAGATACAAATTACAGTTAAACCTGTCTATAGCGCTTCCTCTAAAGAGCGCCTCCCTCTTTATAGCGTCCGATTTTAAATATGTAGTACGATGCGATTTACATTAAAAGTGACCTGTCTATAGCATCCCCTTCTCTATAGTACTCTATTTTGGTGAGTCCAAAGAGGGGGGCGCTATAGACAGGTTTAACTGTATATATATAATGCTGACGTCAGGATGATGACATTGATGATGATTTGTACAGTAGATCACTACATATATATATTCTGTGACAAAATATGTACATATGGAGTTATAATTATTTGAATATAAAACATTGTTATAGCTTAGAATTATAAGCCCGATGCATTAACTAGATATCTGTTATTTGAAATGTAAACTATAGAACGAATGTTTCTTTTTAAATTAAACGATTTTCTGTTGTCCTTACTTCAACGATAAACTGGCAAAACCGCTGGGAGGGTCCATCACTGATTAGTCAGGCCCTCTCATTATTTTTATCATTGCATTAAGGGGCAGTAAAATGTTGTTTTATTAGAAAATAAATATACGCGCTATAGTTTGATAAAGAGAGAAAAATCAAAGATAAGGAGGATAAGTTTCTTTTATGAACAAACAATCAAGCTTTCGGGCACAAAGTCGCCCTTCTACAGGAATAAAATTATACAAAATCAAGATCCGTCTATATATATACAAATAATTAGCATAAGTAATAAATAAATATTAGAAATTAGAGAGATAACATTTAAGTTTTATGTCTGATGTACGAATCAGGTAAATCAAGTGAGACTCTCGTGTCTCGAGTGTAAGGCCTTAACAAATTATTTTTAAGAGATAAAATTTTATTTTATGTGTGATATACGAAATAAATAATAGGAGAAATGTGAATATGCTAATATTTGGTATAATCTGCTAATTAAAAATCAATAAGTTGTTGTATTAACAGCTTATGAAAATATTTCGTTATAAAGATCCGGAATATCAATGTGCCTATTGATGCTATTATATTTCAGAGATAGTAGCGCCTCTACAACCAATCTCTTATATTTATGTTGAATGTTAGAAAAATGTGAACGGGGTTCTATTGTATTAAAAGTATGTCCTGTATTTGAAATATGTTGGGCTATGAGGGATCTAGGGTCGTTATTTCTGATATTTCGGATATGTTCATCAATTCTATATTTTATATGTCTACCAGTTTCTCCTATGTATAAGCTAGAGCAATTATTACATTTTAATGAGTAGACTGCATTCTTTAAGTGTATGGGTTTTAAGGGGAAACTGTTATTGGTGATAGGGTTTCTAAGTATAGTGCCTAAATTAGGAGTATTGGAAAAGAAGGTGCGGATACCAAAGTTTTTTAGATAATTAGATATGTTAAGGCTCTGAGGGGAAAAAGGAATAGTACAAATAGATTTATAACTATGATTAACAGCTGTTTGTAAAGGGTTATGAAAGTGTCTCAAAATAAAGTTTTTTGGATAGCCCAATGTCAATAAATGTGATAATATGATATTTGTTTCCTGCTGTTTTGATATATCTGTGGTACAATGAGTGAATATGCGCTTAGTTAATGCTTTGACTGTGTTAATTTTATGGCTAATTGGGCAATACGAAGAAAAATGTATGTATGATGGATAAAATGACGGTTTGTAATAAACGCTTGTGGTATATCTATTATCTATTTTTGTGATAAGTATATCTAAGAAAGCTAAAGTGTTATTGGTCTCTGTTTCAACTGTAAAACTTATATCATGGTATAAGTTGTTTAATGTGGATAAAATGTTATCTAGTGAATTGGTTTTGACTATTGCAAAAATATCATCAATATATCTGTGCCATGATAAAATCTCTAAGTGGTATTGTTCAACTATTTGCTTATCTATATGGCGCATAACTATTTCTGATAGAGGGGAAGATAGTGGGCTACCCATAGGTGTACCTTTTGTTTGTTTAAAGTATGCTTGATTAAAATTAAATATACTGTTATTTAAACTAATACTGATCAGGGATATTAATCTGGAAATGGTGTTAATGGGGTAATTATGGTCTGATAAGAATTGTGTTGTGCAATCTATAATAAGTGGATGGGGTAGACTGGGGTATAAATTCACCACATCAAAGGATACCATGATGCTGTTGGGTAGAACCGGTGACTGTTGAATATGGCTCAAGAAATCCGGAGTAGAAGATATGGATGCCGAGGCCCCACCATCCCTGAGCATAGGAGAGAGTAACTTGGCCAGGAAGGAAGACAAAGGAGCTGCTGGGGATAAATGATATGCTATTATAGGTCTAAGTGGAATATTGTCTTTGTGCAATTTTGGCAGTCCATATATGTATGCTTTCCCATAAATGTTCGATATAAAGGATTTGCATTCTTCTGTGGTGATGGATTTTTTCTTTACAAGATTATTAATTTCTTTTTTAAATTTAATAATAGCTGAATTCTCTTCCTGTAATGAAATAGGGGTGAAAATAAGGGGATCATTTAATATTGCATTCATTTTAGATGTATAATCCTTAGTGTTCATGATGACTGTTCTTGAGCCTTTATCAGATTTTGTAATAACAATGTCTTTGTTTCTAGAGAGGGACTTGATTAACGATGTTTTGTTATTATGGCTATTATCCTGGATTGAGTTATTGAGAACGGATGAGACATGTTTCCTAACTTTGTACTTCTGTTGGTGATTTAAACGGGTAATGGATGATTCTACGCCTGCGATAATTGAAATTCGGTCAGTTTTAGATGGATATCTACTTACATTTTCAATTAGTTGGATTTATATATATAGATTTTTTATAAAATAAAATTAAAGTAGCAATTAGAGTTCATATTTATTCCGATAGATTAGGCAAGACATCATCAACGTTCATTTTACACTATCAGTAAATGCATATTTCTTTGATATTGTCGCGGAGATAAATAAAGCAAAGGCAAATTTGGGAATAAATAATTTATTATAAGGGGTATTTATAGGGAGAGAGAGGGAGTACAACTTACCCCAAGTTAAAAGATAATCCTAATGAGGGATGTCAGCTCCCCCCCGGCGGGCAAATTCCGCGAACCCCTCACACCCGGTGTCCAGGGATGATTGACAGGCGTCCCATGGGGCCTCGTGGTTGGAACCGCTGAGCCGCTTGACAATATATAGAATGCACTCATGGACAAAACTTAACGAAGTTTCATATTTTAAGCCTAAACTACTACATACATGTAAATTCGAACGTTCTCCTTCAATAAATAATAATAAAAATCAAATATATTTATATAGAGAAATCCATAAATATATATCTTTAATTAAAAAGGCATATATTGGATCAAAATATAATTTTTTACCAATATTTCAGTTGGCTGAATGCCAACCTTTTTCAAAGTACAACACATATATATATATAAAAATAAGTGGGTCAGGTGTTGATATTAAAAATAAAGAGAGCATATCCTGGCCACAAGCACATATGCTTTTTATTTTTTATTTTTCTAATGTTTTTTCATGTGTTAAGCGTATTTACGCAAATTTGGCCTTAAATACCCATTTCTTGGTTTCTCAAGAAGCCTCTGGGACCAAAAATCTTTTTGGTCACAGTGGTACAGCCTACTCCACGCTGACGAGCGCCAACAGCGCGAAACGCGTTCGTGGATGGCTTTTCTTGATTTATCAAGAAATTGGGTTGGCCAAATATCACGGAGCAAGCTAAATAAACGTTTAGTTTATTTTTGCTCCACTAGATGGCGCTCTGTCATCTAAAAAGCACATGTGCTTGTGGTCAGGATATGCTCTCTTTATTTTTAATCTACTTATATATTTGCCTTATTCTGTCTGTTTGTCTGAAGCTCACGGATAGAATGCGCGCTCATTGGCTGCCAGGGAACACGTGTCCTCCCTGCCCCCCTCTAGACAACCCTGTTATTCAAAAACCATACATCCAATCGCCATGAAATTCTGGGATATTATTAGGTATATCCCCGGAAAGGTTTTCGAAAAATAATTTCTTGAATATCTTGAATATCCTTAGAGTTATTTGCAGAATTGTAGATATAACTCGCAAGCAGCGCCGCCATTGCGACGACGGAGATAGGCTTAAGTTTGCTCTTCCACCCCTGTTGACCTTGGGCCATCGTGTGAGCCACAGCATGATGCAACAAAAACACTCTCTCTGGGGATTGCGGCGTCAACAACCTGTAAGTTTGACTCTCTCATAAACCTGTCTATACAGACCACCCTGTCTATAGCGGTCACCTTAGGCAACCCTGTTATCAGCAGTGTGATACATCCACCTGTCTATACAGACCACCCTGTCTATAGCGACCACTCTAGACAACCCTGTTATCAGCTGTGTGATACATCCACCTGTCTATACAGACCACCCTGTTAATAGCGACCACCCAAGTCAACGTTTTTAAAATATATTCGCACTCGGGTAAACCCCGGGCGTTGCCCGGGCCATTCGTCTAGTATATATATATGTGTGATATGATCCTGTCGACTCTTTATGTGATATGATCCTGTCGACTCTTCTGTGATATGATCCTGTCGACTTTCAATGTGGCAATATGATAATAATGTGGGGAGAGAGAAATAAGGAAACCACAAGTTTGGGAGAGGATTCCCAGGCAACCAGCGAGAGAGAGGTAGCGCGAGGGGCTGTCGCCGCTGAACGACCGTTCGTGTCGCACACCACCCCCCAACTGTCCAAAAATAGAATAGTCCTGAGGTTCCAAGAAAAGCCCCCCCCCCCCGGAATGTGGCCAGTGGCCCAAAATGGCCGTACTTTAGCTACCTTCTATCTACGTCTCTCTCTGGTTGACTGTAGGTTTAATTTATTATTCCTGGAAGAACATACATTATGACATATATATATATATGTCAATAACAAACTCAGCACCACATAACGTCAATAGAATTCTATTATATATAAAGATCTGTAAATATACTAGAAAAATGGGGAAGGGGCTCAATTTCCTTAAGTTTTGTCTATAAATATAAATAATATTCTCTAAAGCCGTGATTTTGAATTATATAAATATATTTTCTATTTCAACTATTTTCTATTTATTTATATATCTTCAAGTGAGAAAGTTTTTGATTTGTTATTTTCACTTTGAAAAAAGAATGACTTCCTCACTTGATCTCTTGTAGCATTCATCTTCAAAATAATTTAAAGATAAAAAAATCTTAAAGAGATAAGAAAAAAAGAAGAAGGATTTCTATAAGCTACCAAACCATTTTGTCTCCAACTGTTCAATAAGGAATACTCCTCAATCTTTGTTCTTAATGGCTCAATTTCGAAACCACCGGAAAGTCATTTTTTATTGTGTCTCTTCTTTTTATGAAATATTATTGGGGGTTTCTTTTATTTCTATAGAATTATATGAACTTTGCTCTATAAACTTTGATAATATAACGCCTCTGTGTGTTTTATAATTTGTTTTAAATCTGAATTAAATTATGGAAAAGATTAGTAATGTTTTTTGTCTCTTTTTTTTTTTTCGTGGATAATAAAACTTTTTGTAAATAGAAATAATTAATAAGATAAATGTGAATGTATTCGATACAATAATGAACGATTATCTTCAAAAACTGGATGGCAAATGATCTCTTTGGCCCCTTGCAGTTTAATACAAGATCAAATTAGTATATCAAGCAAAATTTAGATAACTTCATATTGGCTTGGTACCTTTCTCCTATTTTTGTGCACTTAAAGAATTTGATTTCAAACCGGTTCCGCCGGTTCAAAATCACTTTATTAGGTACCACTCAACAAGAGCAACTTAGTTTATGATAATTGAAACAGTGAATAATATGTAAAGGTTATTCACATATTAAACAAAAGGTTAACGAGGGATTCAATCCCGGTTAATAACTGTTGGGAATCGAGGGTGTTACCCACTCGTCCACTGATTTCAAGCCTATCTCTGGGAAAATATTCCTTTATTTAATTATATTTAACCTTCTTGTTGCTAGGTTTGCTTTAACAATCCAATATTTTCAAATTTATTCTTTTTTTACACCTATATAATACCTTAATCTAATTTATTTAATAAAATAACACACACACACACAAAAGCCTTTATTAAGACACACAGGTCTTACAGAGGATTCTCCTTGGGGTTACAAGACGGAGAAACCTATGAAAGTGGGAAATATACAAAGGGGTAAAAATGGAGAAAGATTATATACACATGGTAAATATATACAGATTATTATTTGAATAATCTTATGGAAAATAAGAAAAAAAAATTGGAAATATGGATGGGAGAAGTGGAGAGCGAAAAGAGGAAAGAAAACAGGTATTTACATATGGAACATACATATAATGGAACAAGTCAATTTAAGCTCTTCTGCTCACACAGGTGGACCATGGCTTTTTTTCATATTTAATAAAATAACATCATTAAGCTATCGTCATCTATCGATGAAAATTATAAACATATTCTTTAATTATATTATGATGCATGCATCCATCTGTCATGAAAATTCGAAACTTTTATAGACGCGTATGATTCTTTTAAAAAATTAAACAATTTCTACTGTCCTTACTGCAATGAAAAAAAAAAGGAACTACCATTGTTTAATTTTTAAAAGAATCATACGTATCTATAATAGTTTCGAATTTTAATATTCTTTAATCAAACAAATGTCACAGGTTTCTGGAGATGAGGTTCTTTATGTTTATTAAATGTAATCTCGAGCTTCTGGGGCATCTCTGGCCTTCTACAGTAGTACATAGAAACATATTAACGTTCATATGTTTCTATGTACTCTGGTAGAAGGTTAGTAATGCTCGAAAGCTCGAGATTATATTTAATAAACATAAAAGAAACCCATCTCCAAAAACCTGTGACATTTGTTTGATTTATATCCAGGAGATTTAAATCTATTGTTATTTTTAAAGCTATTTCTTCTTCTAATATATATATATATATATATAAGAAATTTGAATTATTTTCGACGCGTATGATTAAACCGCTGGAAGGGTTCACCACTGATGAGCCAGGTCTTCCCATTATATTTTATCACTGCAGAAATGGCAGTAAAAAGGTGATTTATTTAAAAAAGAGTCATACGTCTCAAAAATAAATCAAATTTCTGATAACAGATGGAGTATAAACAAGTAATAAGACCAAATCCAAATAAATAAATAGTGTGTGACGTTTAGGTAAAAACTCTGTTATAGAAATGTCACACACTATTTATTTATTTAGATTTGGTCTTATTACCTTGTGTTTATAATCTATAATCCAAATTGTGCCTTATAATAACAGATGGAGTACTAATGCATCATTATATATATATAAAGAGACAAGGGTCGCCTCTCCCGTCAAAATAGACGTCTAAAACCATACGCCATCTATTGACCGTCGCCGAAACTAGCGGCCTCGGATCGGTGACAAATTCTCTACAGCTCTCTTATCCAGCGATGATTAAGAATTGAAAGAAGAAGGGCATGGCTCATCAGAGGAGAACCCTCCCTGCGCCTCCCATTTTACAGTCTAGAAGCATATGTCCATAGTTTGTACAACACACCAATTTACTGTATTCAATAGTAAGTGTGCAGGTTATATACCAATTCAGTTTAATACAATATTGAATCAGTTTGGAGAATAAATTGGCGAAACCACAGGGAGGGTTCACGATTGATGAGCCATGCCCTCCCACTTTCAATTTTTAATCAGCGTATCATAAAGGGCTGTGGAGAAATAATATTGATTCTATATATTTTTAAAGAAAAAAATAGTGTCAAAATATTATGGAACAAGCCCTAAATTACAATGTTTAGTTGATTTTTGTTCCACTCCATATTGTTACACCTTGAGATAGTTTTTGTTCAGCGGTTTCCATTGTACCGTAGAATAAACCAGAACGAGTTCTCATTAAAAATCTAACGCTTTATTTTGGTAAGGTTACAAAAAGAATGAAGAACGCCGGCGCGCTGGCTTCACTATGTTAACAAAGAATAAACAAATCATGATTTGTTTAATAAGTTGAATTATTAATGAGAATATTTACATGAGTCTATGTCGGCTGTGACAATATAGAGGGGATAATCTAAAAATCTGTGAACGGTCAAAATATGGTGATGTTGATTTCGTGAAGAGAGATCCAACAGACGTTCACGCAAAATAAGTTAAATGGATTTAATAAATTAAATAAGTTTAATATGAGTGTTGGAAAAGAAGGAGTTCGAGGCAGCCAATGGGAGGCCGACGGAGGGGACTACGGGGATGCAGAGGCTGGAATGAGGAAAACAAAAACAGAAGAACTTGTAAACAACTTTCGAACGGAAGGATTTTCCCTGATTCCCCGATTCTCATAGTGTAAATACATTTAAATATATAATTAATTAAATAATCCTTTACTATTTTCTTAATTGATAATAAATATAATTTTTTTTCCTGTTTTCGTCGTATATTTTAAAAGTGGTACAAGCAGCGACACCTTCAACCCCGCCGACCAAGAATAAAGGACTCCCTCTATAGAACTGTAGTCACAACACAGCGGTGAAATCACAATAATAGAATAAATTTAGAATTAAATATGAAGTTAGAGAGAAAAGAAAAGAAGAATATCTATTCAAAGCTTATAAACAACAACGTTCTTCGAATCTTCGCCACCCGAGACGCGTACACACACCACCAACCTCACTCTGGCTTCTATAAAGGCATTACAATATACCTATTTTGTTTTTATTATTCTTTTATATACGCTAAACAAAATAAAAAATATTCAATTCTGAAGTGCTGGTAATAAAAAAATCAATAAGCTTGCATTCATCAAGGTAAAAAAAAGTTGCATATCTTCGTCTGCTATTAAAAAAAAAAACTTTAAGAAACAACCTCCAGGGTGTTTTATCTCAACAGCTTATAAAAAAAGTGGTAGACGCTAAATATAAATAAAAAAATTCCTTTTATACTTTGCTAAAAAAAATAGACAGAGTTAGATACTAATTGTATATAGCTAGTTTATTATATATGATGTTTATTATTTTGAAAATTAGTTACAATTTAGATATATATATTAATATAAGAGATTTTAAAAATGAAAACAACAAAAACAATCCTTTTTTCGCCCCCGCTTAAAATGTAAGCGGATTATAAAATATCTG
This sequence comes from Cordylochernes scorpioides, assembly GCA_030710605.1. Taxonomy (NCBI): domain Eukaryota; kingdom Metazoa; phylum Arthropoda; class Arachnida; order Pseudoscorpiones; family Chernetidae; genus Cordylochernes; species Cordylochernes scorpioides. Next base: position 21,452,513 of record CP092876.1, read on the forward strand.
AAGAATAGTTTTTACGCCATTGCCATTTTTATCAAAATGAAAACATTTTTCTTTATAATTTTTGTCTTTCGCTATTGTTATATAGGGCTTTATCAAACCTTTAGGCAAATACACCTCGCTTTGTGTCGTTTCGTTTTGCGTTTTTTTCGAAGTTGCGTCGCTGCTTAATTTTTACTGATTTTCACTGTGCGTCGTAAGATTTTCGAAGTTGCGTTGTTTTGGATTCGAGTCTTTAATTTTGTTTCCTAAAATATGGCAGCACCTTTGTTTTTGATTGCGCCTTCACATATTTTCACTTTGCGTCGTTTCAATTTGCGTCGTGTTTTTTTGGAACGTAACCCCGACGCAAAGCGAGGTATGGGTGTATACAGCTTTTATTGATGTCTGAAAATATGTAAATATAATTTTTATGTTACATATATATTTATTTATTTATTATATATTAGAAATGGAAGCATTTAAGAATGATTTTTTCTCTTTTCAAATATAAAACAAACTTCTACTGTCCTTACTGCGATGAAAAAATATATTGAGATGGCTTGGCTCATCAGTGGTAAACCCTCCCAGCGATTTCGCCAATTTAATCTACCATACCGCTTCTTAGAGCTCTAATACTGTATTGGATCATTCTGCTTATATATGCTGCAATGAAGGGTGGAATCCTAGAAATGGTATTCAAGCAAACTATGGACATAAGCTTTTAGAACAGTAGAATATTACATACAAATATTTACATCGAGCAATGCTCTTCCCCAAACAATAAGTACAAGACCAGTTATGCATATTTAATTATAAGGTGATAATGTGCCTTCTATTGTATATATAAGATATGGAATTGACGAAACCGCTGGAAGGGTTCACCACTGATGAGCCAAGCCTTCCCAATATATTTTTTCATTGCAGTAAGGACAGTAGAAGTTTGTATTATATTTAAAAAGAACCATTCGTGTTTTAATGCTTCCATTTCTTATATATGATCTGATCTGTTTTGTTTAAAGATAATATATCAGTGATATATTATTACTTTACTCTGTTTTGATTCGAATCGAACGTTTTTATCATCATCTTGGATATAAAAAGGCTGTCCAATCAAAACAGAGTAAAGTAATAATATATCACTGATATCTTTAAACAAAACAGATCAGATCATATATATATATGGCACGTTATCGTCTTATTATATATTATACTAGCGGATGTGCCCGGCTTCGCCCGGGTTTTACCCGAGTGAATGTTTGTCTAACGAACATTTGTTAAAACAATTCTCTTTAAACTTATAAAACGTACTCGGCTTCGCCCGGGGTTTTACCCGAGTAAAGGTTTGTCTAGCGAACATTTGTTAAAACAATTCTCTAAAAACTTATTAAAAAATAAAAAAAGATATATTTTGATAATTTGAAACTCGTAAATTTGAATCTCTCGATAAAGTGAACATTTTTTCCCGGTCCCTGTGTGCCTTGTCATCCTGAATTTTGTCTTTCCTAATTTTCTACATTAGAAAATCATAGTTTTATCTAGTGAACATTTTTTCCCGGTCCCTTGAACATTTGTTAAAACAATTCTCTATAAACTTATATAAAAAAAAAAGATATATTTTGATATTTTGAAACTCGTAAATTTGAATCTCTCGATAAAGTGCTCATTTTTTCCCGGTCCCTGTGTGCCGTGTCATCCTGAATTTTGTCTTTCCTAATTTTCTACATTACAAAATCATCGTTTTATCTAGTGAACATTTTTCCCGGTCCCTTGAAAAATACGCGATAAGTTGTATAAAATCATGGTCGTTTATGGAAGATGGACGAAGTTCCCGGAGGTCACCCGCGAGGCTTTTTTCTTGTCTACTTGGCACAGCTGTGTCACCAACTCTGCCCCCGCGCGCCAGGACCTCTCGATCCCTCTGATTGGTCGGTGGGAACTTGGACTGTCCATCCGGCCGGCGGCCGGACGATTCCATCCTCTCGACAGGGGGTGGGGCAGACCTAAGCCTATCTCCGTCGCAAGGTGGCGCTGCTTGCGAGTTAAAGCTACAAATCTGTAAATAACTCTAAGGATATTGAAGATATTCACGAAATTATTTTTCGAAAACCTTTCCGGGGATATACCTAATAATATCCCAAAATTTCACTGCGATTGGATGTACGGTTTTTGAATCTATAGAGTACACACACACACAGACAGACATTCATCTATATATATAAAATTGAATGTCTGTCTGTCTGTGTGTGTGTGTGTGTGTGTGTGTGACAATTTGACAATTGAAAAATATTTATTGTCATCTAGACAATTTTACAATTCAGCGAGAGAGAGAGAGCAAGAGAAAAATATACAGGAGAAAGATAGAATACATAATTTTTACAAAGTGATGATGGAGGATGAAGGAAGGCATCCCCTGCGCACGAGGGTTCTCGTCCAGGCGATTGAGCGGGTCCTCCACCCCACCGAGCCCAACCTGGACAAAGTGGCGATAGACGCGCAGCTTTGCCGACGCCAGGATGGTCAGGGCGTCGTCCTCAAAGCCGGACCCGCCGAAGATCCAGGCCTGCAGGTCAGGGGGCCGCCCGATGATGTTGAAGGCCTCTCTGATGAGAGGCCTGATGGAAGAGCAGCTCCAGTAGCGGTGGCCGAGGGAGCGGTCGACGGACCCACAGGCAGGGACACGAGGGGACGGCCGAGGCAGGATGGGCCGGATGGGGTAGAGCGTGGAGGGCCAATTTGAAGGCGGCATCGGCCTCATGCCCCGAGAAGGCGCAGCGCCGGAGCGAGGCCCAGTCGATCCTGGATGGTGGGCTGATGGTGGGTGCCCATCTCGCCAGGAATCGGGAGATCGGCGTGGCCGCGAGGCGTGGACGATCCAAGGCCCGTCGGGCCGAGCGCGTCGTGAGGCCGTTGAGGAACGGCGTGGCCGTCCCGCGCAGCACCACAGCCGCAGCTAATGAAGATGATGAAGAAGATGGAGACTCCCCCCTGAAGCCCACGGCGTTCTCGGAGGTCAGCCTCCGACAGAAGGCGCCCAGGGTCGCGGCGTCAGCCAGGGCCGAGCGCGTAGGGCGGGCGATGAGGTGTTCCTCCTCGATGAGGTCCCGGACTCGGGCTCCGCGCCAGCGGGCGGGGGCCAGGAGGTCGGGAGGGCGGAGGAACCGGCAGCCGCCGATGATGGGGAGGTCCAGCAGCTGAGCAGTGGGGACCGCCCGGTGGTTGAGGCTCAGGATGTTGGAGGCCTCCTCCCAGAGCTTCAGCAGCCGGAGGCGCCGGGGCTGGAGTGTGGTGCCGTCCGGTGGAGGTCTGAGCCAGGCCTCGCTAGTCACCAGCCAGGAGAAGCCGTTCCTGCCCCCGCGTAGCGCGACCTGCACACCCTTGAGGCAGGCGAGCTGGAGTTGGGTTGCCAGGTCGAGGAGGCCGAGGCCTCCGATGGCTACGGGCCTCGCCATGACGGCGGCGGGAAGCCACGCCGTGTGCTCGGGCCCCCAGACGAACCTCGCTAGTCTGGCCTGCAGCTTGGCGATGGTGGGGGGTGATGGCAGGTACCCGTGCAGGTGATGCTGGATGGTGGAGCCCACCAGCGAGTTCGCCGCTCTAGCTCGTCCGACGAGGGATAGGCCGCGGGTGAAGGGCGTCCATCTGCGACAGGCGGACTCCAGGAGGGCGAGAAGATGCTGCTCCTGATGGGCTACGGAGCTTCTGGGGGCGATGTCGAGCCCGAGGACCCTGATGGAGGTGGTCGACCAGGAGGCGCCGAGAGGGGAGTCGCCGCGGTTGCGACAGGCTCCGCACCAAAGGCCCGCGCTCTTCCCGAGGTTGACGGCGATACCAGAGGCCCGCCTGAAGTCCCCGAGGACGGTCGCCACCCGCTCGAATTCTTCGTCGCGATGGAACAGGAGGACGATGTCGTCGGCGTAGGCGATGACGTTGCCCACGCCGAGGATCGTCTCCAGGCGACGCAGCAGCGGTCCCGTCGCGATGCTGAAGAGCGCCGCGCTCAGAGCGCAGCCCTGTCTCACGCCGTTGAGTAGTTTGAAGGCGACGGTCTGGAAGCCCTCGACCTTTATTGTGGCGTCCGCCCCGGCGTAGAGTAGAAGAGTCCATCCCACGAAGGCCGGTGGTAGGCGCAGGTGGGACACCAGGAGGGACGTTAGATACCCGCGGTCCAGGGAGTCGAAGGCGGACTGCAGATCCACGGAAACCGCGGCCAGCGGCGTGCCTCGGGCAGTAGCCTCCTTCTAATCTGGCACTCCGGCACCAGAGTTGACAGGTGGGGCCTGAGGCGGCCCAGCAGGATCGATCCGATTACCCTGTAGTCGGCCGAGGGCAGGGAGATCGGTCTGTAGCTGTCCAGACCGCGACCGCCGCCGCGGGCCTTGGGGACCAGGCAGATCTCGCTCCGGCGCATCGATGGAGGCAGGGCACCTCGGAGCTGAGACTCGACGAGCACACGTCGCAGGGCGACCGCGAAGAATTCCTCGAAGGTGCTGAGGACCTCGCAGGGCAGACCGTCCCAGCCGGGGGCTCTTCCGCGAGGGAGGCGGCGGATGGCAGCGGCTACCTCAGCCTCGGAGACCTCAGCCCGGTGGAGTGGATCCTCTTCTCCTAGTACGATAGGAGTGGTGGTCATAGCTCCGATGAAGGCCGCGTACTCCGCCGGGTCGCAGCTCGGGCGGGCGAAGCGAGGCCGGAAGATGTCCAGGGCCTTTCGCCGCAAAACGGGGCCCTCGATGACCTCGCCGTTCTCGTCCCTGATGGTGGTGACAGCTGGGCGGCGGTGGCGCGTGAGGCGCGCGAGGTCCGGGAGAGATGGGTAATCCGCGTTCGTCGACGAGGCCTCAACCTGAACCCTGATGTAGCGTTGGGCCCTGCCGATGTAGCCGTCGTCGCGATCGTGGTGGCGAGGATCGTGGAGCGAGCGGGCCTCCGCGAGGATGCCGGCCTTGATTAGTGTCCAGCGGTCCCACAGTTGAGGCGCATCGAGCAGGGATATTTCCTCCGCGATCTCCACCAGGTAGTTGTTCATGTGCTCCTGGGCCAGCCCGGAGCGGAGCGTAGCAGCCACGCGAGGTTGGGAGGGGGCGGCTGGAGGGCCCACTCGGAGCAGCACCATGCGATGATCGGAGAGGTGGAAAGGAGCAATCGCATATGATGTTGAGACCTCCAGAAAGCGCGCCGGAGCGAGGATTCTGTCGAGGCGACTGCTCTCGATCAGGTCGCCATGTGCAGCGACTCTGGTGGGAAGGTGGGCGGCGTCAAACTCGGGGGCGGCATCCAGAAGCGCGGCGGACTCGCAAAGAGCTCCGAGGGCCGCCATGGAGATAGAGTCGCGGTTCCTGTCGTCCCTAATATTAAAGTCCCCGAGGACCCAGGCTTCCTCCTCTTCCTCAACGGCGGCTGCCTCGATGACTCGGAGTTGCTCGATGCGCTCGCGCTGGTCGTGCGAGAGGTGGACATTTATGACGGTCATCTCCTGGCCGTGGACATTGAGGGTGGCCAAGACGATGTGGCCCGGCCACAGGATGCGGTGTCGCGAGACGGTGATGCCCGGCGCGTAGATGCAGGCGAGGCCCGAACCCGATATTGCGTCGGGTGGGGCAGTAATAGCATCGTAGCCGAGGCAGAGGTCTTGGGCGCCGTCGAGGTGGTGGGTGTTAGTTTCTTGCACAAGCGCAATGTCCATGCGGTGTTGTCTCAGGAGATGGCAAAGGCTTAGGCTCTTGTTCCTAATAGCGAGCCCGCGCGCGTTAATGGAGGCGATGGTGAAGCATATGATGATGTCCCTTGATGGAGGAAGGGCAGGGCCTGGCGAAGGCGTTTGTAGATGGAGCCGCTGGAGTCGAGTCTCCTACGTAAGAGGGCCTCGACCAGCTCGCACAAAGCAGTCCTCTGGGCGGGTTTAAGGTTAGGGAGTTGCTTTTTGAGGAGCGGTGTGGAGACGAGGAGGCGACAAACCCTCTCCTTTTCGAGACCCTCTTGGTTGGTTTTGTCAAAGATTGTGGAGGGGGCCTGCTGCAGGCAGGCATCTAGCTCTTTCCTGATTTTGTTTCTTCCTTCCTGGGTGGAGCCCGTGCCCTCCTCCTCGATCCTTTCCACCTCCATTGGCTCGACGGGCGCCGGTGAAGGCAGGGCTGGTGTGGTGGGCGGGTTGGAGGCCGAGCAGGTAGAACTCGGCGCCTCTCCAGGCGGCAGGAGAGGTCGCGCAGGATGGAGCGCTGGGGCACCTGGAGCAGCAGCAGCGGGCGTCACTGGGGCATTATTAGGTGCCTCCTCTGATGGAGCTGGAGGCGCCGGTGGAGAGGATACGGGTGTTGGTGGACCAGTTCGCTTAGGCACGGGGGAGAAGGAGAAGCCTGAACCTGAGCAGGATTGTCCACACGCTTTGGGGCGTCGAAGTTCCGCCTGGCGAGCGATGGGCAGCTAGCTCTGCGGTGGCCCTGCCTTCCGCATTTGGAACATTTGATTCCGAAGGAGAGGTAGGCAGATAGGGTGTCTCCCTTGGACTGTATGGTCAGTCGGGCGGGCAGGGTCTCCAGCCTGACTCCCTCGTGGAGCAGGATGAACGCCTCCCGGCGGCCGTCGTTGAAGGCGAACTCCCCCAGCTTGATCAGGATGGGGGCGATGGAGGTGACCCTCCCGTATTGGCCCAGGGCGTTCACGATGGTGAAGTCATCCACGAAGCCTGGCAGGCCGGCGACGACGATCCGTTCGGCCCTTTTTCGGTAGGGGAAGACCCTAAGGGTCGTTCCCCCGATCTCGAAGTCGCTCTCCACCAGAAGGCGCGCAAGATCCTTGGTTGCCAAGCCCACGAGGAAATGGCCGTTCATTTTGCCGAAATGCGTGATTTTATCCGGCCCCCCGACCAGCCTGGACATTGCCTTTAGGTAGGTGTAGTCCGGGATCTCTGGGCACCGCTCCACGAAGATGTAGTGCTCGTGGTCGGTTGTGGCCTGCCTCTTCTTGGCGTCAGCGATGTTGGCGCGTGTCGCCTTGATCTCCCTAGGCGGCACTGTTTTCGGCCCTGTCGGCCGCCTCAGCTGCTGGGAGCTGGGCTTCTCAGCAGGCCTGCTAGGCTGCTTGGCGGCGCGCTCCGGCGTTGTTGAAGTGCGGCGCCGCTTCTTGTTCTTCACAACGGTGAAACCCTTGTTGTCGTCCACGTCAACCATCTCGCTGTCGGCCCAGTTGAGCGAGGCCGGGCTGGCTGTTGTAGCGCTGGAAGAAGCAGCAGTCGGCGGCGCGGTGACGTCACGCGCGGCGGCCGGATTTACATGCACGTCGCCTGCCGGCGAATTTGCATCTCTTTGAGATTTAAGATTGGAATTTTCTTTAGAGAAATTCATCTCAAATTCGTTTTTTGGCGCTAATTCAGCACCTGTATGAGATCCTGTGCTGGGCCTTTCAGGCACTGTAGCATCGGATCGAGGGCTTTCCTCCAGTACCAAATTCACAATGGTAAGCGCCCTCTACACGCACTCCAGAGGCGAAAACGGCGGAGCTCGAAAAAGCGTGGCCGCTCGCCCGAGTGTGTGTGTGTGTCCTCTATGAATTCAAAAACCATACATCCAATCGCCGTGAAAATTTGGGATATTATTAGGCATATCCCCGGAAAGGTTTACGAAAAATAATATCTTGAATATCTTTAATATCCTTAGAGTTATTTGCAGATTTGTAGCTTTAACTCGCAAGCAGCGCCACCGTTGAGACAGAGATAGGCTTAGGTTTGCTGCTCCTGATGACCTTGGGTCTGCCCCACCCCGTGAGAGAATGGATTCGCCCGGCCGCCGGCCGACAGTCCAAGTACCCACCGACCAATCAGGGCAGAGTTGGTGACACAGCTATGCCAAGTAGACAAGAAAAAAAGCCTCGTGGGAGCTTGCCCAAGATGACCTCCGGGAACTTCGTCCATCTTCCATGAACGACCATGAATTTATTCAACCTTATCGAGTATTTTTCAAGGGACCGGGAAAAAATGATCACTTTATCAGTTTCAAATTATCAAAATATATCTATTTCTTTTTATAAGTTTATAGAGAATTGTTTTAACAAATGTTCGTTAGACAGACCTTTACTCGGGTACCGATTAATATTGATTTTATTCAACTTATCGAGTATTTTTCAAGGGACCGGGAAAAAATGTTCACTTTATCGAGAGATTCGTTAGACAAACCTTTACTCGGGTAAAACACGGGCGAAGCCGGGTACATTCGCTAGTTTATATATATATATATATATATAGATTATACATATATGGTAATTTAAACCAACAACCCTATATTGTATAATACTTATAACAAGATTGTCATGTTGTATATAGAAACACATCTATAAATAATTATATGCATGATTGACATGTGTCATTGCATCACCATATGTAATGTACTTTGTACAAACTGAGGATAAATAAATGAAACTATGTAATAGATTAAGAGCTGGGCTAAGCAAGAGATCGAGAGAGAAATAGAAATCAACCTTAAAAAGGAATTTGGCAGCCCGTTGCCATCGAGGTCAAAGGGTGCAGAATGCCGCAGACGTTCAAAGTCCAAATTCTCACATGTCTCCCCCCCCTCGGCAAAGATATAAAACCTCGGTTTTAACCCAACTTAGACAGTCACTTCACCGTCGGCGTGAGCCCTTGTTAGTTGCAGCCAGGTCCACCTCATCGACCATATAAAACAGTAAGAAACTTTCTTTCTCCATCTTGCTCTTAGCCCGACTCCTATCTGTTCGTGGAACTTTCCTACTACAACTGTGTCTCTTCGTTTTGTGTGTGTGGACATTCCCAAGCTTTCCACTCTGCCTCGACCACTACTGCCTGTACTCTGTGAAAACTGTTAAAGGTCTTCCAAAGTGCAGAGAGGTACTGGAAAACTCTCCACGCCCTGACTGTCCCTCTCGGTTACTACAGGTTTGACCCTCGGTTACCACACATATATAAGTTATAGTAGAGAGAGACCATCATAAAGGTAATCCAGGCTCCTGGAGTGTATCCTTAGATCACCAACTACCTGGATATCTCTATATATATAAGTCAATGTCTGTCTGTCTTATTCGCGATAAACTCAAAAACTACTGAACCAATTGGTACCAAATTTTGCATGTCGCTTTTTATAAACCTGAGGAAAATTTTCGGCTGCATTTGATTAGTATTTTTGGCTATTTCTTTTTTTTTTTTCATTTGAAGAACTTTTTTTTACGCGGACTAATCCGGAATGGAATGAATACCTAAATATGGCCATTTTTTAAAAGCATTGGTGGTTCAGTGGTAGAATGCTCGCCTGCCACGCGGGCGGCCCGGGTTCGATTCCCGGCCGATGCATTTTTTTTTTACAATTTTTAAAACTCAACTTATATTTACTCATGGGCCGGTTCTGTCACGGATGCGCGCGCATCATCATTATGATCATTATCATTATCTAATGATAATAATAATAATAATAATTATTATTATTATTATATTATTATTATTATCAACATATATAGTCACGACCGTCATGGGCGGCCGGTTCTGTCACGGATGCGCGCGCACAGGGAGGTCACGTGCTTAGCCGGCAGCCAACGGGCGCGCGCCGCCGGCATTACGTCATAGATTATATGAGATTATAGTAGATTATAAACACAAAGTAATAAGACCAAATCTAATGATAAGGTACAATTTGGATTATAGATTATTCTGATATTTTGTATTTTGATTATTCAATGTATTCTTAAACGTTGTCAATCATGTTTTTAAAAAAGCTTTTATACTACAGAAATTCGGGTAACATCAATAAAGAGGGATTTGAAAAAAATTGAAACTACTATTATTATATCATTCAAATAATATTATATAGGTTTAAAAGTGATAGAGAGATTGAATATACTTTTATTGTGGAAATGGAAATATCTTTATTTACGGGGCTGCTAACCAAAATGGATGATTTTTGAGCCCCAATGGCCGCGTAAAGCGGAATATATACAAAGCACCAGGCTGGAGAGGCTAGAGACAGGATCTCCGTCAGGGAAGAGGCATCCCTATATATAGTCACGACCGTCATGGGCCGGCTGGCCGGCCGGCCGGCCGGTTCTGTCACGGATGCGCGCGCATCATAATTATGATCATTATCATTATCTAATGATAATAATAATAATAATTATTATTATTATTATTATTATTATTATTATTATTATTATATTATTATTATTATTATCCATCCATCAACATATATAGTCACGACCGTCATGGGCGGGCGGGCCAGCCGGCCGGCCGGTTCTGTCACGGATGCGCGCGCATCATCATTATGATCATTATCATAATGAAAATTATATTTAAAAAAAAGAAAAAACATTTTAAAATTAAAAACTTTATTTTAAAAATAAATATATATTTTAAAATAACAGAATATTTTATATTGAATAGTAAATATAATATAAAAGCCAACAATGAAGAATGAATGTAAGATAAAAAGCCAACAATGAAGAGTATCAACATATATAGTCACGACCGTCATGGGCGGGCGGGTGGGCGGGCCAGCCGGCCGGCCGGTTCTGTCACGGGTGCGCGCGCATCATCATTATGATCATTATCATAATGAAAATTATATTTAAAAAAAAAGAAAAAAACATTTTAAAATTAAAAACTTTATTTTAAAAATGAATATATATATTTTAAAATAGAATGAAAAAACCCTGTACAATTTATAAACAAATACAATAAAGCATCAAGGGCTGCGTATCTTTATTAAAACGACAATTTACGAGCTTTCGAGCACATACGCCCTTCTACAGGAATTAATAACACAATACATTATTATTGTGTTATTAATTCCTGTAGAAGGGCGTATGTGCTCGAAAGCTCGTAAATTGTCGTTTTAATAAAGATACGCAGCCCTTGATGCTTTATTGTATTTGTTTATATATTTTAAAATAACAGAATATTTTATATTGAATAGTAAATATAATATAAAAGCCAACAATGAAGAATGAATGTAAGATAAAAAGCCAACAATGAAGAGTAAATATAATATAAAAAGCCAACAATGAAGAGTGAATGTAAGATAAAAAGCCAACAATGAAGAGTAAATGTAATATAAAAAGCCAACAGAGTGAATGTAAGATAAAAAGCCAACAATGAAGAGCAAATCTCTCTATATATAAAAATGAATGTTTGTATGTTTGTCTGTTTGTATGTTTGTTTGTATGTCCGGTATACAAATTCGCAGTAGTTCACTAATTCAAACCAAAATTTCCATACATAGGTAAAAAAATACGGGGAAGACGATAGGCTATTTAAAAATATATATAAATCAATTATTAAAACTATATATTTTTAGTCAGAAAATGATGATGACGATATTGCTGTATCATGTTTGATTATCAGATACAAAATTATATCGGGAAAAATTCCAAAAAGCAGAGACCACGGGTGAAACCAGTTCATTATTTTGTACGCAGGAACAAAATTCTAACAGAAAAACATTCATTCGAGCAGAAAACAAAAGCCAGATCATCTTTCTATAAAAATATCGCTTCTCAGACACAAAGTTTGCAGCGGGACGTTTCACAAGTGTGACATCCACGGCGCCAATTTATAATTGTAACGAATAGTATTTGAATAAAAACATTTAATCGTGTAAAACCCGGGCGTTGCCCGGGTCATTCGTCATTGATATATAGTCACGACCGTCTTTCCTCAATTCCTCATCGCTGTCACGGATGCGCGCGCATCATCATTATGATCATTATCTTCTATAGAAGCTTCTATCTTATAATTATGTATATTTACAAAAAGTCAATTCGCTCGCGCCTCTAGCGGTGAAAATGAGGGGTAATACCAGTTGACCTAATGTACATGTAAAGTTTGGAGCGGGACGTTTCACAAGAGTGACATCCACGGTTCCAATTTATAATTGTAACAAATAGTATTTGAATAAAAACATTCAATCGGGTAAAACACGGGCGTTGCCCGGGTCATTCGTCTAGTTATATATATAGTCACGACCGTCATGGGCCGGCCGGTTCTGTCACGGATGCGCGCGCACAGGGAGGTCACGTGCTCGCTGGCAGCCAACGGGCGCGCGCCGCCGGCATTGCGTCATAGATTATAAACACAAGGTAATAAGGCCAAATAAAAAAATAGTGTGTGATAAGGCACAATTATTATTATATTATTATTATTATCCATCCATCAACTTATATAGTCACGACTGTCATGGGCCGGCCGGCCGGCCGGTTCTGTCACGGATGCGCGCGCATCATCATTATGATCATTATCTAATGATAATAATAATAATAATTGTTATTATTATTATTATTATATTATTATTATTATCCATCCAGTATATATATAGTCACGACCGTCATGGGCCGGCCGGTTCTGTCACGGATGCGCGCGCACAGGGAGGTCACGTGCTCGCTGGCAGCCAACGGGCGCGCGCCGCCGGCATTACGTCATAGATTATAAACACAAGGTAATATGGCCAAATAAAAAAATAGTGTGTGATAAGGCACAATTTGGATTATCTACTTATATAATTGCCTTATTCTCTCTGTGTGAAGTTCACTGTGTGAAGTTCACGGATAGATTTTGGTCAGAATGGATAAAATAAAAAAAGTGTCAAGGGATGGGAATCGAACCCACGACCTTCCGCTTACCGGGCAGATGCCATGACCACTAGGCTACCCTGGACATATTTTTCCGTTCACATTTTTATTTTTATATTTTCAAGTCACACAGTTTGGGGCGGGACGTTTCACAAGAGAGACATCCACGGCGCCAATTTATAATTGTAACAAATAGTATTTTAATTAAAACATTTTAAAAATATATACGCACTCGGGTAAAACCCGGGCGTTGCCCGGGCCATTCGTCTAGTCAACATATATACTCACGACCGTCATGGGCCGGCCGGTCGGTTCTGTCACGGATGCGCGCGCATCATCATTATGATCATTATCATTATCTAATGATAATAATAATAATAATAATAATTATTATTATTATTATTATTATTATTATATTATTATTATTATCCATCCATTATATATATAGTCACGACCGTCATGGGCCGGCCGGTTCTGTCACGGATGCGCGCGCACAGGGAGGTCACGTGCTCGCCGGCAGCCAACGGGCGCGCGCCGCCGGCATTACGTCATAGATTATAAACACAAGGTAATAAGGCCAAATAAAAAAATAGTGTGTGATAAGGCACAATTTGGATTATCTACTTATATAATTGCCTTATTCTCTCTGTGTGAAGTTCACTGTGTGAAGTTCACGGATAGATTTTGGTCAGAATGGATAAAATAATAAAAGTGTCAAGGGATGGGAATCGAACCCACGACCTTCCGCTTACCGGGCTTACCTAGGCTACCCTGGACATATTTTTCCGTTCACACTTTTATTTTTATATTTTCAAGACACACACAGTTTGGGGCGGGACGTTTCACAAGAGAGACATCCACGGCGCCAATTTATAATTGTAACGAAGAGTATTTTAATTAAAACATTTTTAAAATATATACGCACTCGGGTAAAACCCGGGCGTTGCCCGGGCCATTCGTCTAGTATTATTATATCAACTATATTAATTATATCAAATACCTAAACACTCTAATATAATACAATTTTTGCCATCAAACACACTTTTTTTCCTGTAGTTTATGTGTTACTTCTGTATTGCTATTCTATGGCACTTCTAATATTTATTATTGATATACTTTTAGTATGAAGGAAATTGCACCCAAGGGATTTCTCGGGCGAAGCCGAGTCATTCGCTTAGTAAGTGTGTTATTTAATATAATTTCTGAATTAGATACGAGATAGTTCAGTATATTTTTAATTTTTAAATATATTAAAAAGAGATATATGTTATTTATTTTAAAATATTATTTTAATAAGTGCGATTGTATTATTATACACTCACTTATGTCTATCGGGATTCAGACAATGCCTTAAGTATGCTTTAATCAAAAACGAAAACACTGTCTTCTAAAATACTAGGACAAAGCTCGTATAAAGAGTATATCATAATTCTTTTAAGAAAGAGAGAGTAAAATCTTCTGATGCATAAGCGCGCCATCTGTTATGAGAAATTTAAACTATTTTAGATGCATATGATTCTTTTAAAAATTAAACAATTATCTACTGACCTAAACCGGCGAAACCGGAGGGGAGTTCAGAATTTATGAGCCAGGCCCTCCCATTAATTTTTCATTGCCGTAAGGATAATAGATAATTGTTTAATTTTTAAAAGAAACATACGCGTCTAAAATAGTGTTACGCAAACTTTGACTTTAATCATCATCGATGCTACGTCACACTATGACGTCACTACTTCCAACTTCTACCCTTCAACCTTACTGTTATTGTTTACCGCTAACTTGTCTTAACAATATATGTAATGGAACAAGTCGTTCCTTAAATAAATATATATTTGTTTTTATCTAAAGGGATGTCCTCGTAACTACAACATACGTGAGTACAAAAACAACCAGAAATCCTCAAAAGAATAACCGTATTTTGCTAAGCCTATATCAATTTGGTAGCTGAGCGTTGTTTGGGCGCGCGAATTGGATTAACCGCCAATTGATCCATTTAAATCATAAAGAAAATAAATAATTGGATTAACCGCCAATTTAGAAAATAAATATTGAATGAAAAATGGATACACATAACTTAGCAAAAATCGAACAGTTAACAGAAAATAACTATACAACGTGGTCCATGAAAATGGAAGCAATTCTAGATTCAAAAGATCTCTTCGAGGACGTAATTGTTAATGACGAGCCAGACTTTACAAAAAATAAACTAGAATATGATATTTGGAAGAAAAAGAATCGGGAAGCATACAGCCTAATAATATTGTCACTTTCGGATGACTTAACAATCATCTTTCGAGGCGATAAAAGAGCCAAAAGAATTTGGTACGACATAAAGAAAAGGTTTGAAGGATCTCTAGAAAATAAAAGGATAGACCTAATGTTGGATCTAGCCAGACTAAAATTGAACCCAAATGAAAATGTTAACATGTATATTGTACGAGCACAGAAACTAGCACAAGAGATCACCCAGCTAGGAAAGACTGTAACAGAAAGAGAACTTGTACGATACATTGTTGAAGGACTCACACCTAACTTTGACACGATCACAGCAGCACTGTCAATAAACAGAGAAATCTCCTTACCAGACTTGAGACAAACTCTACTGGATTTCGAGAAGAAAAGGCAGGACAGAAGCAAAAATCCTGAAAATGCTTTCAGATCATCAGGCAACCAATTCAAAGAAAAGTCATGCTTCATTTGCAAAAGAAAAGGACATTTCAAGAAAGACTGTTGGTTCAACCCTAACAACAAAGGAAATCAAAAGAATACAACAAACAAAAATAACATGGCCAGTACAAGGAACTACCATAAAGGACCAAAACAAAACAAAGACACAGCCAGATCAGCAATCCAAGAACGAACGGAGGAACCATCCCAACGAAGAGACTCCACTTCAGAATACGCACTACATGTGATCACAAGGGAGGAACGCCCGACGACTCAGGACGTGTGGATAATTGATTCTGCGTGCACAAGCCACATGACTTCCCATGGTGAATGGATCGAGCACAAGGCGGAGGATAAAAGAAGCATACAAGTGGCGGAAGAAGGGAGACACATCGAATCTGCCTCATCAGGATTAATCCAAGCTACTGTACAAGGTAAGGACAAACTTAACAACGCTGTAACCCTGCATAATGTCCTCCATGTACCACACCTGAAAGGAAATCTAATGTCCATTCCAAGCGTAGTAAGAAGAGGGAACTCTGTTCTTTTGAATTCTGAAGGAGCATACATATACTCTTCTGATGACAAGCTAATAGGAACAGGCAACTTTGATGGTAACATGTACACATTGAACCTATCACGTTTACCTGAAGCAACTCATGTTCCAAATGAACATTGCTTGATTTCAAAGGACAATTCTAGGACTGCATGGCACAGAAGGTTAGGACATCCTAGTGACAACAAATTAGACCTGATTTTGAAGAACAATCTTCTAAAAGGCTTGGACTCTATAAATGGTACCCTTGATCAATGTGATGCTTGCTCATTGGGAAAAATGACCAAAGTACCCTATGTTCACACAGATGGCAATCAGGAAAGCTACCCCTTTGAAGCCATTTATGTCGATCTCTGTGGTCCAATGAGAATAAACTCCTTGGGCGGAAGTAAATATTTCTTGACCATCGTAGATGGATTTTCTAGGAGAATATTTGTAGAATTTCTCAAAGATAAACTCTCAACAGCAGAAGTTTTGAAGAAGTTTATTGTAAAGAGAGAAAACGAGCTAAACTCAAAACTAAAACGACTTAGAACAGATAACGGAACAGAATTTATCAATAAAAACCTTGAAACCTTCATAGAATCCAAAGGAATTAAACATGAACTAACTACACCGTACACCCCAAGAAGCAATGGGAGAGTTGAAAGAGCTAACAGAACACTATTAGACAAAGGCCGAACACTTCTGGCAGACTCCCAATTACCCCTACACTTCTGGGCAGAAGCTGTGAATACAGCTGCATATCTGTACAATCTAACTCCCACAACCAATGACCCAGACACTACCCCTATGGAAAAATGGAAAGGTAAAAAGCCATCCGTCTCTCACATCATGAGATTTGGTTGTGAAGTCTTCTATAAACTCGAGAATCATCAAAGACACAAACTAGAAGCTAAATCTAAGAGAGGAATATTTGTAGGCTATTCAAGATGCAGAAGAGCTTATCTAGTATTTGATATCACAGCGAGAGTCATTCTTGAAACCGCAGACATTCACTTCAGAGAGAACAATAATGTCATCTCGGAAGAAAAACAAAGTGATAATAATACGGACACTGACACATATTTCTTCATTCAGGAGGATGAACAACTGGACAATCATGTTCTATCAGATGTTGATATTGAAGAGCCAGCACCAGATACCATGATCAACAGACAGACAGAGTCAAGTGGATCAGACAGACCACAAAGAACTCGAACAATACCTAAAAGATTCGATGACTACGTTCTGGCTACTACGAATGAAACCATTCCGAAATACTATGAAGAAGCCATCGCATGCGAAGACAAGAAACATTGGGAGAACGCAATGCTTGAGGAAATACAGAACATGTACTCGCATCAAGTATGGGAACTGGTACCTAGACCTGTAAACGCTAAAGTTGTCAAAAGTAAATGGGTGTTCAAAATATCTAAAGACCAAGAAAACAAAACTTACAAAGCTAGACTTGTTGCAATGGGATACAACCAAATCCCAGGAAGAGATTACAACGAAAGTTTCAGCCCTGTAATTAAAAATGCCACCCTCAGGACTATTTTGTCAATGGCAGCAACAAAAGATTCAGTCATTAAACTATTTGATGTAAAAGCAGCCTATCTAAATGGAAACATTGAAAATACAATATTAATGGAACAACCTGCTGGATTTGTCCAAGACAGAAACAAAGTTTGCAAACTCAACAAAAGTATTTACGGTCTACCTCAATCCGGAAGATCGTGGTATGAGAAATTCAGTCAAGTACTTCATGACTGTGGACTGGAAAAACTTAAATCTGATCCTTGCCTATTTAAATGGAAGAATGAAGACAAATACTTCTATGTAGGGATATATGTTGATGACTTTATCACTGTCTCAGATTCTGAAGACACCTCAAACAGATTCATCAATAAATTGAGACATCACCTGGAAATAAAGGATGTAACATGTAAAGGTATGTTTTTGGGAATCAAGATCATACAAGACAAGGAGGGAATTTCGCTACAGCAAAGCCACTATGTACAACAAATATTGCAGAAATATGGAATGGAAACTTGTAAGGAAGTTCCAACACCAGGTTCCAAAGAAATCAATTTGGACAATCATATCGAAGATGACAATTGTGAACAGCACACTTACCAGGAAGCCCTTGGAATGCTAATGTTTCTAGCTGTTAACACCAGACCCGACATTGCTTACATCACTAGCAAACTTTCACAGTACTCCAGACAACCAAAACAGATGCACTGGACAGCAATCAAAAGAGTGATGAGATACCTACGAGGAACAATTGACCTAGGAGTGAAATTTGAAAGAGGGAAGACTGGAATCCTGAAGTCCTACGCCGATGCCAGCTGGTCGACCACTCATGACGGAAAATCCTACGGCGGATATGTATTGAAGCTCGGCGAAGCAACTATAGACTGGAAAAGTAGTAAACAACCACTCGTCGCCCTCTCCACAATGGAAGCGGAAATGATAGCTGCTTGTGAAAGCTGCTGTCAAATCAAGTGGATAATAAACCTGTTACGAGAGCTGGAAGAATGGAATTTCATGGAAAAACCAACTGCGATCTATACAGACAGCCAGTCATTGATCAACTGGATCTCCAGCCCTAAACAAAGCAGTCGCTGTAGACATATCAACAGAAAGTACCACTTCTTGAGAGACTGTTATGAATCCAGAGACATCTGCCTTCTGTACAAGCCATCCCAGGACCTGGAGGCGGATATCTTCACAAAGGACCTATCCCGAGACCAGATGAAGAAACACCTGGAGAGCCTCAGCATCGTGGGAATAAAGCCAAAGTAAGGAGGGAATTGTTACGCAAACTTTGACTTTAATCATCATCGATGCTACGTCACACTATGACGTCACTACTTCCAACTTCTACCCTTCAACCTTACTGTTATTGTTTACCGCTAACTTGTCTTAACAATATATGTAATGGAACAAGTCGTTCCTTAAATAAATATATATTTGTTTTTATCTAAAGGGATGTCCTCGTAACTACAACATACGTGAGTACAAAAACAACCAGAAATCCTCAAAAGAATAACCGTATTTTGCTAAGCCTATATCAAATAGTTTCAGTAAAATCATACTTTTTGGGGGGAGGGTTTTTTTTTTTTTTTAGTATGTAATCTAAATGTAAGATGTTTAAAATAATTTCGATCTATTTCTTGATTAATAATACAAAATATAAAACACAAAGTCCCAGGACATCTTCCATTGGAATTTACAAACTTCTATTTACCACAAACTTAAGGACAAACAATTATATCTGGATTCCACATCTTTCGGCCCTATATCGCAGTAAATCGCCTTAATACATTTTCATTGATCTGATTTGCGCGCTTAGGTTATCAATCAGGTTCAATGTTTTAATGAATTTTTAACTGAAGTGGCGCCGCTTGACACAAGAAAATGATCCTTTTATTTAAAAAGCAAATAGATATTTTAACCACACACACATTCCCAAGTGTAGGGTTATTATATTCAAAGCAAGAAGTTTGTAATTGGGGAAATCTATCAATGAAAACAATTTAAGAATCATTAGGAATTTTCCCTCAATGGATAGCTGTTATTGAAAAAGATTATTAGAGTAAGGTATCATATAATTGTAAAAAATGAATAAATTCGAAAATATTAGATTGTTAAAGCAAACCTAGCAACAAGAGGGCTAAACATAATTAAATAAAGGAATATTTCACAGATAGGCTTAAAATCAAATACTTTAAGTGTATAAAAATAAAAGAAAGATTGAATCCCAAGCCAAGATGAAATTATCAAAATTTTGCTTGGTATAATAATTTGATCTTGTATTAAACTGCAAGGGGCCAAGGAGATGATCTAGCATCCAGTTTTCGAAGATACTCGTTGCAAAAATTCGAGGAATTGATCAATTGATCTAAGCAGTACCTTGGCTGCAAGATATGGCTGCTTGTTTTCAAGAACGCACTTTGCGAAGGCTCAAAGAATTAAAATAACAGTCGATTATCTGGCTTTAGAGGCCGCACGTTCCAATGGCTCAAGAGATTGATCAGGGAGAACTAGTTCTGCAAAAACTAGCCGCTGATTTTAATGGTGCGCGATGTGAAGGTTCAAGGAATTGATTAATTTGGTTCCACCTCTGTAAAATTTGGTTACTGGTTTTGAAGACTGCCTCTTGCGAGGGCTCAAAGACTTAATCTGAGCAGCACTTCGGCTTCAAGATTTGGCTTGCGATTTTAAAGCGCGCACGTTGCGAAGGCTCAATAAATGAATCAAGGCAGCACCAAGACGCAAGATCTGTACGGAAATATCGTTGGTTCAGATTTATTAAGGAGCAAGTAGAAATTACAAATGATCCAATTAGATGTCAAATGAATTAACAACATTTGAATATAATCGCATTTCATAATATTCACCTATATAAAAAAGTCATAACAACATTCATTATTTAATAGTGCAATTATTATCCTTTTCAAAATAACGTTATTCAAAATTCAAAATAAAAATATATGAATGAAGAATATAAAGGTCGAAGAAATGAATCCTAAGTCTTTATTTCTAGTCGAATTCGCTATATTGCGTCATTTGCCCCCATCAGAATTTAATTTGGCCCTGATGATGTCATTGTGGATCAAAAGTTAAAGCCAAACAGAAACTTTGTGTTCATTTTTTTTAAAGAAAGTTTGCTATTCTATTCTTTAGCTACTATATATAATGGACTTCATTGCAATTTTCTCCTTCCTCCACACACCAATGAGCTCTATTTGGTGAAAATCGAAGTTGCGTATAAATAATGGGGAAGTCATCATCAAGCCTTCATCTTTCAAGTCATTTTTGAACTATCCTAGCTACATTATAGTAAGTATAACCCCTCTCCCCAAATATCATTCTATTTCCTATACCTATATTTTACCACTTTTGAATTTTATTAATTTTAATCTTACCACATTATTCTGTTGAATCAACTTTGATTTATAAAATAATCCAGAGGCATGCCGCTTGCATATATCTTTATAGTGTATAGACAAATATAAATTTCTGGCTTGCATTAGTTTCCAAAGTAATTCTTTAGACACTGGTTAAATCTAACCAACAACGGAACTAAAATCATCAATAGATTAATACGCCTTATAGAGAGAGAGAGAGAAAATAGAGGTAACCCAGGCTCCTGGAGCGTAAATCGCCAACTACCCGGCCGCCGGCCTTATATTGATTTATAGACCAAGTAGTTTTTAGTAAAATATGGATAAGATTATAATTAAATATTATTATACTGCTAGAAGTGATTTTAAAAAATCCCTCAAATAAAAATGATCATCTAAAAAATATACTTTAAAATTTTAATGCATTGTAAAATTTATAAAATAACTTTAAATGTTCAGCAATATTTGTGAGTGATAAATAGAAACCTATATTTTTAAAATTGAAAAAAAAAAGGAAAAGGGATTTTTTTTTATTTTGTAGACGCCTCTATGAGAAGTAGCCAACATATTAGCGAATCCAGGATTTACCCTATAATAATACTGATAAAAATAATGTAATTTATTCAAAAAGACATATTTTAACCAACAATATTGATTTTAATTCATACCTAAGCATTTAAAAAATATTGTTATATATTTTTGTTTTATATTTGATATACTGATGTGTCGTTTTGATCATCATTTTGTTTAACAACATGGCGGCTGTTTTGTTAGCCAATTGATGTAAAATGTCTTCAAAGCATTTAAATAAATCCGATTCAACCGATGATGAAAGTCAAGCAAGTACATCTTCAGAAATGGAAGACCGCGAAACCTCAAGAAACAAAGAATGGATTCGCCTTAACGTAGGAGGAACATATTTTTTATCGACAAGAACTACACTTTGTAGGGACCCTAATTCATTTTTAAGTCGTTTATGCCAAGAGGATCCGGACCTCAATTCAGATAAGGTATGTATTTATATCTACATTACATAGACTTTTCATAATTTTAATCAAAGTTCAAAATATTTTATCGATTTACTATAAAATAAGCAGAAGTAATCCTCAATAAGGGTGGTAACATTGAAAGATCACACATTGTTGGTTGATTCAAAATTATATTTGTATATTTACAATTAACACTAAAATATAATTATAGTAAATAAAACATTCAGCCCCTATTTTCTTGTCATTTCAAAATAAAATAAATATAAATCCCCATATAAAAATTGGACATTTATAATGTACTTTTATGGACATTTTGTTTGATTTTAGACATTTCAAAACATTTACTCTCCATTTTATAGTTATAAATTTGAACTTGGAGAACAAATTTTCATTTTTATAATTATATTTGTTTTTGATTTATATGAATATATCCATTTAATCCTATCTTGCCTTAAAAACTAAAAAAAGTGTTTAAAAAGTAACACATTTCTGTTAAAATTTAAACTATTTTTCTTTAATTATAGTCATAAATTTATAAAAACATATGAAGAATATTTTGAATTTATATAATATTTTAGAACTATAAATATATTTTACTTCTTAAAATTTATTATATATTTTTGAAAATATGAAAAATGTCTTGTTTTTCTAAAGTGAAATAATTTTTTAATTAAAGAGATGATTTTGAGAAATGTCAAATTTTCTATTAATGCTTTTTAGATCTATGAAAGAATTTTTTTTTTTTCAAAATAATATTTAATATATTTTATATGTGTGATGCACTAGCGCACCATCTGTTATCAAAATTCAAAACTATTTTAAACGCATAAGATATTTTATATATCTTTAATAAAAGAAAATAAGACCTAATCCAAATAATTTATTAATGTGTGATGTTTCGGCAACAACATTGTCACTATCATCAGACAAAAGAGTAAAAAATGATTTCATCATTTCATTTTATTCTTTTGTCTGATGATGGTGACAATGTTGTTGTCGAAACGTCACACACTAATAAATTATTGCGATTAGGTCTTATTTTCTTTTATTATAATCTATAATCCAATTTGTGCTTTATCATTATATATCTTTAATTAAAAAGGCATATATTGGATCAAAATATAATTTATTTTACCAATATTTCAGTTGGCTAAACGCCAACCTTTATCAAGGTATTATAACATATTGATGTGTGTCAACAACAAACTCAGCGCCACATAACGTCCTAAACGTCCTATATTTTACATATAGTATATATTTCAAAATATTTAGAGGGATTGCTCCTTCCCTCTTTATTTATTTACAGTAAAACCCCTCTATATAGCAAACCCCAATGGGACTGAACCTGTAGTTCACTATAGCCATGGTTTGTTATAGCCATAGTTCACTGTATCATAAAATAAAAATGGGAATTATTTCAGGTTTATTGTAAGGAAAGATTTGCTATATATCCCAGGTTTGTTTTAACAGGGTTTTATTGTAATAGACAAAAACTTCAAAGTAATTTAGAAACTTTTGTAATTTACATTTATTTATTTTAGCATCAAGGCGCTAAGTCCAGCATGAGACACTTGCACCCAGTATAAAACATGATTTACATGTAAAACAAGAATATAAAGGGTAGCAATATGTTTCTTTATTCGTGCAAAGTACAAGCTTTAAAAAAAGTTTTCTTATTAATTGTTGATCCTTGCAGTAGAATTGTGAGAAGCAGTACCAGTATGGGTCTGAATCAACTCTAACCAGAACAATTGCTCATCAGACTTGTCTGTTTTCACAATGTATCTTTCAATTCCTTTCCAGTGTGATGATTATTTAAGATATCAAAGGGACTGTAGAACGACATTTGAAAATTATCCCGCATGTGTTTCTTTTGAACGAAAAATCAAAATTTATTTTAAGGAGAAATAACAATTATTTCTAACCATAGGGATGAAGTATGAAAGGATGAATTGTGAAGAGTAATGATAAACAGAAAAATAAAGTGTCCAGGGATGGGAATTTTTCATTCAAAAGAAATACATGCAGGATAATTTGCAAATGTCGTTCTACAATCATAAGCTGCATTGTATTGTATTATAAATATCAAAGGACTGTTGAAGTATTTGCCACCTAGTTAGCCAGTCCCTAAGTTCTCCATAGTGTAAGATTTGAGAGTCAAGGTCTGCTATTTACCACAAAAGGATGATTCCCATCCTACCCAAGCATAGATGAAAATGCCTCACCACTTTCAACATTGCCCCTAACACACCTTCTCAGTAACAAATTAATTCTGGTGTTGTTGCTTTGTCTCTGACCCAAGTCTGCTAAATGGCCAATGCCTGCTGTTTTGGCAGCTATTTTGAAAGGGAAGGTAGCTTTTTTTTAAATTTTAGATAAAAAAAATAATTTTTCTAGCAAAATTTCTATATATATACTGGCCATAGCATTGGTCTAGTCGCTTAACTAGCTTAATACTTCTTTGACAAATTCTGAAGATTTCACGGATCTGTGTGGATCTCATCCATAAGTCTCCATTATGGTAAAAAGAGCTGCTGTCATTGGTTAGCTATCCCCCACATGACAGTCAGACTTTGCACCCCAAAAGGAATTAGCCTATAGCAACCAGTGTTCAAAGGTGGTCACCCTCCCAAGTACTGAACAGGCCAGGACATTGCTTCGGTGATAGGAGAAGAACCAGTGTTTTCAATGTGGTATGGCCAGCCATAGGCCTGGATCTCATGAAATCTCAAAGCTTGCCTTGGACTGACAACCTCCAGATGGGCTTTTTGAATTAATCAAAGCTGATATTGTAGCTTCGTCACTGACCTAAGTCTTCTAGATTGTAGAGACTGTCAATATAGGCTGCATAGTTTTTGTGGTTATTTTAAGGAGAGCATTTTATTTTTTAGAATAATTCTGTAATGCCTTGATGAAAGTGTAGCATCTAATTATCTGAAGTCATTTGGATTTCTTGGAGGTTCAGTGAGTATACAAGATAGTTCTCTCCACTTCCATAGTAGCTTGCATCTCCTTATAATTCAAGATGAGAATCTTCAATTCAAGGCTCCCTAAATAAAATTGGTTATTCATTAATAGTTTTTCAATCACTTTTTTTTTGTTCTTATTAAAGTGCCTTGCTGCTTGAATTGCATTTGGAAGATGCGTCTCTCAATTTGTGTCTAAGGGTTTCTTTATTCCAGTATAATCCTGTACAGCCAGCTTGTGTCATTCAACACCCTAAGGATCAAATTCACAGTGTTGAATTACAGTAGGTTAAGATGATTATCAATTCATCTCAACCTTCACTGTTAGTAGATATTTTTTAGTACATGTTGTTGTCAACACTTAAGGAAGTATTGAATTATAGCCAGCTAAAGTAAAAAGTCTGTTTGGGATTCGAAAAATGGTTTAATTATAGTCAATTTATTATGATGCATTAGCGCGCCATCTGTTATGAAAATTCAAAACCATTATAGACACGTATGATTCTTTTAAAAAAATTAAACAATTTCTACTGCCCTTAATTAATTTTTCCATTGTAGTAAGGGCAGTAGAAATTGTTAATTTTTAAAAAAGAATCATATGCGTCTATAATAGTTTCAAATTTTCATAGTCAATTAAAGATAGTAATTTGAAAAATTGGTTGAATTAGGATAAGTGTTAATTTATAGTTATTTGAATTAAAGAGGTGTGTTCTGTATTTAGGAATGAAAATGGTTTCTTATTAAACCTTACAAATCCTTAAAATAACTTTAGATTGTAGGAATATAAGATAAAAAATAAGACTAAATCCAAATTAATGAAATGTTTGACATTTCAGTAACAACACTCTTACCGAACTATCTCAAACATTTTGTTAATTTTGATTTGGTCTTGTTACCGTATGTTTCTAATCTATAATCTAAATTGTACTTTATTATTTTAGATTGTAAAAATATTTCATATTTTTAACCTTTTCTGTGACCTCTGTTATTAATAGAGTATAATCTCTATTAATAATGTGAACCACTAAGTATTCACCTTGGTTAATGAGATTAAGCTATTGTATTCTTCTTTCTTCTTATCTCCACTCAATCTTATTAGGGTATCAAACTTGTAGAGCTTGAGAAAGGGTAAAGTGAATGCTTATTAGGTTTACTGACATTCAAGAATTGTATAAACTCCGCCTTTGCCGGTCCCAAGCCCGGATGAAAAAGGAAGGGGGGGATCAGTAACAAGCTCACTAAAAAACCTGAGTTCAGCTGGCCCGGCTGATAAGTACCCTGTAAGGTCTCCTAATCAAGGGATATAGGATGAGCAGCGTTTGTACTCCATGTTAGGAGCTGCTGTACATGGTGTCTGTTTCTCATGTCAGAGGCGGCCATTTCTTTTGGAGCTAAGTCGGCCTGCTACTGAGTAGTACTCCCATGACAAAGGCAGATGCATTCTACTTCACCCAGTCATGATGGTTGTCAAGCTTGACACCCTAATATGATTGAGTGGAGATAAGAAAGAAGAAGAAGAATTGTAAATGTCAGATCTGTACATTCTTCCTTATAATGTTGCTGTTCTAACAGATATCAGGGCTATAGCTGAATCCAAGTTAATCTAGGTATTGTTTTGGTAATTGTATTAGTATTCCTATATATCTTGGAAAGAAGTACAGTCTCACCTTGTTATTTTGACCAATGATAATATGACACTTTTAATAATTCGACCCTGTTTTCCTGTCTTTCAGCTTATCAAATAACCAATGTTAATTCAACACCATCAATTAAATCAAACTTTTTTTAATACAAATTTTGACAATATATCATTAGTTAATTTTTGTTTAAAACACAACTTTTTATAAGAAATACAACTACTGTATTAAGCATGTATGTTTCTTTTACAAATAAAGTAAGTTTTCTATTGCCCTTAATGCAACGAAAAATTATCGGAAGTGCTTGGTTCATTAGTGGTGAACCCTACCAGCACTTTCACCAATTTAATCTACCAGACTTTATATAGACTTATCTATCATCTTTACAAGCTTGATACCTTAGTGTGATTGAGTGGAGATAAGGAAGAAGAATCTACCAGACCACTTTTAGACAAGGTCACTGCCCAGGACCCATAAAACTAGAGTTCAAAGACCTTCTTCTTCCTGGAAGATTGCAATCATGGCGACAATGGAGGTACTAAGCCAATCACAATTAAGCATGACAAATCAACAACCAATCACAGTTAAGCATGACCAACTAATAGCGAAAATAGTGAGTTTATACTGTTCGGATAATTTTGAATACATTAGAGCTCTAAAAGCAATTTGGTGGATTAAATTGGACAAAACCGCTGGGAAGGTTCACCACTGATTAATTAAGCTATCCCGATAAATTTTTCATTGCAGTAAGGACAGTATAAAGTTTAATTTGTAAAAGTAACATTCGTACTCAATAGTTTGTATTTCTTATTCCATCTAACCTCTTTTAATTGATAAGGCACAATTTGGATTATAGATTATAAACACAAGGTAATAAGACCAAATCCAAATAAATAGTGTGTGACGTTTCGGTAACAGCATTGTTACCATCTTCAGACAAAAGTACTGAATGAGAAATTTTACCACAGCATGTTTTTAAATAGTTCCTGTTATCAAGGGTGTTTAACCTCTTTTAAGTTAATACCCCAAGGGATTAGAACTTTCAGTTGAATTAAAGTCATTGTTGAATTAAAATAAGTTACAGAATTTCATCACAACCTTTACTGCTAGTGGACAATTTGTGGGTTTACAGGAAAAGCAGTCGCCAACTTCTACCCACCATGATTATCATGGCCTGTACCATGTGTACTAAGGATAATAATGAAAAGACTTATACTACAATATCACTTAGATTATATACTTTTAGCATGGTGTACGCCTGTTATTGCGATGCCTAAACCCGAAAAAAAAAAAGCATCTTAGTATGTCACAAAAATGTGTTATGCAAGTTATCCCTAAAACTGTAAAATAAATACATTTGAATGTGATAAATCTATTTAAAAAAAAAAAAGGTTACCCCTATATTTTTATAGATCAATATTCTCCCGTGAAAAATCATATCCGTATTTTCAAGCATGTTCTCCAATCTACACTACTTCCAACTACATTCTAAATTACATATAATAAGTATATAGAAGACTATATAAGATATGGGGTGAAAGGATGGTCTAAACCATGGGTTTTAGACCGCTACGACCCGGGGTTTGATTGCCACATTGGGCACTTTTTTTCTGATTTAAAAAAATGCTCCAATGGCTCCGATTCTTGCAAAATTCCAACCCCACCAGCGAGTGCAAGTAATCAAACGGGGCTCTGGCATATTTCTAAGTGCAAAGTCGAACTGCTTTTCACATGTGTAGACATGTGGTGCACTTACAGTAAAAGCAATCGCTTTCTTCTACCCACCATGATTATCATGGCCTGTACCACGTGTACTAGGGATAAGCAAAAAAAAAAATATATATATATATAAGATATGATGGATTAAATTTCCATCTGTGTATTAAACTTGAAGCCAACACAAGATATTAAGACCAAATCTAAATAAATAAAGTGTGTGAGGTTTCGGTAACAGCATCGTTACCATCATCAGATAAAAGTAAGATTGATAATTTCAGTACTTTTGTCATGTGACAGTAATGATAACTGTTACCTAAATGTCACACACCATTTATTTTTTTAGATTTGGTCTTATTACCCCATTTTTCTTTGTACCTTATCATACACTTGAAGCTATTTTGCGCCATTTTTGTTGACCAATGGTGTGTTTGCTACATGGTATATATAGAGCACTTAATTTAACTGACTATATATATATACAGTAGAACCTCCCTTTAGCGGACACCCCTCTAGCATACATCTCTCCACAAAGGACAGATTCATTTGCAAAGTTACCATTTTTACAATTTAGCAACTCTCCAGTAAGAGGACACTTTGGCTCAGCAATTAGGTGTCTTTTACAGGGAAGATCTACTGTATATATGTTTTAAGTTCCCTCAAACAAACAAAAAAATCTTTATTATGCTCATAAATGATATCTTTGAGCGTATAGTTCTCCAATGCTTGTAAGGGTGAGAAGGTAACTGAGAGATTGTGTTTCAGGATGAAACAGGGGCCTACCTCATCGACAGGGACCCAGAGTACTTCAGCCCAGTTCTCAACTTCCTGCGCCACGGCAAGCTGGTCCTCAACAAGAATCTCGCTGAAGAAGGTTTGCTCACACCTTAACTTCCACTTGGTGGTGGTGGTACCCCATGTTGGTGTAGGATCTGAGTGTTTGTTGATGGGGTTCTTTCTCTTGAGTAGGTCTTTTTCTCCAGTGATCCTATACTTTATTAGCTATCTTGAGCTATTCTTTCATAGTTTTCTTCTTCCTATTTATTCCATCATTCCAATTCTTCTTCTTCTCGCTGTTCTCCTTCCATTCAAATATACTTTTCCAGAACTTTCTTCATTGAACCATTTCCTTTTATCATTGTTATCAGTTCGAAATATTTAATACTACTTTTCAAAAGACAACTGCCTACCACAACACAATGTCCTCTTTCAAACAATATTTGCCATCAAAACCCTCAACTAAATGGAGCATCAAGATATGGTCTCTGTGGGCTTCCTATTAATAGTTTTAATTTGGACTTTTTGAGGTATATACAGTAGCCTATTGATTATCCAAATCAATTGGGGAATGGGGGTGTTTGGATAATTGATATTTAGGATAACAGATCATTCCTTCCTTCCTACGTAACTGCATACCCCATGTGTAAACCGCAGCGTCTAAATCCTTGTTTTCTGCCATTTTCATCACTTTTCTGTACAAACTTCCATCTTCATTATCAAGTGCACTAGCATAGTTTGTAATGGCATCACTATTCTTTTTAATGTCCGTAATTATTGCATTTACAACTCCATATTTCCGAGCTAAGCTTGATCCACTAACACCATTCTTCAACTGATCTACTATTTTAAGTTTATCAGTAAAACTGAGAACAACATGTTTACGTTTAGAAGACATTGTTGGCAAGATGAAAGGAGCCAGGTGCCAGCCTGGAAGCCTGCTATGTTAGCTTTTGGTTTTGGCGGTTTTGGTTTCGGATTAGCTTATGGATAACCGATGTTTCGGATAATCCGTATTCGGATAATCGATGCTCTACTGTACATGGAAAATATCAAAATTTAATATATCTCTCTCTCTCTCCAAATGACATAAGATACAATTTGGATTATAGATTAACAATATAAAGGTAACAAGACCAAATCAATAAATTGTGAATGACAATTTAGTTAACAGTTTGTTACCATCTTTAAGACACTATTATTGGAAAGTAACACACAATTTATTGATTTAATCTTGTTAGCTATAAGGTACAATTTATATTATAGATTAGAAACACGAGGCAATAAGATGAAACCCAATCTGTTTTGGTAACAGCATCGTTACAAAACTTTGACACACTATTTATTTTTTAGGTTTGGCCTTATTACATTGTGTTTGATGTTGTTAGCTTATGTTTTTAATTTATCCAATTGAGAGAAGCAGCAATTCACAAACACACAGGGAGAAGAAGTCTTCCAAGTTATTGCCACTAAGCTGACAGGAGGCAGGGAGAAATGGAAGGCTGGGAAGCCCAAAAAGGAGCCTTTTTTTTCCAGCCCACAGGCATTGATTATTTAGGATATTCAACTCCAGTTGTATAGAGGCACAGAGGAATATAGGTTCAGCTTCAATATACTACAGTAGAAAGTTAGAATTTTTGGAAAAAAAATTGCTATTTGACTCCTCAAAAATAACCCTCAAAGAAGTTAATAACTATAATTATTTTATTAGTCTCTTTGAAGATATAAAAAAACACACACATATTTTAAAAAGTCTCAAGGTAATAAAACCAAATACAAATAAATAAAATAGTATGTGAAGTTTCAGTAATAATGTTGCCACTGAAACGTCTCACACTATTTCAGTGTTGTTACCAAAACATGACACACTATTTATTTATTTGAATTTGGTCTTATTACCTTGTGTTTATAATCTATAATCCAAATTGTGCCTTATCAATTGGTCTTTGGTCTTATTACCTTGTGTTTCTAGTCTATAATCCAAATTGCACCTAATCATTAAAAAAAAAGTCTTTGTATGAGTGAGTCATTACACATACCCATATTTTATCCCTAATAAATATTAAATTATAAACTCAAGGTAATAAATTAAATTAATTACTCAATTTTAATATTTCATTATAACAGCCTCTTTTATATATATATAACCGCAATATATAGTTCAAGGTAATAAGACCAAATCCAAATAAATAAATAGTGTGTGACGTTTAGGTAACAGCGTTGTTACCATCTTTAGACAAAAGTACTGAATGAAGAGGAAGTAAAGAAGTACTTTCAGTAACTTTTGTCTGAAGATGGTAAAAACGCTGTTACCGAAACGTCACACACTATTTATTTATTTGGATTTGGTCTTATTACCTTGTGTTTATAATCTACTAGCCGAATGACCCGGGCAACGCCTATGTGCTTTATCTATGTACTGTTGGCTTCCCTAGGCGTCTCTTACTGGGAAAAAGAAAGAGAGGATTCCATTTAGTTATTAACTAATATATGCATTTATTTAAGGAGCGACCCGCTCCAACACAATAGTTACAAAAACCAAAAAGCAAATGGGGGGGGGGGGGCAAAGTAAAAAAACAAAGTGTCTCGTGTAGTGGCGGCGCCATCGTAGCCACGTGATCGTAGCCAACCAATAGGAGAGCGCCATTCCAAAGAAAAAGCAAACGGTGACAGAGATGACGTATGATGCTCGTAACTGTATATAGAATAATCCAAATTATGCCATATCATCAATATATAGTTATAATATCATAATTCTAAAGTTCCTAAATTTAAGTGATAACCATGTGGTTGTTATAACAACAACAAAAGTCTTGGTTCCAAGTGATTTTGTCATATTGAGACTTACCTATATATTTTATGTAAATGTGATTGAAGAGAAGGGATACAAAAAGAAGTTGTGTGTTACAGGAGTTTTAGAAGAAGCAGAGTTCTACAATGTAACTGAACTCATCAAGCTGGTACGCTTGCGCATTCAGCAGCGCAATGCTTCGTTCACCAAGGCTGGCCTGGTACATGTCTTCCTCTTAACTATCTCATTTGTTGCCTGCTAATTGAACATTCTGGGTAGGTAACTACAGTAAACCCTTCTCTCTGTAAAGGACAACATACCTAGTTTAAGAGCCAAAGGGTCCTTTAGGGAGAGGTACTCCTCTAAGTGTTGCTAAATCATGATAAAGCACAATTTGGATTATAGATTATAACTACAAGAAAATGTGTGAACACACTATTATTTTATTTGGATTATAGGTCTTATTTTCTTGTAGCTAAATTAGTAAAAAGAGTAATTTTGGCGATGAAAACTATCCTTTATAAAGAGTTTTCCTCTTTCAAGAGTGTCTTCTCATGGAGGTTGTTCTATTGTATATATATATATATTTTGGCAATTTTTTAGAAAAAAAGTTGATTTTGTGTATGAAATTTTAAAAATAGGTTAATTTTAAATACAGTGGAACATTTTATTTTTATCAGCAACTTGATTATAATGTCCTAAAATCCTATGTTTTAGATTTCCAGTTCTTTTCTCTCTCTCTACCGTGGTTTTAACAACATATAAAAACTTTGTCCCAAATAATGCCATCATAGTGAGTTTGACTATACATATTTTAAGAAGACTCTTCATCCACTTTTAATAGCACATTAAGGTAAGAGGCCAAAGAGTGATGCTTCCTTTAATTGTTATCATCTTCAATAATTTTTTTTTTTTTTTGCTTATCCCTAGTACACGTGGTACAGGCCATGATAATCATGGTGGGTAGTTAGCGACTGCTTTTTACTGTAAGCGCACCACATGTCTACACATGTGAAAGCAGTTCGACTTTGCACTTACAAATGTGCCAGAGCCCCGTTTGGTTACTTGCACTCGCTGGTGGGGTTGGACTTTTGCAAGAATTGGGGGGCCATTGGAGCATTTTTTATTTTTAAACAGAAAAAAGTGTCCAATGCGGGGATCGAACCCGGGTCGTAGTGGTCGTAAACCAAACGGTTTAACCAGCCTTCCACCGACCCCCTCAATAAATTTAAACCAGCACAACAAGTATTTTCGTTGTTACAGTCCAACCTTGCTATAATAATATCACTTGGGACCAAGATTTTATGTTGTTATATCCACGTTTTGTTGTTAGCTGAAAATTATAAAAGCCCTAAAAGAGATTATATTGAGAAAGTTAAAGAAGAAGGTGAAAATTTTTGGTTTAAAACTAAATATCAGCAAAAACCTAAATTATAATTACCGATAATATAAATAGCTTTGAAATTTATCAAGAAAAAAATGGATATAATTGATCAACTTCTTATCGTTAGGATTCAGGATTGATAAGATGGGAGGTTGTTTTGAGGAAGTAAAGAGAAGAATAGCATTAGGAAGGGACACAATAATGAAATTAGACAAGATTCTGAAAGATAAAGGCATTTCAAGACCAGGAAGATAATTGTAGAGGCATTGGTATTCTTTGTGGTCACTTATGGATGTGAGACTCTCAGAAAAGTATAAAGAATTGAAGCTTTTGAAATGTAGACCTGGAGAAAGCTATTCAGAATGCCATAAACAGATAAAAGGACAAATACTTCAGTAATCAATTAAAATAAAGCATGAAGGGAGATGAGTTTCTTTTTTAGAAACTCATCTTCCTTCATGCTTTATTTTATTTGATTACCTAAACAGGAAAAGTTCTATCGCTTATCCAAATACTTCAGTCTTAAATGAAATTGATCCTAGTAGATCCCTAGAATCTCAAATATGTAAACAAAGACTGGCTACTTTAGACATGAGATAAAATGGATTAGATGTTGATGTTGGGAAAAATTGAGGAATGGGTTGGCTAGAGAAGGAGTTAAGGAAACTACAGGAAGGTCACTAGATGAACTGCGAGTAATGGTTACTAACAGTTCAAATTGGGGAGTATTTGTTGTTGTTGTTGTTGTTTCTTATCCCCTTGTGTAAAGATTACACGAATCCCATGAGTTCATGATCTCATGGAATGGGGTATAGGGGTGCAGCTTTCGTTGATCATGGCACCATGATCCAGGCACACCTTGGTGAAAGTCTGACTTTGCCTGTAGTTTGAGGCTGTTCCTAACATGGAAGCCTTTGCTGCACTGAGTACGGACACAGCTCCTCCGTATTCCTGGAGTGGGACCCTTGTTGAAGACCATCAACTGGGTCAGTCGAACTCAGGATTTTTAAAGGGGAGTATTTGTTCATATAGTCACTAAAAGTTGACTTGATGGACACTAAACAACAATACGTGGATGTTATAACCAGGGTTACAACAATTGAAAACTTGAAATTGGAGCCGTAAGAATTATGATGTTATAACCATGGTTACAACAATTGAAAACTGAAAATGGGAGCCGTAAGAATTCTGATGTTATAACCATGGTTACAACAATTGAAAACTTAAAATGGGAGCCGTAAGAATTTTGATGTTATAACCATGGTTACAACAATTGAAAACTTGAAATTGGAGCCGTAAGAGAATTCTGATGTTATAACCATGGTTACAACAATTGAAAACTTAAAATGGGAGCCGTAAGAATTTTGATGTTATAACCATGGTTACAACAATTGAAAACTTAAAATGGGAGCCGTAAGAGAATTCTGATGTTATAACCATGGTTACAACAATTGAAAACTTAAAATGGGAGCCATAAGAATTATGATGTTATAACCAAGTTCTCCTGTTATAAAAATAGAGTGTTATAATGAGGTTTCACCTTATAGAAAATTTTGTCTATCAGGATTGCCTTGGGTATTAAAGTCCTTCCCAACTTTGTACGAGTTGATAGGGTTAAGTGTGTATATTGCTCTCTCCATCCATTCATCTTGATATTTACTGGACCACATGTGGCAGATGGCCAAGTAGGAAGTCCTTTGTTTAGTGGCCTTCTTGTCCAGTACCTATTTATAGCCGGCTCTGTTGTTTTCTTTCTACTTTCTTTTCTCCTAGCAGGAGGATGGTTTGTTCCTGCCTTACATCTTTCTTGATATTCTCTTGGTATTGGTTTATTTTTGGTAGGATGGTTAATTATATAATGATAATAAATGTAGATTAAAACTAAATAATGACAATTTTAGCCACATTTCTTTATTAATTTATACAACCGGATAGCTTTCAAGTTCAAAGGTTCTCTTTTACAGGCCTATATGTAAAAAGAGATTACATTGAAGCTGAATATATATATAAAGGGCAAATGTATAAGAGTAGTAGAACATGGCCTGAATGAGCTGGCTAAAACAAAAGTTGGATTGATAAGAAGAAGAAAAAAAAAGTTGTATGATAGGTACAATTTGGACATTCAGTACTTTTGTCTGATGATGGTAACAATGCTGTCACTAAATGTCACACACTATCAATTTGAATTTGACCATATTACCATGTTTTTCAAAAAGAGTGGTATCTACATATTTCCCCCCAACCTTTAACCCTTAAGCGGTCGCAATGGGTAAAAATTACCCAGAAGGAACTTTTCGAAAATATTTCTATATTAAAAAATATATATATTTAAAATATATTCTCAGTACCTTTCTAAATCTATCTAAAGATTATTATAATAAACCTATAATTTTAATTTTATGGCATATATTCATTTTATTAGCATGTTTGGGTCAATTTTACCCAGTGCGACCTTTTGAGTTCTCGTCATTGGGTAATTTTTACCCAGCGCGACCTTTTAACGCTTTTGGTTTTGGTTTGCGTAATTAAGTTTCGAGTTACTTTCTGGCTTCTTGTTGTTTGGTTTTGCTGCCCCAAGTGCAATAATACAATCTATTCTTCCAACAATAAGGTAGGATTTATATTTTATTTCCTCTTTTTACATTATTTTACATACAATGTTTTCAAATGCTGATTTTCTCCGTGATGATAATAATATTCCAAATCCCGATGAGGAGGAATCAGAAACTGATGATCATATAGAAGAGAGGAATTGGAGTACAGACACTGAACAGTATACATTATCAGAAGAAGAAAACAATGAGGATCCAAGCTTCAATTGCTATATAGGAAAGGACCAAAAGACTAAATGGAAGAAAGCTCTTCCCCCAAAAAATGTTTGAACTCGCAGTGAAAATATTATCACCCATCTACCAGGGGTAAAGGGTGAAGCAAAAAATGCTAAATCGATATTAGATTGTTGGAATCTCTTTATAGATGACAATATACTTGAATGCATAGTTACAAATACTAACATTTACATTAGGAATATTCAGCAGAACTATAGCAGAGAAAGAGATGCTAATTTGACAAACCTACATGAAATTAAAGCTTTATTGGGAATTATTTACTTTCTTGGGGTCATGAAAGCGAATAAATTGAATACAGATGATGCATGGGCAAGAGATAGTACTGGATTTGAATTGTGTAGAATAGCTATGTCTGAAAACAGATTCCGATTTCTTCTCAGAATAATTCGTTTTGATGACAAAGCTACAAGAAATTAAAGACTTCGTCAAGATAAATTAGCAGCTGTGAGATTGATTCTTGATACTTTTGTAAAAAATTGCCAAAAGCATTATTCTCCTTCGGAATATATAACGGTGGATGAAAAGATTGACGCTTTCAGAGGGAAATGCAATTTCAGGCAGTATATTCCGAGTAAACACAATAAATATGGAATAAAATTATTTGCTCTCGTGGATTCAAAAATGTTTTATACTTGTAACTTGGAGATTTATTCAGGAAAAAACCCTGAAGGTCCTTACAATGTCAGCAACAGTCCAAGTGACGTTGTGGAACGATTGTGTGAGCCAATCAAGGGAACTGGCCGCAATGTAACAATGGATAACTGGTTCACCAGTTATTCTTTAGCTCTAAAACTTTTACAACAATATAGACTAACAATTGTTGGTACCTTAAAAAGAAATAAAAAGGAAATCCCCTCAGAGTTTGTCATCAGCAGAGGTAGAAATGTACACACTAGTGTTTTTGGCTTTCAAAGTGAAATGACACTTCTTTCATACAAGCCTAAAGAGAATAAAGTTGTACTTATACTTTCAACTCTGCACCACGATGCAAATATAGATGATTCAATGGGAGAATTGAAAAAGCCAGAGATGATAATGTTTTATAATATGACAAAAGGTGGTGTAGATATGATGGACGAAATGACAGCTACATATAACTGTGCTAGAAATTCAAGAAGATGGCCCATGGTTATTTTTTATTCACTTTTAAATATTGGAGCAATAAATTCCCAGATAATTCATTTTGCAAATGGCAACGCATCAAAGGTTAAATCAAGACGTCATTTTTTTGAAAACCTTATCCTTAGATCTTATTGAAGAGATGGTCAAAGTTCGCACAGTAAGCGGAAGAATGCCATGTGAAATAAAGGAAAAGGCATCCGATATTTTTAATTTGATAGAGCCTGGTCCATCTAAAAAGCCAAAAATAGGAGAAAGACATCGGTGCAAGAAATGCCAGAAAGAAAAAAAGGACAGAAAAACTATTCAACATTGCCAGTACTGTTTTGCTTTTTTGTGTAAGGAACACTCTGTAATAATTTGTCAAGAATGTCATAAAGGACGAAACAAGTCCTAATTTCTATGAAAGGAAGTGAAAACTTTCATACAAATTCATATTTTATAACCTATCATTAATATATATTTTTATTTTCATAAAATAGTCAAATATATCATAAATATTTGATATTTTGATTTGTTATTATTAAAATAAATAAAATATGATTTTTATATCTCACAGGATTTTATGTAAAGTTATTTAATAGACAAATTATTATTCTAACATAGAAAACAATAAAAATATTGAAAAGAATATTTGATTTATTTAGGTTTTTAAAAGTGGGTAAATTTTACCCACCGCGACCTTTCAAGGTATAAAAGAGGGCGCGACCGCTGCCAGGTTAAACAACGACAGTTCAACTTCTTTAATTCACAATGCCCAAGGGATCAGAAACTTTCAGTTGAGAATTATAGTTGTGGTTATAAGATGGTTTACCAATTTATTGCAACATTCACTGCCAGTATGGTTCAAGCGGAAGCTGAAGTTGAAACAGATGAAGAAGATGACAAGCATGTATGGCTTTAAGTATTTGTACTAGGAAACAGACTGCGATGATGTGTCAATTACATAAGGATGACATGTACCTGTTGCTTGGCTACTAGAACTTACACAAGGGTTATTAGAAAGCTAGTTCATTCAATGTGTTGTTGTTGTTTCTTATCCCCATGTGTAAAGATTACACAAATTCCTTGAGTTGTCTACTCTATGTTCTATCTAAAGGTGTTAAGGAAGCTACAAGAAGGTATGGAATTTAAAAGAAGAGGTAGTGTAAGTGGCTTGAGTGTTGGCAGATGTTTTTTTCTGGATTCTGTTTCAAAGAATAATTTATTTTTTTGACACTGGATTGTGGCTCTCGCAAGCTGCCTGCTGACAGTCTCATAGCAAAATAACATGTCTGATAGACTGATGGTACAGACATAATCTAACATTGCTGAATGGTGGATTGATGTACCTGTATGATGGATTGGTGAGTAGTAACACCATTTCTCAATGTAGAATAGGGCAATCAATGGTAGAGGGGTACTCTTAATCATGTTGTAAAAAGGACACTTCAGATAGTAAAAAGGAATGCAAACCAATACATATTTTTGACCCTATCTGTGCAGAATGCCCAGAATCAGATGAATTTTTCTCAAAACCAGACCACTAGGCCTATCCCTTTTGCCTGTGATAACCATTCTCAACCTCATATATATTTATCTCACTATACAATTAAGTTAAAAATTTTACTTTTTACACAGTCCATGTAGAGCCAATCAATATTCTCAATAGTACTCTCCATCTGGAATTTTGATAATAGATTCTTCAAGGAAACCTATAATGGCCCGGCCACCTGTAACACACAGCTGGGGTTAGGAAATACAAAAGATGATTGTGGATTCTCAATTTTAGAAGATATAGACCTACATGGTATTTATATTCTATTCTAAATTCACAAATTCAATGTCAAAAACCACCAACTCTATACAAAAACTTTTTTGGGAGGGGCGGGATAGTTTGAAGATAGGCCTCTTTTTTTTTTTTTTTTTTTAACGAAGAGATATTCACATTGGAGATTTAAGCTATTTTGATGCGTGTTTCTTTTTAATTAAAATAATTTTACACTGCCCTCTCTTACTGCAATCCCAAAGTCCTCAAAGCTTATATCCCCGATAGTTAGTTTAAAATACATTTTCCAAGGGGTTTATCTTCAGTACCAGATATAAAAGCAAGGCAGCCTGATTCAATATTAGAGCTCTAAGGTAGATTAAACTGGCAAAACCGCTGGGATGATTCACCATAGATGAGCCAGGCTCTCCCATTATCTTTATTGTTGAAGTAAGGGCGGTAGAGAATTATTTTCATTAAAAAGAAAGCATCAAAATAACTTTAAATTTCCTATAACAGGAGCGCTAATGGGGCATAAATATTGCCATGTAGGAAATGAGAGAAGACCAGCATAATAGGATGACAGTTTTATTCTGACAACAGCGTCTGTACTCCATGTTAGAAGAGGCTGCACATGGCGTCTGTTCCTCATGTCATAGGCGGCCATTTCATATTGGAGCTAAGTGGGCTTGCTAATGAGTAGTGCTCCCAGTCTTGATGACAAAAGCAGACGCATTCTACTTCACTCAGTCATTATGGATGTCAAATCTACTTTGATAAGCTCTACTCATCCCCAGAAGACACCATCTCAATCTCAAGGCAATCTACAGGCTTGATACCCTAATATGATTACAAATTAAAAAAAAGATGGCATAAGATGCTCCAACTCTTATTATTATTAAATGATTGTTAAGTGGAGATAAGAAAGTAGAAGATAACTAGACAACAAAGAAAAGAATGATAGCAAAACACAGTTGAATTAATCCTTTATTATTTACAATGAAGAGTTTGTGGGAGCCGAGAGACTTCCTTCCAGCCTGCTGGGATGACAGACCATGGCAAACATACAAGTGGGGCCTGGAAATAGGAGATGACCACCACTGCATGGCGCGGCAGATCGGCGGAAGTCAATTAGAACCCAATGGACATTCAAGTGTGTTGTCCTTTTTGTCTTCCTTTATTGACTTCCTATAAAAATTTAGCTAATGCCTAATACTAATAAACACTAACTTTGAAATACTTTTCTGGACCATCACTGGACTTAATAAATCAACACATTCACAAGTTCAAAGTTACATTAGTGCTCTCCTGGCTCAATCCTACCATTTACTCCATGAGAGGACATTCCCGCTAGAGGACACCCCTCTCTACAAAGGACAGTTTTCATCACCAAAATTACTATTTTTACTATTTAGAAACTATTCAGTAGAAGGACACTTCTCTCTAAAGGACACTTTGGCTCTGCAACTAGGTGTTCATTACAAGGAGGTGTTCTACTCTATATTAACTTTTTCTTGACAAATTTCAAAGCTATTTATGTCATCGGTAATTATAATTTTGGTTTTGCTGATATTTATTTTTAAACTAAATTTTTTAAAAACTTTTCTTCTTTTTTCAATTTTCTCAATAATCTCTTTTAGGTCTTTCCCTTATTTTCTGCTAGCAGTGTGTTGTCATCAGCATTGTTTGATCCCTAAATGGCATTAAGGAAAAATGGTCTTAATGAGATGAAACATGGTATATTCCACAATCTGGAAATGGTACTCTCTCTAGAAGGAGAATTGTTAGCTTGTTTGTAACATTTCTGAAATCAGACTTCCCTCCTCTGGTAGCAAAATTGATTCCTACAGCACACAATTGCATTCAAATTACAAGAAAATAAGACCTAAATCTTTTTTCTTGTAACTCTAATCTATAATCCAAATTGTGCTTTATTATGCAAATTGTTCAATAAAGCCCCAAATTTTTTATATGTGAACCTTTAGAGACTGCTAAATATGGAGTTATATAAATGAATGCCAAACATTATTATAAAAAAATTGATAAGGCACAATTTGGATTATTCTATATACAGTTACGAGCGTTTTTCCTAATCAATCAGCCGACTCTGTCACCGTTTGCTTTTATTGGTTGGCTACGGTCACGCCACCTTTGCCCCCCCACCCCCTGCCGGCGGCGCGCGCCCGTTGGCTGCCGGTGAGCACGTGACTTCCCTGTGCGCGCGCATGGCGGGCGGTAGGCTATAGTTATTCTATATACAGTTACGAGCGTCTTTCCTACGGAAGCCAACAGTACATAGGCAGATAAAGCACATAGGCTATAGTTATTAACTAATATATGCATTTATTTAAGGCGCCAATTTATAATTGTAACAAATAGTATTTGAATAAAAACATTCAATCGGGTAAAACACGGGCGTTGCCCGGGTCATTCGGCTAGTAGATTATAAAACAAGGTAATAAGACCAAATCCAAATAAATAAATAGTGTGCGACGCATTCAGTACTTTTGTCTGAAGATGGTAACAACACTGTTACCGAAGCGTCCCACACTATTTATTTATTTATTTGGATTTGGTCTTATTACCATGTATTATTAAAAAAATAATACATAATAGCTAACTACGCAAAGTGCGCAATAGACAGATAAAGCTCAAATGTTGCAATCTTAAATGAAATTAATCTTGTTATATCCCTATAATCCCATGTAAAGATATATAAGGAGAGCAAATGGTCTAGAAAAGATGTTGGTAAAATTTGAAGGAAGACCTGAAAGAGGAGTCTTTCGGGAAGATCAATAGATGAGCTTCGAGTGATAATTACTAAATAATTAAATTGGAGAATGTTTGGCCACCAAACATGAAGCTTGACTTGATGGATGCTAACAACAAACAAAAACTAAGCTTTTATGAAGAAGGCTCCATAATATAAAGCTATGACCAATGTATGCCATGAATTTTTAGAAAAGTATCCATATAGTTCTTTTCAATGAAAAAATGATATATTTTTAGCTGAAATAACAATAAGTGTTTGTAAATATTGCCACGTGGAAAATTAGGGAAGACCAACTTCAGGAGGGGACAGCAATTTATTTCAGGGAAGGACAAAACTAAGAATGGTAAACAAAAGATAAGCCACAAGGGAAATTTACCGAGTAGCAAAATATAAACATAAAAAAAAAAGACCACTCTGTTAATAAAGATAATAAAATTAATAAATACTTTGTTACATAGCTTCTTCCCTATTAGAGCTGTGACCCACAGCTAGCAATTATGGTAGATACTGACATGGATCTGACATGCTTCTGCCAAGGATTCCATCGAAGTCTTGGAACTTTGTACCTAGTACCTTTGCGTCCTTTTTCTTGCGGCGTGAAGAGCGGCTTTGTTGTCATATCGTCTATAGGGACATCGTCATCTTCGAGGGAAGTCTTGGCTTTAGCACGGCGGTGAAA
This sequence comes from Cordylochernes scorpioides, assembly GCA_030710605.1. NCBI lineage: Eukaryota > Metazoa > Arthropoda > Arachnida > Pseudoscorpiones > Chernetidae > Cordylochernes > Cordylochernes scorpioides. The sequence goes on from CP092876.1 coordinate 21,494,616, forward strand.
TCCTGGAGTCAGTCTCCGAAAATGTAGATCACAGCACCCATGGCTTCAAGGTCTTCTTGGCAGTCTTCAGTTTGTCTTCCCTAACTTCCCCGGCAACTCCATCAAAATGCCACGTGGAAAATTAGGGAAGACCAACTTCTCAGGAGGAGACAGCAATTTATTTCAGGGAAGGACAAAACTAAGAATGGTAAACAAAAGATAAGCCACGAGGGAAATTTACTGAGTAACAAAATATATAAATACTGTATATGCTTATATAACTTAATAATAGATGTCTTTTTGTTTTAATTTTCAATGCCTGGTATTAAAGCTATCTAAAAATAAGAAAGGTCTAATGTTGTATATGGGGATGCAGGAACCAAAGAAGCATGTGTACCGTGTCCTGCAATGCCACGAGGACGAACTGACCCAGATGGTGTCCACTCTCTCAGACGGCTGGAAGTTTGAACAGCTCACCAACATTGGCTCCTCCTACACCTACGGCAACACCGCGGAATTCCTGTGCGTGGTGTCGCGCGAGTACGCCACAGAGGAGGGTGGCGAACATCTCCGCAATACCACGGGAGGGAGCAAGCTCTTGCGCACCCCATATCTCTAAACCCCCCCCCCTTTCTCTCTTTCGCTGTATCTCTCTCTCTCTCTCCGTATTTCATCTCATATTAAATCTCTCGGTAGTCTTAGAGGGCCTCCGTGCTTGTCATCTTTATTTGCCTGCCCCGGCCATATTTTTAGCTGTTCCTTTTTTTAAAACTACGATTGACAATAAATGTTGATTTTCTACACCTGGCTTCTTATATCTCTCTCAAATAGCTGTTTGTTGTTCATACAATATGCTTTAAACATAGATTTACTATGATACATTAACATGCCATCTGTTATGAAAATTTGAAACTTATAGACTCGTATGATTCTTTTAAAAATTAAATAATTTCTACTGCCCTTACTGCAATGGGGGGAAAAAAAATTAATGGAGGGCCTGGCTCATCAGTGGTGAACCAGTGGAGGGTTCACCACTGATGAGCCAGGCCCTCCATTAATTTTTCCATTGCAGTAAGGACAGTAGAAATTGTTTAATTTTTAACAGAATCATACGTGTTTATAATATTTTCGAATATTGTATATTATTATAGTTAAAATAAAATAGCATTGATTTATTCACACAATGTAAACACCATTATTTTAATATCACAGATTGGAGGTAAGTATGGAATGAAGCTCAAGTCTTGGCGACGATGTCCATTTGAGTCACCACATATTGGATGATGTTGTGGGGAGCTTTATTGACATCTCTCATCATTAAAGATGTTAAAAAGTCTCAGTAGAAATTGTTTAATTTTTAAAAGAATCATATGAGTCTATAATAGTTTTAAATTTTCATAGATTTAGGATACAAATAACTCTTGTACCTATAGTGTATGGAAACTTAATAACTTTCTTTTTAATAAAATAAGGTAATAAGATCAAATCTAAATAAATAGTGTGTGACGTTTCGGTAACAGTGTTGTTACATAAATGTGACACACTATTAATTTGATCTTATTACCTCGTGTTTCTAATCTATAATCCAAATTGTGCCTTATCATTATTAACACAAGGTAATAAAGATCAAATCCAAATAAATAGTTATTAAATGTTTCTGTGTGATTTAAAGGTTCATTTTCAGTACTTTTGTCTGATGATGGTAACCAAATACAATATACTATTTATCAATTTGGATTTGGTCTTATTACCTTATGTTTTTAAATCTATAATCCAGGGGGTTGGTCGAAGGATGGTCTAAACTGTTGGTTTTTGACCTTATTCTACGACCCGCGTCCGATTCCTGCATTCGACACTTTTTTTTCTGATTAAAAAAAAAATGCTCCAATGGCCCCCGATTCTTGCAAAAGTTCAACCCCACCAGCGAGTGCAAGTAACCAAACAGGTCTCTGGCACATTTGTAAGTGCAAAGTCGAACTGCTTTTCACATGTGTAGACATGTGGTGCACTTACAGTAAAAGCAGTCGTCTACTTCTACCCACCATGAATATCATGGCCTGTACCACGTGTACTAGGAATAAGTAAAAAAAGAATCTATAATCCAAATTGTGTACCATACCATTTCTTTTTAATAGATACACAGTGGAACACCTTGTTATAATGGCTTCTTGTCATTAAGATAACAATTTGGTTAAAACATTCTAATTCTAAATCTTGATTATTTTAACAGTTTGTTTATTATTGTTTTTCTCTCATTATTATTATCCCAAGTACACATTGTAACAAGTAACCAAACAGTGCTCTGGCATATTTGTAAGTGCAAAGTCTAATTGCTTTTCACATGTGTAGACATGTGGTATACTTACAGTAAAAGCAGCTACCTACTTCTACCCACAATGATTATCATGGCCTGTACTATGTGTACTAGGAATAAGCAAAAAAAAACCACATTGTAACAGGCCATGATAATCATGTTGTTTCTTATTCCTTCTTGTGTAAAGATTGCACCAATTTCACCATGATGATAATGATGGGTAGTAGTTGGTGACTGCTTTTACTGTAAGTGCACCTTGTGTATACACTGTAAAAAGTAGAAAAGGCACAATTTGGATTATAGATTATAAACACAAGGTAATAAGACCAAATCCAAATAAATAAATAGTGTGTGACGTTTCGGTAACAGCGTTGTTACCATCTTCAGACAAAAGTACTGAAGATGGTAACAACGCTGTTACTGAAACGTCACACACTTTATTTATTTGGATTTGGTCTTATTACCTTGTGACTAAAAAGTATTTTGACTTTTGTACTTACAAGTGTGACAGATTCCTATTTGGTTTCTTGCATTCACTGATGGGGTTGGACTTTTGCAAGAAACAGGGGTCATTGAAGGTAATTTTTTATTTAGAAATAAGTGCTCAATGCTTGATTCAATCCTGGGGCTCATAGCAACCTATAATAGTGGTTCTAAGTAATGTTATAGTGAGATTAGACAGTATTTGTGCAATTTGGATTTTAAATAAGCATTGTTCAAATAATGATAAGGCACAATTGGGATTATTCTATATACAGTTACGAGCGTCATGCGTTCTTTATTCTTCAGTTTTCATCTCTGTCACCGTTTGCTTTTTTTTTTTGAATGGCGCTCTCCTATTGGTTGGCTATGATCACGCCACCTTTGCCCCCCCCCATCATGCCCCCCCCCCCCCCCCCCCCCCCCCCCTCCCACTCGCTTTTTGGTTTTTGTAACTATTGTGTTGGAGCGGGTCGCACCTTAAATAAATGCATATATTAGTTAATAACTAAATGAAATCCTCTCTTTCTTTTTCCCAGTAAGAGACGCCTACGGAAGCCAACAGTACATAGACAGATAAAGCACATAGGCTATAGTTATTAACTAATATATGCATTTATTTAAGGCGCCAATTTATAATTGTAACAAATAGTATTTGAATAAAAACATTCAATCGGGTAAAACACGGGCGTTGCCCGGGTCATTCGGCTAGTAGGTTATAAACACAAGGTATTAAGACCAAATCCAAATAAATAGTGTGTGAGGTTTCTGTAACACACAGTGTTGTTACCATCTTTAGACAAAAGTACTGAATGAGAAATTATACCACAACATGTTTTAAATAGTTACTGTTTTCAAGTGTGTAAACAAGATAGAAGATAGTTTTTTAAGAACCCTAAAATCCTAAAAAGACACACTATTTATTTGTATTTGGTCTTATTACCTTGTGTTTATTGTCCAAATAAGTATACTAAGGGATGTTTCAAGTTACAGCAGTTTTGCTTCCATCCTCAGACAAGAGTATGAAATGAGATAAATATCTGACAGGGCAAAAATTCTAATAGAGTGGGAAATGAACTCTTTTTTTTTTTTTTTGCTTATCCCTAGTACATGTGGTACAGGCCATGATAATCATGGTGGGTAGTTAGCGACTGCTTTTTACTGTAAGTATACCACATGTCTACACATGTGAAAAGCAGTCAACTTTGCACTTACAAATGTGCCAGAGCCCCGTTTGGTTACTTGCACTCACTGGTGGGGTTGGACTTTTGCAAGAATCGGAGGCCATTGAGGCATTTTTTTTTTTTTAAACAGAAAAAAGTGCCCAATGCGGGAATCGAACCCGGGTCATAGCGGTCGAAAACCAACGGTTTAGACCATCCTTCCACTGACCCCCCCCCCCTGGAAATGAACTCTTTACATATGGTGTGCTATAAGAATTCTCAAGATCAAAGGACAGATAGGAACGGATAAAAACAGAAGTTTGGAAAAGATATTTAATGGGGTTGTAAACACAAGGTATTAAGACCAAATCCAAATAAATAAATAGTGTGTTTACACACTATTTATTTATTTGGATTTGGTCTTATTACCTTGTGTTTATAATCTACTAGACGAATGGCCCGGGCAACGCCCGGGTTTTACCCGAGTGCGAATATATTTTGAAAACGTTTTAATCTTCATCTAGATCTTCATCTTGTCTACACCTTGTATACATCTTGCTTCCTAGGGTTGCCCGGCAACGCCCGGGTTTACATGATTAAATGTATTATTCAAACACATTAAACATGTGCCCGTTGGCTGCCAGCGAGTAAATGTCGGCGCCCGTTGACTCCCGGCGAGCAAGCGACCGCTCCCGTCGGCTGCCGGCGGGCGAGTGGCTTCCCGGCGCATGCGCGCGCCCGTTGACTCCCGGCGAGCAAGCGACAGCTCCCGTCGTCTGCCGGCGTGCGAGTGCCTTCCCGGCGCATGCGCGCGCACAGGGAAGCCACGTGTCGCAGGCCGTCCAAAGGGCGCGCCCCGCCATCAGATTCCACCGCGTTCTAGATGAGCTATTTAGAATAATTTGAATGTATAGTTTTAATAATTGATTTATATATTTTTTAAAATAGCCTATCGTCATCCTCGTTATTTTTTACCTATGTATTGAAATTTTGGTTTGAATTAGTGAACTACTGCGAATTTGTATACCGGACATACAAACCAACCAACCAACAAACATACAAACATTCATTTTTATATATATAGATAATCCAAATTGTGCCTTATCATATTTTATGGGGAATATAGCTTTCTAAATGTAATTATAAAAGGAAATGGAAGTTTGGATAGACATGTACTACAAATGCTAGAAAATGGACAATTAAAACAATTTTTTGACATCTTGTCAATACACGCAAAAGTGCAGTCTTCACTATTTAAAAAAGATAATTATATATATATGCATCATACTATGTACAATGAACATATACTATGTACAATTGTAAACATGGAAATCGTGTAATCTTTACACAAGGGGATAAGAAACAACAACAACAACACAATTGTAAAACTTGTGCAAGTAACCAAATGGGGCTCTGGTACATTTGTAAATGCAAAGTCGAACTGCTTTTTGTATGTGTAGACATGTGGTGCACTTACAGTAAAACAATCGCCAACTACCCACCATGATTACCATAGCACAAATACTAGAGGAGATTGTTTATTAGCCATATTGGAGGGATTAAAGAATGAAGGTTTAGGTTGACCAAGAAAGGATGGTAATTTCAATAGAATGGTTTGAAATTTGAAAATATCAAGAGAATTGCACGTTCAGAACAGGGTAAATGGTGTTCTTTGATGGCCGACTTAAGATAGCTGTATTACATGATCATAAAAGAGGTCGGTTGGAAGGATGGTCTAAACCATCGACTGCTACGACCCAGGATCGAATCCCTCATTGGGCACTTTTTTTCTAATTAAAAAAATGCTCCAATGGCCTTCGATTATTGCAAAAGTCCAACCCCACCATCGAGTGCAAGTAACCAAATGGAACTCTGGCTCATTTGTAAATGCAAAGTCGAACTGCTTTTTGTATGTGTAGACATGTGATGCACTTAAAGTAAAACAGTTGCCAACTACCCACCATGATTATCATGGCCTGTCCCACATGTACTAGGGATAATAATTTTTAAAAAATGATCATAAGCTTTAACTTTAAACTAACTATTTAAGGCACAATTTGGGTTATTGATTAAAAATACAAGATATTAAGACCACAAATCCAAATAAAAAGAGAGTGTGTGATGTTTTGGTAACAATGCTATCGACAGGTTTAACTGTATTTACAAATAAAATGCTGACGTAGTGTCACATGACTGATGATGATAAACCGAGTAGGCCATCAAATATTATTCTGTGACAATAATATATAACTCACACTTTGTTCTGTTAGAATCTTCTTCTTTCTTATCTCCCCTCAACAATCATATTAGGGCATCAAGCCTTTAGAACTTGAGATTTTTAATGGTTTATCTCTAGGGATGAGTAGAGCTCATTAAAGGAGATTTAATAACCATCAAGACAGGGTAAAGTAGAATGAATCTGCTTTTTTCATTAAGACTTGGAGCATTAAACTCAGTAGAAGGCCACTGACTTAGCTGTATTATGAAATGGCCGCCTCTGACATGAGGAACAGACGCCATGTACAGCTACACCTAACATGGAGTACAAACGCTGCTCATCCTGTATCCCTGGATCAGAAGCCATTACAGGGTCACCTCCCTGCCATGGTGAGGCAGTTAACAGGACTTGAGGAAGATTGAAGTCTTATTTTCTATGGAGATTGCACATTGTTTTAAAATATATTCTTATTTATTATATTACTAGCTGAATATGACTGTTTTGTACATGTTCTTTCTGAGTAAATTCACGGCCAACGACTATTATTTTAGCAATTATTAATTACAGTAAAACCCCTCTATAGTGAGCCACAATAGGACTAAACCTATGGTTTACTATAGCTATAGTTTTTTATAGCCATAGTTCACTGTATTATAAAATGGGAATTGTTTCAGGTTTGTTATAAGGGAAGGTTCTCTATATCCCAGATTTGTTTTAGCAAGGTTTCACTGTATTATGATTAAATAATCATAATTATTATTTTTAAATACAGTACAACTTCCATGAGAGGACACTCATGCTAGAGGACACCTCTCTACAAAGGACAGTTTTCATTGCCAAAATTACCATTTTTACTATTTAGCGACTCTCCGGTAAGAGGACACCTCTCCCTAAAGGACACTTTGGCTCTGCAATTAGTTGTCCTTTACAGAGAGGTTCTACTGTAGTAACAACGGTGATCATATAAAGTAGAACCTCCCTGTAAAGGACAACACCTAATTGCAGAGCCAAAGTGTCCTTTAGTGAGAAGTGTCTTCTTACTGGAGAATTGCAAAGTAGTAAAAATGGTAATTTTACAAATGAAAACTGTCCTTCCAGAGAAGTGTCCTCTAGCGCTAAGTGTCCTCTCATGGACGTTCTACTGTATATAGGAACAAAAATCATTTAAAAACTCCCAAGTTTTGGTAATTAGGCAATTTTTAATATCCAAAGTATTGACTTTATCGTACATGTACTTTCAAGGAAAGATATGCTCTGATATAAGAAAAACCAAATCTGTTGTTATTGTTTCTTATCCCCTTGTGTAAAGATTACACAAATTTCACACACGAGTCCATCAAAACCAAATCTGAATTGTTCAAGTAAATATCAAGTTTTCAGTGGACAAAAATATCGAGACCCCCCCCTTATGAAAATACAGTAGAACCTCCCTGTAAAGGACATGTAATTTCAGATCCAAAGTGTCCTTTAGTGAGAAGTGTCCTCTTACTGGAGAGTTTCAAAATAGTAAAAATAGTCATATTGCAAATGAAAACTCTCCTTTGTAGAGAGGTGTCCTCTAGCACGAGTGTTCTCTCATGGAAGTTCTACTGTATAATATAAGAGAGATTTTTCAGGAGGATGATATTCACATGTAATGAAAGGGGCACCTATCCCTTTAAAATGGATTAAAATGATGCATTTCGTTTATCAGCCATGGACAGATAAAAAAGTCAAAGGTTTTTCAATCTTAAATGAAATTAATCCTGTTAGATCTCTACAATTCCAAATATGTAAACAAAGAATGACCTTACTTGGGACATATAATGAGATAAAATGGTTTAGAAAAGATGTTGATGTTGGTAAAAATTGAAGAAAAAAAAGGAAGACTTGGAATAAACTGGCTAGAAGGGGTCAAGAAAGCTACCGGAAGGTCACTAGATAAGCTCTGAGTCATATTCACTAACAAATCAAATTAGAGAATTCTTGTCCATATAGTTACTAAAAGTCGAACTTGACTTGATAGATGCTAACAACAAAACAAAAGAATATGCTCTTGATGATAAACAATATACCACAACACCATTTTTAGCAAATTCATACAAAAAGCTAACCTATAATGCCATGGTTTTGTACTATGGCCCTTATCAGTACAGAGACAGCATCGATTTCATAACATCCTATGAGAAGAGCCATGGAATTGTTTAAATATGATAAAAAGGTATTTAAATTGGTGAAATGGTAGAAATAATATTTTGGCCAGAATACAGTACGCGAGATGATGATATTCATATATTGAAAGGAGAATTTCTCCATTCAAAAATTCTTGTTAAAAGTAATATGCTTTGGAGTTTTACAGATCCAAAAGGAAACTTTTTTGTTGTAAAACGACACTAGAAGTTACACCGTATGAGTTTCTTTTCAACGACAAATTAAAATTTTATTTCAAGGTGAAATATCGACTATTTCTAACCTTTTTGGATGAGGTATGAAAGGATGAATTATGAAGAGTAATGATTGTTGTTTATCCCTGATAATCATAGTGGGTAGAAGTAGGCGACGGCTTTTACTGTAAGTGCACCATATGTCTACACATGTGAAAAGCAGTTCGACTTACAAATATGCCAGAGCTCCGTTTGGTTACTTGCACTCGCTGGTAGGGTTGGACTTTTGCAAGAATCGGGGGCTATTGGATCATTTTTTTTTTTCTAATCAGAAAAAAGTGCCCAATGCGGGAATCGAACGCGGGTCATAGCGGTCGAAAACCAACGGTTTAGACCATCCTTCCACCGACCCCCGCAAGGAAACGTATGGGTTAAATGAATAAAATACAATTAAGATTATAACTATGAAACAAGGGGGTCAGTAAAAGGGTGATCTAAACCAGTTGGTTTTCGACCGCTACGACCCAGGTTCGAATCCTGCATTGGGCAGCGTGGTTCAAGCTGTACCTCAATGACCAAAAATACTGCCCATTCAGGCATATTGAAAAATCATGAAACGGGTACTTAAAGCCAGAAGTGCGTGAGGACGCCAAATAATTTGAATAAATCTATGCTCAAAACTGGGCAACTCTGTGCTTCACTTCCATCAATAATTGACAATATGACCCAGAATAAGTATATTGCTACGGCGTTTTATGGTTTCCAAAAGTCCATATCTCAGAAGAAGGCCAAGTGACACTCACTCCTCACTTTCTTACTGCTACTCTTTTTGTGTTGTTGTTTTTTTTGCTTCCCTCTTTCTCTTTCTTGTTTTTTTTTTGTTTTTTTTTTCTTTTTCTTCTGTCTATATCGTTGTTTCCTTTGTCTCACTGCTTTGTTCTTATGCATACCTCTGGTGAATCCTGTATAGGGTCAGTGACCCTAAATAAAGGCTTTTTGTTGTTAAAAAAAAAGAATAAATCGTTCAAAAGTAAAATTGTTCTGGTGGAAAATTAAGAAAAAGACATCGCAAAAAAGCGCAAAACATCAGAACAACTTTCAGTTGCACGAAAAGGAGACGTCTTTCTCTTAATTTATCCACCTTATCCCAGTACAGTTTCACTTTTGTTCTATTTATTCAAAAAATCAATATTAAAATAAAAGTAATTGGCCAAAAAAGCTATGAATTTTACTATCTATAAAATTGGCACATTTTATTTAAAAAATATATATATAAAAGAAATAAATTCAAGTAATCAATCTTTATGGACCACATATAGCCACGACGGTGGCGCTCAAGTGGCAGAATTTGGAACTAGAATTTTATCTTAATATTTTAAAAGTTCTAAATGGTTTCAAATTCCACTCCATCATAGATGAACATAACCTATTTATTCATAATCTTAAGATACCCACCTGCCGAAATTCTAGCTTTATAGATCTTACGATTTCAAACAAAAAATCAATAGGTTTGGTACAAAACTGGAAGACGACTATATTGACGCACATTTCAGATCACGTAGCAATAACCTTTGACATTTATCACAATTTTAACAGGCAAAGGACAGTTCAAAACTCAACATGGAAATTTATAGAAAAAGATGCTGATTGGAAAACATTTACCGAAAAAATAGCAATACAAGACGTAGATAATATTATCACCATGATAAACCACGCGTCAAACATCAAAGATATTGACAACATTGTAAAGACTCTCACACAAATAATTAAAGAGGCAGCTTATCTGTCACTAAATGTCAAGACAAGAAGCGGAAATCATAAAACAAATACATACTGGTGGGATGGGAAGCTGGAGAAAATGAAAAACGATTTCCACTATATTAGAAATTTGTATTACCGACATGGAAAGGTCCTTGAAAAGACCTATAAATCAATGAGAAATAAATATTTAAATAAAAGTAAAAAGGCAAAAAGAGCGAGTTGGAGAATTTTTATAGAAGAAAGTCATTCAAATAACTCATTTGGTAATGCTTATAGGATATTCAAGTCATTGAGATCGAAAAATAGAAATTTAGGATTACCACTAATAGATAATTTACCAGATCATTTAAAGACCGACAAAATAAAAAGTTTAATGAACGATCTATTTCAGGATGATATTGGAGGTTTGGATAAAGATGATCATATTTTGATTAGAAATTATACGCCTAAATATAAAAATAAAAGTAGTGTTTATATCGAATCTAAGGAAATAGAGGAAACAATTTTAAAAACAAATATTAAAAAAGCACCGGGCCCTGATTACATTAGTAACAATATGATTAGACAGGCTAAAATAAAAATAATCCCAATTCTGCATAAATTATTCAATAAATGTATAGAAATGGGATATTATCCGGATGAATGGAAAAAATCATTCTTAAAAATAATTCCAAAACCAGGCAAAACGAATTATGAAATAAATAAAAGTTATAGACCTATATCATTGACATCTAATCTATCTAAAACATTTGAGAATATAATAAAAAATAAATTAAGTAACTATTATTTAGAGAATAATTTAATGAGCTCAAGGCAGCATGGTTTTATGAAATCTAGATCAACAATTACTGGAATGGATAAAATTATTGAAACTATATTGAAACATAAACAAAAAGAATTGACTTCCTTGATAGCTATAGATATTGCGGGTGCATTCGACAATGCATGGTGGCCTGCTATTATAAAAAGAATGGATAATGATGATGTTCCTTCAGATTTAATACGGATCATAAAATCTTATTTGAATAATGAAAGGGAGGTGAAATTTACATACGAATCAGAAACTTTTTATAAGAAACTAACTAAAGGATGTCCACAGGGTGGACCTTTATCTCCACTTCTATGGAATATTTTGCTAAATGATTTGTTGATAAATTTTGATTCAATGAATGCAGATATTATATGTTATGCAGACGACGTTACAATAATTTGCTGGAATAAGACTATTGAAGGACTAAAAACCGCAAGTGAATACACCTTAAATTATGTGATCCAATGGTGTAATAGAAATAAATTAACGATCAGTACAGAGAAGACTAATATGCTATACCTACATAACAGACAAAAAATACCTATTAAGGTTAATAACAATATAATAATGCCGGTCAAGCAAGTAAAAATTCTGGGAATGAAATTTTCTAATCACAAATGGAAAAACAAAGTTAACTTTACACCGCATGTTAATGATATTCTGTGTAAGGCAGGACGTATGAAAAATTTATTATGTTCACTAAGTGGCAATATGTGGGGTTTAGACACTGAAAAGAGGTTAACTTTATTCAAAACAATCATTAGGCCTGTACTTACATACGGTTCTGACATTTGGTTCAAATATTTAAACAATCGTTGTAAACAAAAACTGAACTCCATGCAGTACCAGATCATTTTATGGGCAGTTAGAGCATACAAAACCACTTCATCAAACTGTGTGCATAGCTTGGCAAAAATTCCACTCCTAACAGATTATATAGAATCCAGAATAATCAAATTTGATCTAGCTCAAATGTCCATTGAAGATCTAATTACTTACGAACCCCATGCTCCAAGTATAGTCAAATCATTCTTACACGCAAAAATGAATGAAATTTTTGAGAACACTAATGAAATTTTCAGAAGCTTTTTCGTATTAGGAATTCCAAGATTTTTCCGTCCAAATTTTTATAATATCCAATTCATTACAGATCATGGCAATTTTGGGAAATTTTTGGCAACTATCGGCGCCGTGAAGGAACCAGGATGCTTCTGCGGAGGTGAAATTCAAGACGCGAGACATCTACTTCTGGAGTGCCCAATTTTCCGGGATTTTAGGGAAAATAGATTTGGTCGTATTGGACAGCTTGATGAATTTGTAGACAAAAAAGAAAAGTATAAAAATTTTGATCAATTTTGTAAATACATATACAACTTTCTCTTGAATTGGAAAAAAGAGAAGGAATCTTAGAAAAAAAAAAGAACTGCGATGCTTGCTCTGTGTGTTTTGCTTTGTTGTTTGTTTTTCTCTTTGGACAATTTTCTTTAGTTAATTTATGTAAAATAATGAATTGAACAGGATTGTATATAGCCGAATTGCTGTAATGCAGTGAAATGTATTGGCGCAAATATCCCTGAGTTTGGGATATCGCGTTTCATGATGTTAATAAAGTTAATTAATTAATCTAAAGTAAAAAGTTACATATAAGAGGATATTAATTATAAAATGCTTAAAATTGATTCAATTTTAATTTTACTTCAAACGGGACATAAATATTGCAAAAATAAATTTTAGTTCCAACTTTTTCCACTCGAGCGCCACAGTCGAGCTGGTATTTGGTCCATAAAGCTGACTTGAATGATTCGTCTTTTGATTTAATTTTTTTTATTTAAATAAAACTACCTTATATATACACAGTAGGAATGTTAAATATAGAAATTTCTAATATATCATTTCTTTATATACATTGTTTTAATACATTATTATTATTATTATCATGATTGGGTAAACAAGCTTGATACCTTAATATGATTGAGTGGAAATAAGAAAGAAGAAGAAGATTATTATTATCCCTAGTATAGACGTGGTATAGCCATGATAATCATGGTGAATAGTAGTTGGCGACTGATTTTGCTGTAAGTGTACCCCATTTCTACACACGTGAAAAGCATTTCGGTTTTTGCACTTACCAAGTGTGCCAGAGCCCCGTTTTGTACTCACTCTCACTAGAGGAGCTGGACTTTTGCAAGAATTAGGGGCCATTAGAGTATATATATATATGTTATGAACAATTTGTTTGTTGTTAGATAAAGGGTTGATAAGACAAAGGATCGATAAGATAAAGGGTTGAAGGTGCAGTCGTGTGATAAGAAAAAAAATATATATATAATTATTTACCATAAAGTAGTTCTTATTTTCAATTATTAGAGGAAATATTACACATTAGTTATTTTCACATTATATAGAATTTATAAATATAATTCTATATTAGTAATTCAAAAAGATAGATATGTTAACTACGCATATTTACAACAAAACTGAAAGTCTTTCTTAAAACGATGATAACAAAAGTAGAATTATCAATGAATAAAAATAAAATATATATTTTTTAAAAATATAGAAATATTTGAGTTTTTAGATTATAATATATATATTTTAAAGGGCCCAATGTGCGGGATTTGATCCCGGGTTGTAGCGGTCTAAAACCAATGGTTTAGATCACTCTTTCACTGATCTGCTCTAATATGTATATATATACTAGCCGAATGACCCGGGCAACGCCCGTGTTTTACCCGATTGAATGTTTTGATTCAAATACTTTTTGTTACAATTATAAATTGGCGCCTTAAATAAATGCATATATTAGTTAATAACTATAGCCTATGTGTTTTATCTGTCTATGTACTGTTGGCTTCCGTAGGCGTCTCTTACTGGGAAAGAGAAAGAGAGGATTCCATTTAGTTATTAACTAATATATGCATTTATTTAAGGAGCGACCCGCTCCAACACAATAGTTACAAAAACGAAAAAGCGAGTAGGGGGGGGGGGGGCAAAGGTGGCGTGATCGTAGCCGACCAATAGGAGGGCGCCATTCCAAAAAAAAAAAGCAAACGGTGACAGATATGACTGATGAAGAATGACGCTCGTAACTGTATATAGATTTCTAAATGAAGAAGTGCCTCACAGAGATACTATCCTATTTAAAATTTCAAATAAGAGTTTATAAAATTTATATAGAAAAAGAAAAAAACTATGTAGCATATCTCCCAAGTAAGGAGTTATTGTATTCTAAACAAAAAAGTTGAAATTGTTTAGTGCTCTGTACCTCTCTCTCTTATGGAAATATTTATCAATTGAAAGAATTGAAACTTCATTTTAAGAGTTATTTAATCACTCTATAAACTCACGGACAAAACTTAAGGAAGTTCCATATTTTGATATCGCCGGTCTTTTTTTTTTTTTTTGAAAAAGAAGACAGGCAATTTTGTTCACACTTGGTTATCTCGTGTATCTTCAATAAAGGTCACTGTATTATCTTTCAGAGTTATTGTCTGAATCCCGATATACATGCTAAAAGGTACAACTTCCTTAAGTTTTGTCCATGAGTGTATCTTTCAGAGTTATTGTCTGAATCCCGATATACATGCTAAAAGGTACAACTTCCTTAAGTTTTGTCCATGAGTGTATCTTTCAGAGTTATTGTCTGAATCCCGATATACATGCTAAAAGGTACAACTTCCTTAAGTTTTGTCTATGAGTGTATCTTTCAGAGTTATTGACTGAATCCCGATATACATGCTAAAAGGTACAACTTCCTTAAGTTTTGTCCATGAGTGTATCTTTCAGAGTTATTATCTGAATCCCGATATACATGCTAAAAGGTACAACTTCCTTAAGTTTTGTCCATGAGTGTATCTTTCAGAGTTATTGTCTGAATCCCGATATACATGCTAAAAGGTACAACTTCCTTAACTTTTGTCCATGAGTGTATCTTTCAGAGTTATTGTCTGAATCCCGATATACATGATAAAAGGTACAACTTCCTTAAGTTTTGTCCACGAGTGTATATTTCAGAGTCATTGTCTGAATCACGATATACATGCTAAAAGGTACAACTTCCTTAAGTTTTGTCCATGAGTGTATCTTTCAGAGTTATTGTCTGAATCCCGATATACATGCTGAAAGGTACGACTTCCTTAAGTTTTGTCCATGAGTGTATCTTTCAGAGTTATTGTCTGAATCCCGATATACATGCTAAAAGGTACAACTTCCTTAAGTTTTGTCCATGAGTGTATCTTTCAGAGTTATTGTCTGAATCCCGATATACATGCTAAAAGGTACAACTTCCATAAGTTTTGTCTATGAGTGTAAATAGATTTTGTTTTAAATTGGATAAGGTATTTAGAGCAAATATTATTATATAATAAAGGAAAAATAATTACTTTTGAAAGATTGGATTGTTATACCTAACTAAGCAACATTAGAGTTAAAGATTATTAAATTAATCTTTTTTTTTTCGGATAGTTACCAGACTCTTTTAATAGGCTCAAAAACTATAATTAATAGTACATATAAATTAAGAAGAAATATTGAATATCACAAACCATAATGAAAATTTTTCAAAACCTATATATCAATATAAAAATTATAAATGATATTAAGCTACACGTTTTGAGATGATGCAAGAAAATGATCAGGACAATCTTGAAGATTCAAAGTCTGGCCTATGTTTTAGAGGCCGCGCGTTGTGAAAGCTCAAGGAAATGATCAGAAAGATACCACGGCTGCAAGTTTTGGCCGTAGGTTTTGGAGACAGCCCGTTTTGAATGTTCAAGGAATTTATAAGGGCTTTACTGAGTTTGTAAGATCTGGTCGATTGTTTTAAAGGCCACACGTTGTGAAGATTGAAGGACTTGAACAGAACGGCACCACCAGTTCAAGACCTGACTGCTGGATTCAGAATTCATACGTTGGGATGACTGAAGGAATTGATCAGGATGGAACCGTGGCTGCAAGATCTGGCCGCTGGTCTTACAGTCTAAACGTTGTAAAGTTTCAAGAATTGATCAGAACGGCACTCGGTTTCAAGACTGGGCCACTGGATTTGGGAGTCATGAGTTACAAAGGCTAAAGTAATTGATCAAGGTGGAACTGTGGCTGCAAGATCTGTGTGTGGCAGCTGGTCTTAAGGTCTAGACGTTGTGAAGGCTAAACATTTGATCAGAACAGCATCTAGACTTCAAATCTGGCCACTGGATTTAAAAGTCCTAAGTTTTAAAGGCTAAAGGGTTGATCAGGGTGAAACCGTGGCTGCAAGATCTGGCCGCTGGTCTTACAGTCTAAACGTTGTAAAGTTTCAAGAATTGATCAGAACGGCACTCGGTTTCAAGACTGGGCCACTAGATTTGGGAGTCATAAGTTACAAAGGCTAAAGGAATTGATCAAGGTGGAACTGTGGCTGCAAGATCTGTGTGTGGCAGCTGGTCTTAAGGTCTAGACGTTGTGAAGGCTAAACATTTGTCCAGAACAGCATCTAGACTTCAAATCTGGCCACTGGATTTAAAAGTCCTAAGTTGTAAAGGCTAAAGGGTTGATCAGGGTGGAACCGTGGCTGCAAGATCTAACAGTCTAAATGTTGTGAAGTTTCAACATTTGATCCGAACGACACCTAGACTTCAAACCTGGTCAAGGGATTCAGAAGTCATAAGTTACTGAGTCTAAAGAAATTGATCAAGAGGTGGAACCATAGCTTCAAGATATGGCTATTGGTAACACAGTCTAATCTCTTTGAAACTTCAAGGAATTAATCAAGGTGGCATCACAGTATCAAGATCTATAGACACCCCCAATGTAGGATCTTCAGAAAAATTTGCATAGATTACATTTCTCTACACAATTCGAAAATATCGTCAATTCACAAAATCAACAATACCCCTGTAGAAGGGCGTCAAGACTCGAATAAAAAGATATATACAAGAATGCTACCCTTAGATGATTTTTTCCTCAAAGTGAAATCCCCATCTTGTTTCAAACTATTTTTAATTGGAGGGAATTTCAGGCCGAGTGCTGATCTTGTGAAACGTTGGTGGATGATGATTCATAACCTATCTTGATATAAACAAATTTGACGGATGTGTGGAACTGATGTGAAACAACGAGTGTTTTATCATAATTTAGCAAGTTTCTGTAATTTGATGGTCAAATAGAATTCCGAGTTGAATTTTAAAGAGACAAATTGTTTGATGATTGATCTAGTAGAAACAGTAATCGATTCGACCATGGCTTGATTACTCCAAAAAAGTATTTAATGGCTACTTTGAACCTTTGATTGATCCGGAATATTAAAAATGATTTTTGTGTAAAGTTTCCAATGGGTATATAGTTAATGCCTTTCCAGATCAAAGAGTTCTTGACGATGGAAGAAGCTCGGGTGACTTGTCGCAACACAAATGTTAACAGATGTTATAAGTCCGATTGACTGCCATGATCCAGCTGGAACATATATATGTAAGTATAGGCCAAATTATAGACATATAGATGTGTTTGATTTATTATTGTGTTTGAGCTTTAGTTCGTTTTTCCTTTTAATAAAAGCTACTGACTTCATTTTGACAAATTTCGCTTTCTTGACATGTGCTTTGATATTGTCACAGACGAAATAATCTGTTTTGGCCTACTCTGCAAATCAAATGCCGCGTCATCATCCTGATGCTATGGTTACTTGCACTCGCTGATGGGGTTGGACTTTTGCAAGAATCGGGGGCCATTGGGATTTTGTTTTTTTAAATCAGAAAAAAAAGTTCCCAATGCGAGAATCGAACTCCGTTCGTAGCGGTCGAAAACCAACGGTTTTAGACTATCCTACCAGCGTTTTATAGTAAATGGTGTGTGGATTTATCTTGATGGTATTGAGCGATCTGTAAAATTTGTAAATAATTTTCTTGTATTATATATTATACTAGCCGAATGACCCGGGCAACGCCCGGGTTTTACCCGATTAAATGTTTTTATTCAAATACTATTCGTTACAATTATAAATTGGCACCGTGGATGTCACTTTTGTGCAACGTCCCGCTCCAAACTTTGTGTCTGAGAAGCGATATTTTTATAGAAAGATGATCTGTCTTTTGTTTTCTGCTCGAATGAATGTTTTTCTGTTAGAATTTTGTTCCTGCGTACAAAATAATGAACTGGTTTCACCCGTGGTCTCTGCTTTTTGGAATTTTTCCCGATATAATTATGTATCTAATAATCAAACATGATACAGCAATATCGTCATCATCATTTTCTGACTAAAATATATAGTTTTAATAATTGATTTATATATATTTTTAAAATATACTATCGTCTTCCCCGTATTTTTTTTACCTATGTATGGAAATTTTGGTTTGAATTAGTGAACTACTGCGAATTTGTATACCGGACATACAAACCAACAAACAAACAAACAAACAAACAGACAAACATACAAACATTCATTTTTATATATATAGATATAAATAAATTATTTAATGACTACCCGCTCTGTTTACAATACAGCAATGGATCAGTCTACAGTCAAAACTGTCGTACAGGAAGACGTAACAATATGATTCCTGAAGGTAAGACGTTGATCAAGAATAACTCCTGGATATTTGATATAGTATTACTATAATGAAACCTGCTAAATGAAAAAGATCAATTTTTATTTATTATTTATGCTTATGAGGTGATACAGCAGCGTATTTACAATTAGAGAGGAGACAAAATGAGCACTTGTTGTTGAAGTCTTGAACTACATGTTCAACTAAGATAGTTAATTGGTGTGTTATGGCCTTGCCGAAAAACCGAATTGTTCTTTTCTGATTGGTTCTGTTTTTGTAAATTTGTCAGAAATCGAGAGAACACAATCCGTTCAAACCCATTTTTACAGCTTTAGAAGTGGAATGTTTCAAGTAAAGCTCTATAAATATTTTTGTTGATTAGATGTTGAACCTTTTAACTCTTCTGTTCTTAAATAAGATTGTTTGCGTCAAATAGAGGTACATTCTGACCCTCCAGCTATGGCACTAATACTCTATTTCCTCTTCAGCGGTTTTCTGAAATTTTCTCAGCATCTTCTAGATTATCTTAGATTTGATCAAAAATTTGCAATATCATATCTGTAAAGTTGAATCCGTATCTATAAAGAGAGCTAGAGATATGTTATCTATAAAAAATATTTAAAAAGGTAGAAGCAGCGAGGACCGAACCTTGGAAGACTCTTGCTACAATAGATCTGGTTAAGTAAAGTACTGCTTTTCCAACTGATCCTAAACTTCATTCTTTGAAGATAGTCTCCTATCATCTGGATGAATTCCCCTGAAAGACCCTGTTTGGTCATCTTATGGATAATGGCCTTATATCAGGACGTTGTCAAAAGATTTTTTTATATTGAAATGTAGACTCTTGCAGAGCACTTCTTGTTGAAGTCTTGAAGTACATGTTCAACTAAGATAGTTAATTGTTGTGTTGTGTTGTGGCCTTGCCGAAAAATCGAATTGTTCTTTTCTGATTGGTTCTGTTTTTGTAAATTTGTCAGAAATCGAGAGAACACAATCCGTTCAAACCCATTTTTACAGCTTTAGAAGTGGAATGTTTCAAGTAAAGCTCTATAAAACGGTGTATGGCGGATTGGATAGACGATTAGATATTCTTTGAAGACAAAACCAAACATTTCCCAAACTACACAAAATGCCTGGCTTGTGAGACATCCCCGGAGCACAGTGCTGTGACCTAAACAACAAGATATCTACAACAGCAAGTCATCAATATACTAGGAGGTCTGTGTGAGTTGGTTTAAGCAATCATCTGATGGATTAGAAAAAAAAAATAGATAGACGAAACCGTTGGGAGGATTCACTATTGATGAGCCAAGCCCTTCCAATATATTTTCCATTGTAGTAAGGGGACAGTAGGATCTATTATTAATAAAATGGAAGATTGCCCAGATTAAGTAAAAAAAAGAATAACACAAGGTAGAAACCTAATGACTAAATTGGACTATATTATGAAAGATAAAAGCATTTCTCCTAAGACAAAGAAGAGAATTAAAGAGATATTGGTATTCCCTGTGGTACTTTATGGATGCGAAAGCTAGACCCTCAGAAAAGAAGAAAGAAAAAGAATGTAGTTCTAGTAAATGAACTAGAAAAGATGTTGATGTTGTGAAAATTTAAAGGAAGAAGAAAGAGCGGAAGACTTCCAATGAGATGACTGGAGGGGTCAAGGAAGTTAGCGGAAGTTCACTAAATGAACTGCGAGTGATGGTTAATAACATATCAAATTGGAAAATTACAAACAAATCATAAGACGTCGCAACTATTTTTATTTACTTGATTAAAGGAAAAGCTTTCAGAAAAGCCTTTCTTAGGTTAACTAAAATTAGATTTCAGTTATGAAAAATCGAGACTATTATAGACGCATATGATTCTTTTAAAAATAGAACAATTTTTACTGCCCTTACTGCAATGGAAAAATTAATGGAAGGTCCTGGCTCATCAGTGGTGAACCCTCCCAGCGTTTTCGCCAGTTTAATATACCATACCGCTGTTATATTGAATTTATAGTGATATTGATGCTAGACTCTTGTAATGGGTACACCTATCCCACGATTTACACGGTACTTGTTTTACACGTTTTCGCTTTTACACGGTTTTCCAAATAAGGTTTTTGTTTTTATCGCACTATACTAAATGCTACTGTGATTGAACACATGCGCTGTGTACACATCTCACGAGGAATCCCGAGCTTATGTGCTGACTTGCTACACACGCACACTGTGTCTGTATTTCTTCGCATAAAAATTTAGCGAAAATTTTTAATTTTCGATTTACACGTTTTTCTCAGGAACGTATCTACTGTGTAAATCGGGGGATAGGTGTATTCTAAATGAGCTATGGACATAAGCTTTGAGGACAGCAGAATTATATACATTTATAAATATATAATAAGATTTCAGTTAGCTGAAGAAGAGCTTGCCCGAAAGCTTCCTTTAATAAGTAAATGAAAAGAGTTGCTACGTCTTTTGATTTTTTTTTTGTAATTTGTCGAATCCTGTAATAATAAATTGGAAAATATATATATAGTCACCAAAAGGAAAAAAAAAATTTTTTTGTTGTTGTTCACTTCTTTATCTCTTTCTTACTTTGCTTCTTGGATCCTGCAGTCGAGTCTTTTGTAAGACTTTGGGTCTTAATGGGGGCTTTTGTTGTTATGTTGTATATATGTATGTGTATGTATATATCATACTTACATAATCTTTCTTTTTCGGTATATTCCCCACTTTCACAGGCCTATCTCTCTTGTAATCTCTGGGATAATCCTCTATAAGACCAGTGTGTCTTAATAAAGGCTTTTGTGTGTGTGTGTATTTAGTCACCAAAAGTCGAACTCGACTTAATGGACGCTAACAACATGAAGCAATTCATATATGAGATACATTAATTATAAAAGGTTTTTCTTGTATCAAACTTAATTATTGATATTTCCCAGTATTTCGACGTGGCCGCTTGTTGCCTCTCCTATCCACTACAAACACTATTCACTTGGAATTCTATCCATAGCCTCGGATTATTGGAAGAATAAATAGTTTTGATCTATGAAAAAAAAAGAACAGTAGAATGTTTTATTTGTATAATGAAAATTCGTGTGCAATGACTTCGAATTATTATGTGCAGGTGGGATGTCTATTCTGACGTCAAGGATAACGACTCTGATGTTATTGTATTTTTCAAGGCTGAAGATGTACAAGCCTTTAAGTACTTCTGTCGTCCTTTTAAATCCCTGTTTTATTTCCGTGTTTATCCTTATAATTTCTGCCGGAAATTAGGTGATTTGGGTATTTAATTCATTTATTTATGTAAATTATCATTAGTATCATTTTGTTTTTCATACAGTTTGACGTGGTATTTTTCAGTTATTTGTTGTATCCTAGGCTTAATGCTGTTTTATTGCTTGTTATTTGGAGATTGGGAATTTTTATTTAGTGTTTCATTTAGCATTATTCAATCTAGTTCAATAGTCTTTCATACAGTTTGTCGATATTATTGTTGTCGTGCCAATGAAGAACCTCAGATTTCTCGTTGCATCTCTATCACAGCAGTCGCAATGTCCTCTATCTTGGAAAGCTTGCATTGTTGTTATCGTGTCCAATGAAGAGCCTCAGATGTCTCTCCATACATCTCTATCACAGCTGTCACAATGTTCTCTATTTTGGAAAGCTTGCATTGTTGTTGTGTCCAATGAAGAGCCTCAGATGTCTCCATACATTTCTATCTCAGCAGTCGGAATGTCCTCTATCTTGGAAAGCTTGCATTGTTGTTGTCGTGTCCAATGAAGAACCTCAGATGTCTCCATACATTTCTATCATAGCTGTCAAAATGTTCTCTATTTTGGGTGTGTAAAACTGTTGTTCTGGGTCCATGTCAATTTTCTGCAAGGCTGCCGGCATTGCTGGACATGAGAATATGTGATCTAAACCTTTGTTTTTAGACCACTATGACCCGTGATCAAATCCCGCATTGGGAACTTTAACAAAATGTTCCAAAAAATGTATTTCCCGATTCTTGCAAAAGTCCAATCTCAACAGAGAGTGTAAGTAACCAAACGGGGCCCTGGCACACTTTTAACATGCTCTTAACATGTGTAGACATTTTTTTTTCTGTCAATAAAAATAATTTAAGTGACATCTTGTCAATACATGCAAAAGTGCACAGTCTGTACTATTTAAAAAGATAATTATCTTATAATATAATTATTATCTCTCTATATATGAAAGTCAATGTCTGTCTGTCTGTTTCACGATAAACTCAAAAACCACTGAACCAATTGGTACCAAATTTTGCATGTCGCTTTTTATAAACCTGAAGAAAATTTTCGGCTACATTTTGATTAGTATTTTTGCTATTTCTTTTTTTCATTTGAAGAACTTTTTTTACGCGGAGTAATCCGGAATGGAATGATTACCCAAATATGGCCATTTTTTTATAAGCATTGGTGGTTCAGTGGTAGAATGCTCGCCTGCCACGCGGGCGGCCCGGGTTCGATTCCCGGCCGATGCATTTTTTTTACAATTTTTAAAACTTATTTATATTATCTATCTATATTAATAAAATGGAAATTTCATAAGTGGACATCACTAAAAACTTTCGTTACAATGCATCAATTTCAACCAAATTTTCAACATTTATGTAAAAAGAGATGGAGCAGGTTTTGCTTAACATTAAAATATATTTCCTAACATTAACATGCGTAACTTCGCTGTTATCGATTAAATACAAAAAAAAAAAATCAACAGAGTTAATTTTATTTATATATAAATACAAAATTAAAATTCAACAGAGTTAATTTTTTTACATACTAGCTAATAATCTCAATCTAAAAAATATTCAAAACAAGCAATTTTAAGATAACACCATATGTAAAACAGTCGGCCAAGAAAACAACAACGATATTACATCTTTCTCACATATTCACACACAATCTTGATTAATAATTAAAACTAATCTTTAACATTGTTTATTATACTTCAACTTTTATTTCTACATTTGTTTTTAAATACCCAATTGTTTTATCATGTTTCTAATTTCGCCTAATAAATATACAAATTTATAGTGACCAACATATGCAAATTTTATCTTTGTTTTTTATTTAACTTGATATCGTAAACATAACATCCATTGTAAGCATTTTTCTGTTCACCTTCCGTGGTTTCTCTTTTCTCTGATAGTTTTTAGGTGTAGTATATTTTCTTATTACTAGACTACAAACATTCCCTCGAGAAAAACCTGGGCGAAGCCGGGTACATCCGCTAGTATATAATATAAATATATATTATTATATCAACTATATTAATTAAATCAAATACCTAACACTAATATAATACAATTTTTGCCATCACACACACTTTTTTCCTGTAGATTATGTGTTACTTATATATTGCTATTCTATGGCACTTCTAATATTTATTATTGATGTACTTTCAGTATGAAGGAAATTGCAATCGGGGGAATTCTCGGGCGAAGCCGGGTCATACGTCTAGTAATTATATATATATAAATGCATCATACTATGTACAATGAACATGTAGCCTCTGCCAGCGCAACATATGTCAACATGTGTAGACACGTGGTACATTTGCAACAAAAGCAGTTGCCAACTTCTACCCACCATGTTTGTTATGGCCTGTGCCACGTGTACACTATAGGAATAATAATACATTTTTAAATAATACCATAGTTAGGACAGTCAGGTAGATCAAAAAGGCGAAACTGCTGGGAGGGTTCACTACTGATGAGTCAAACTCTTCCAACTAATTCAATCTTCCTTTTAGTAGGTCTGCGTAAATTCACTTTTAAAAATTATTATGTTTATTTATTTGGTTAACCAAGGTTTCTCGAGCGCGTACTTTTCTTTATCCCTAGTACACGTGGTACAAGCCATGGTAATCATGGTGGGTAGAAGTAGGCGACTGCTTTTACTGTAAGTGCACCACATGTCTACACATGTGAAAAGCAAAGCGCGTACTGAAGTCACCAACTACCCGGGCTGTCCTTCTGTCATTTAAGTCTTCTTTGCTTTATTTGCAATGTCAGTGGAAGTACAATTTATCAGGTAGCTCCAATCAGATTTATTGTTTGGAAGATTTTCTAGGGATGCTGGACTAAGATTGGTGATCCCTAAGAAGGTGGCCGTCAGGAATCTTTGGTATTGTGGAAGGTTGGGCAGATGAGGAGGTGATCAACGGTTCAGTCTTTGCCTTGGCACTTTTAAAAAATAAAATAAAATAATAAGCGATGATAATAATAAATGCGTTCAATTTTACAGATAGGTGACGCTATCAGGTATGTACACTGCGTGACATTGAAAATGGAACACCAAGAAATAGTGGCCAGAAAATTATGCAAATTTCAGGGTAGACGCGCCTAACCGAGTTATGCAAATGATGTAAAATGCGCAGCTCTCGTGCGCACATGGAGTAAGATATAAGGGAAGGAACTTGCAGAAAGGACAGTATTCGTGTCGTTATTTCTTCAAGGAAAATCATTGTAGAAATTTTGTTCTTGTGTCAAAAGACACGTGTAATAACAGAGAATGCCAGGTCATCGTAAACGGAGGCAGTTCAAGCAGACAGACGCTTTTACGAGGGGCATGGTGATCGGACTGAAAAGGGCAGGTTGGTCCATACGTCAAATCGCAGCTGATACACACCTTGGTGCGTCCACGGTGCACCGACTGTGGAGAAGATGGTTGGAACAAGGAAATGTGGCAATTTATAGGAATGCCGGTGCAACCAGAGTGACGTCAGCACGTGTGGATCGGCGTATCCTTCGACAAGCAGTGGCGGCCCCGCAAGCCACTTGTACCGCCATCCTGCAACATGTGCAAGACACCCTAGATCATTCCATCTCGACCAGAACCATTTCCCGTCGATTGGTTGCTAATGGCTTGCACTCATGCCGTCCGCTAAGAAGACTGCCATTGACCCCACCGAATAGGCGCCAACGTTTGGAATGGTGCCGGGCTAGATCGACGTGGATGACGGAATGGCACAGGGTCGTGTTCTCAGATGAGTCGCGTTTCTGCTTGTCCAGTGATAGTCGCCGTGTACGCGTGTGGCGTCGACGTGGAGAAAGGTCCAATCCGGCAGCAATTGTGGAACGCCTCACCGTGCGACAACGTGGAATCATGGTTTGGGGCGCAATCGCGTATGATTCCAGGTCACCTTTACTACGTATTCAGGGCACTATGACGGCCCAACGATACGTTGATGATGTGCTGCGACCGGTGACACTCCCCTACCTTCAGGGGGTACCCAATGCCCTTTATCAGCAGGATAACGCCCGACCGCACACTGCTCGCATTAGCCAACAAGCTCTGCAAGATGTACAGATGCTTCCCTGGCCACCGTACTCTCCTGATCTCTCACCAATCGAGCACGTCTGGGACATCATTGGACGCCGTTTGCATGCCTTGCCACAGCCGCGTTCAGAAGACGAACTGTGGCAAATGGTTGAGAGGGAATAGAGAGCCATCCCTCAGGACGCCATCCGTACTCTGATTGACTCTCTACCTAGACGTGTTGCTGCGTGCATCGCCGTCCGCGGTGGTCCTACTTGCTACTAAGCCGACGCCGTTCTCGCTCTGTATTATGACTATCATTTTGAAATAAAGATCACTTATTGTTCGTCCCTGTCTCTCTCTGTCTGCCGAGTTTCATCACTTTCTGGCCACTATTTCTTGGTGTTCCATTTTCAATGTCACGCAGTGTATAAAAATGTATATTGTTATAAATATTTTAATGCGTCTTTTTTTTCATATGCAGATTTTTTGTTAGCTATATTACATTACATTACAAAAATGTGAGGTAAAATTTCATTCGGTGAATGTGAATTAGAATTGGTAACGGTATACCTAAAATTTTTGATGTAATATGAATCCACTGAATGTGGATTTTTTAACACTTAATTATTTGTTACTTTACATTTCAAATAAATTCTTTATTTTCTTTATAATTCAATTTATTGGTTGTTGATTTTTTGGTTGTGTTAATTTCGGCCATCGAGATTTTAACCTAGACCCACCAATAATACACACGCCTATAGTTTTATTAAGACCACCGGTCTAATACAGAATCACCACAGAAAGGAAGCATAGATGGGACCCCTATACTCCAGGCAGCACAGAACCCAACAACAGCCTCCAGGTCTGACGCATGTCTAGTGGCCACAAATTCCACCATGCATACGTTACAATAATATTGTTGTACTGGAGAGCTAAGGAACCTGGAGAAAAACATTCAGAAAACATTTTAACTGAATTTCATTGGACACTTAAATATTCGAAAAAAAGCTAACAATCCTCGTCTATTAGTCTAAAAAAACTGAGTTATAACAAAGCATGAATAATTAAAGAAGAAAATGTTAATAAAAATGCAAACGAAGATATAAAAAAAGCTAACAATCAAACTTATAAGAATTAATGTTATGATGCATTAGCGCGCCATCTGTTATCAAAATTCGAAACTATTATAGACGCGTATGATTCTTTTAAAAATTAAATAATTTATATTGTCCTTACTGCCCATTAATTTTTCCATTGCAGTAAGGGCAGTAGAAATTGTTTAATTTTTAAAAGAATCATACACACACATACACAAAAGCCTTTATTAGAGACTTGCCCCATACAGATTCTCCAAATTGGGTAAGGTAATAATCATCTTGTGTTTTTACATAGGTAGTAAGATAAAAATTGAACTGGCTTTACTCTTCGTCTCAAAGTCATTCAATTGTTGACTGATCCTTAAATAAAATAATCATACGCGTCTATAATAGTTTCGAATTTTCATGAGAATTAATGTTAACAAAACAATTGTATGTAAAAAAGTGAAATGAAAATAAAATAATTTTCTCTTACAGCGTAGGTTTCTCCTAGCAACAAGTAAGTCATTGTTATTTCTTATTCCTATACTACAGCTCTGATGGATAAACAGACCAACTCTCCCTAAGGGGGTTCAATGGAAGAATCGTATGAACCATAGATATTCGACAACCATGCCCCAGGAACGAATCCCACATAGGACACTTTCTTTTTCTGAAATAAAATATTGCTTCAATTCTCTTCACCCACTCATTCTTTCTAAAGTCCAACCACACCAGTGAGTGAAAATAACCAAACTGAGCTATTCCATCCTTCAGTGCTGCCTATATAAGCAGAATCGTCCAATACAGTATTAGAACTCTGAGAAGCGGTCTGGTGGATTAAATTGGCAAAACCGCTGGGAGGGTTCACCACTGATGAGCCAAGCCCTCCCATTATATTTTTGCATCGCAGTAAGGGCAGTAGAAGTTTGTATTATGCATAAAAGAAACATTCGTGCTTTTAAATCCTTTCATTTTATATGTATAGATGGCGCGTTATTGCTTTGTCTTAATTTATGAGCCATGACATATTTGTAAGTTCAAAAGTGGAACTGATTTCCGCATGTATAAATATGTGTTGTACTTACAATAAAAGCAAACGCGAACAACTACCCACCATGATTATCATGGTCTGTACTACGGATACTATGGATGATAATAATATCGCTCCATAACTAGATTACACATGATGGAATGAATATTGTAAATCAGATAACCTGAAAGAAATAACGATGTGACCATTACTTCCTAGAGAACCGCTCTAAACATCTATTTTAAAATAGCCTTCAAGAAAGCGGTTGAAGTCAATGATAAGAACAGGTTGAAGCATTAGCGCAGGCGTCATTTTGTACATCGTAAGTACTCCCATTCCTCGCTTTGCGTCGAGTTTACGTTCCAAAAAAACACGACGCAAATTGAAACGACGCAAAGTGAAAATAAATTGGCGCAATCAAAAACAAAGGTGTTGCCATATTTTAGGAGAAAAAATATTCAAAAAAATAATTAAAGACTCGAATCCAAAACAACGCAACTTCGAAAATCTAACGACGCACAGTGAAAATCCGTAAAAATTAAGCAGCGACGCAACTTCGAAAAAAAAAAAAAACGCAAAACGAAACGACGCAAAGCGAGGTATTGATGTACATTAATTACAAACAATTTTTAACGCAGTTATACATCTGTGACGGACACAAAAATTGATAAATATTTTATATAGATTTTTTTTATTTCTTTTTCATCTAAATTTGCTTGTTTGTTTATTAAGTTAAAACATTGTAAATTGTGTGTATGCAATCTGTTTATACACTTATAGACAAACTCTTAAGGATGTTGCATATTTTAAACATAAACCACTCCTTATTGGCTTATATAACGGTGGATTTATCATATATGTAAACTAGCCGAATGACCCGGGCAACGCCCGTGTTTTACCCGATTGAATGTTTTGATTCAAATACTATTTGTTACAATTATAAATTGGCGCCTTAAATATATCCCTAATGATAATAGTACTTACATATGTACATAAGTATGTGTATATATATACACCTTAATAGTACAAAAGCTACATACCTATACTTTCGATATTTGCGGACCTATAATGAGGTATTGTTAACAATATATTATTTAAGGAGCGACCCGCTCCAACACAATAGTTACAAAAACAACAAAGCGAGTGGGGGGGGGGGGGGGGGGGGGGGGCAAAGGTGGCGTGATCGTAGCCAACCAATAGGAAAGCGCCATTCCAAAAAAAAAAAAAAGCAAACGGTGACAGAGATGAAAAATAATTGATGACGCTCGTAACTGTATATAGAATTCGAACGTACGCCTTTAATGAATATATGTGAATGTGTGTGTACCTAGATACCATAAATAACACCAGAACATTAATAATATACATAGCACACTGTATATGCATAGGAAGGAAGTATTCAACGTTATTGATTTTTGAAAAAAATAATGGACGAATTGCTCCAATGAACTGAATATAAAAGAATTGAGAAGGTTTGGCTAATCCGCGTTGAACCTTCCCAACAATTTCACCAATTTAATCCTCCAGATTTAAGCTACAGCTATTGTATGTTGATTTTTCTTATATTGATTTCACTTGAAGGTTAACTCAGGGATTAAATTGATGAAATCGCTGGTAAGGTTCACCACTGATGAGCACATCCTTCCTAATTCTTTTTAATACTTAGTTCAATATAATGGTATAAATTCCCTTGTGAACTGTCGAATCCTGTATAGGGCGAGAGGCCCTAAATAAAGGCTTTGTTGTTTTTGTTGTATAATGGTATAAATTAGTCCATTATATTAAAATAACAAGAGCATTGAATGTTTCCACAGATTTCGCTATGTTTATTGCTTAATTCATACACACACAAAAACCTTTATTAGAGATCAAACCCCATACAGGATTCTCCCAATATAGCAATGGTTTTCATTGAACATAAAACAAGTACTATATACAATTCAACATGAGCCCAACAAAAGGAAAACTATTTACACATGTTTTTCATCCTTCTCGCCTTTTCACAAAATTTGTTTAAATCTATTGTGTCTACTTTTCACCGTTTCTGACAGCAGAGATTTATTACTTTGTTAAGATTTTGTATGGGGAATCAAGCCTATTTCCATCAGCTGAGTTTTACCAAGTATAGAGAAACAAATAAAATCCATTACATACAGTGAACCTCCATGAAGATAGAAAGTGAGGTTTCCAGCATACTTCATGAGTAATGATCATGTAGTGAAACACAAAAGTCAGCCATAATGGAATATCATTTCACACTCTTCTAAGCTCTTCACACAATTCCAGGCCATTCTGATATCGAACCAATCCTTTCTATGCTTTACCTCATCATTCTACAATGTGTATTTCTCAAGTAAGGCCAATAGATGATACTTAAAGTACATATCCTGAAAATTTTCATTTGCACATACATAGATCACAAATATGTATTTTTTTTTTTTATATCGTATCAGATATTTAGTCACATAATGGAAATTCGAGAAACTATTATAGACGCGTATGATTCTTTTAAAATTCAAACAATTTCTACTGTCCTTACTGCAATGAAAAATTAATGGGAGGGCCTGGCTCATCAGTGGGGAACCCTCCCAGCGGTTTCGCCAGTTTAATCTACCACGGAAGTGGAAAGTTATTTTAACTTGAGGATGAACTAATATGAGGTTCAACCAATATATAAGTTTAAGAAGCCTTTTTTTCGAGTTTCTTCTTAGCAATGACTTGTATATATCGAAGTCAAGCTTGTTAATGAGGACTGGACAGTTATCAATGCCAGGATATCCGCCATCTTATTTCCGTATGGTCCAATGTAAGAGAGCAGGGGATTTGCTGGAAGGTCATTGACGGATTCTGATATAGCGATTAGCTATTGAAAGGAAGACCGTTCAAAATCTTTGAACTCGTACAGAATTTGGTGAGTTCCTGAGTGGCCGATACAGAATTTATGAAAATACATTTCTTTCCACTTTCAACATGCCCAGAAAGGTCAGGGACAAGTTGATTGCAAACAAATATAGTTAAGGACTCTTTGATCCTTTGTCGCTCATGAGAGTCTTTCCTGTAGCTGAGTTCTTTATAAAGAATATAAAACAATCAGTATACATTTATATATAATTCTACTGTCCTATAAGCTTATGTCCATAGTCTTCTTGAAAACCATTTATGAGATTCCACCCCTCAGTGCTGCGTATATAAGCAGAATCGTCCAATACGGTATTAGAGCTCTGAGAAGCGGTCTGGTGGATTAAATTGGCGGAACCGCTGGGAGGTTTCACCACTGATGAGCCAGGCCCTTCCAATATATTTTTTTCATAGCAGTAAGGACAGTAGAAGTTTGTATTATGTATAAAAGAAACATTCGTGCTTTTAAATCCTTTCATTTTATACATATGTACATAGTTTGCTTGAATACCATTTCTGAGATTCTATCCTTCAGTGTAGCATATATAAGCAGAATCTTCCAATACAGTATTAGAGCTCAAAAAAGCGGTCTGGTAGATTAAACTGGCGAAACCGCTGGGAGGGTTCACCACTGATGAGTCAAGCCCTCCCAATATTTTTCATCGTAGTAAGGATAGTAGAAGTTTGATTGTGATGTGCGAAAGAAACATTAGCGTCTTGATATTTTCATTTGCTATATATGGAGGTCACGTTATTGCTTTATATAAATTTATGTCTAACTGGCCTTGTCCTTATTGTTTGCGGAAGAGCATTGCTCAATGCAAATATTATATCAATTTTATAGCTCCAAAATACGCCAAATTGTTTCATATTTGTCTATTTTTAGGCTTTAAATGACTAATATGTATATATATATATAACCCGGCAAATTACTTTAAAGGAAAAGCACTTACAGCAATTAACGCCACACACCCAATATTAATAAAATCAAAAGCAAAGTCAATAAATTTATCAACCAAACTCTTTGATACAATAGTGAGAGCTGTCCTGATGTATGCCGCTCCATTGTGGGCAACAGAGCATAAAGATTTACTGGATAGTATACAAGACATATTTATCCGTAGGTTCCTGAATCTGCCCAGATACACTCCAGGCTACATAATCAGATTAGAAACCGGTCGTATCTCATTGAGTGTAACAGCCTTAAAATTAACCCTGAAGTATTGGCTGCGGGTGTTGAATATGAGCAGTGACAGATTGCCGCGTATATGTTTTAATAGAACACGGGAACTGTCTAATGCTTCGGGCACACCCATCGGTTTCATTAAAAAGCTCACCAATCTGCTTAACAATAATGGATCCCCTGCACTTGTTTCCTGTGATGATCCTGAAACGCTGAGGAGCGCGATTACAGGGCTCTTAAAAACAGCGGCAGACCAATCTATTCAAAACGACCTTACAAGAATGGATAAATCTAAGCTCTACTCTCACTACAAAAACATTCACATATCTTTCATGACGGAGGGATACCTTTTAGGGGATTTTCCTTTCCCGGTTGTAAGACTACTCGCACAAGTTAGAATACTTTCAAGTTTCTTTAGAGAAAACCACACCAAGATGCTCTGCGGTGAGGACCCGATTTGTACCTTCTGTAATTCAAAACTAAAAAATGAAATCACTCACTATATTTTTGATTGCTATGCTCTGAAAGAAGAAAGAAGAACCCTTATGCTCAAAACTGGGCAACTCTGTGCTTCACTTCCATCAACAATTGGCAATATGACCCAGAATAAGTATATTGCTACGGCGTTTTATGGTTTCCACAAGTCCGTATCTCAGAAGAAGGCCAAGTGACACTCACTCCTCACTTTCTTACTGCTACTCTTTTTGTGTTGTTTTTCTTGCTTCCCTCTTTCTCTTTCTTGTTTTTTTTTCTTTTTCTTCTGTATATATCGTTATTTCCTTTGTCTCACTGCTTTGTTCTTATGCATACCTCTGGTGAATCCTGTATAGGGTCAGTGACCCTGAATAAAGGCTTTTTGTTGTTGTTGTTGTTGTATATATATACAGCTACCAATATGCAAAATTTCTCAATTGCTTATTCAGTATTTTTGATGAAAAAAAGCAACAGATATTAATTCTTCCTGAGAAGAATAGATTCAGTAATTTGTGCAAAAAAGAGACAAATATTTCCTAATGAAAATAAAGATAATTGTTTATATGATCGTATTAAAACATTATCAATAATTCACATTATAGCTTTGAAGAAATTATAAAATTATCCCTGGGTTTTGCTAGTGGTATAAACAGTCTATTTTCGACAGCTACGACACGGGATCGAATCCCGCATTCAGTACTTATTTCTGAATAAAACGTTGATCCATTGGCCCCTGATTCTTGCAAAAGTCCAACCCCACCAGTGAGTCTAAGTAACAAAACGGGGCTATGGCCATCTTTTAAGGACAAAAGTCGAACTGCTTTATATAGGTGTAGACATGTGGTGCACTTGCAGTAAAATAAGTCGCTAACTATCCACTATGACTATTATAGCCTGTACCACGTGTATTAGTGAGGGGGATAGTAATGATAATATATGATAGTAATAATAATAA
Organism: Cordylochernes scorpioides; assembly: GCA_030710605.1. Taxonomy (NCBI): domain Eukaryota; kingdom Metazoa; phylum Arthropoda; class Arachnida; order Pseudoscorpiones; family Chernetidae; genus Cordylochernes; species Cordylochernes scorpioides. The sequence continues at coordinate 21,528,126 of CP092876.1, forward strand.
ACACCGTTTATACTCGTGTTTTGTCTCTCGTATAGGTCGCGTCAATAAATACGACGTCAAGTTTTTCCTGAACCTTGAGGTGAGGGGAGATAATCTTCTGATTATCTGGAGGATGACTCTTCGGTGTTGGGGAAGTCTCCTCGACTGTATATAATTGTACTTATCTTGTTTATATAGTTTCCCTCTTAACTCAATATGTAGGATTGGAAACAACGCTTCTTTCAGGGTGTTGCATTTACGGTGGCCAGCAATTTATATATATATATTATGATGCATTAGCACGCCATCTGTTATGAAAATTCGAAACTATTATATACGCGTATGATTCTTTAAAAAAAATAAACAGTTTCTACTGCCCTAACTGCAATGGAAAAATTAATGGAAGGGCCTGGCTCATCAGTGGTGAATCCTCCCAGCGGTTTCACCAGTTTAATCTACCATACCGCTGTTATATTGCATTTTTTCGATTTTCCTTTTATAGTGATACTGATGCTAGACTCTTGGAATGGGTATTTTAGATGAATTATGGACATAAGCTTTGAGGACAGTAGAATATTTTCATTGCAATAAGGGCAGTAGATATTGTTTTATTTTAAAAAGAATCATACGCGTCTATAATAGTTTCCAATTTTCATAACAGATGGCGCGCTAACGCGTCCAACCCCCACCAGTGAATACAAGTAACCAAACGGGGCTCTGGTACATTTGTAAGTGTAAAAATCTAACTTATTTCTACATGTTTAGACATGCGATGCAATTACAGAAAAGGCAGTCGCTAGTTAACAACCATGATTAGCATGACCTGTATCATGCGTATGTAAGTAATTTGTATATAAGTTTAAAAAAAGTAAAATCTTGAATAAACTTTAACATAAACTAACTTGCAAGGAACTTATTCACAACATCTTAAATCAATATGTATGACGGCTGAAGAGAATGGGAAGCTATACACATAATCTAATTGATGTAAATAATTATATGTAAATAATCTTTGTCAGGACTAGAATGACGAATCCTGTATGGGACTTTGATTCCAGTAAAAGGTTTGTTGCTGCTGTTGTATATAGTCACAGTGTAGAAAATACTATAATATACCTACTAACTTATAGGTTTCTCTCTGTATTCTTAGTTCTCTTCTCTTACTCTGTAAACTGGCGAATCCTTTATAGGACGAGAGGTCCACAAAAAAGGCTTTTGTTGTAAATCAATATGTGTGATGTGTATTAGTGGGTTTCAGAATTTATTTGTAAACTATAAAATCTATTGTAGTAGTGCTTAGTAGTTTTTGTATGAATATGGGAATATATTTGATGGAGAACCTGTAGCTAACTTCGTTGGTCTGAAAGAGTTCATTCACACGAAAGACCTTGCGGTGCCTGGTACTGCCAGGACAATACACCAGGTGGAACATGTACCTAGAATGGGAGTCCAGCAGGTTGTGAAATACTGAACCAGTTTTATAGATGCGATTTTTTTTATGGGAATATATTAATCTATAGATATGAAGGTCGCCTCTCCCGTCAAAATAGATGCTAAAACTAATCGCCATCTATTGACATCTCCGCAAACTTGCGAACTCAGGTCGGTGACAAAATCCCAACAACATCTTTGTAAAACTGAGAAGCGTCTACATGGATACTATGGATTCGGGCTAATGTCCATCCTCAGTACAGGGCAGGCTTTATTTCATTACACCCACAAGGAATCGAATGAAATGGCGCATAGTTTTAGGGTCTATTTTGACGGAAGATTTATTTTCATATAGATCTAGTTCTGTTGTTCTGGCTATAACAAACTCCAGATTGGTTTTCCAAAACATCCAGAGAAGTATAAGTAATGGCACTTTTTTTTTCTGATGAAAAAAAAAATGTTTTAATGGCCCCAGATTATTTCAAAAGTCCAACCCCCATCACTAAATACAAGTAACGAAACGGGACTCTGGTACATTTGTAAGTGCAAAAATCGAACTTATTTCTACATAGATGGAAAAATTGCCGGGAGGAAATTGATCCATAGAAGCATAAGGCGCTCAAAAACTGACGCCATCTATATTCTAGCCATAGATTTGGCCCAGCCACCTTGCCAGCAAAACACCTCTTTGGTAGATTGTGAAGATTCCATTAGATCCCGTGTGGATCTTATGGAATAAAGTCTGCCCTAGACTGACGAGGGCCATTAGCCCGAAACCATGGTCTCTAGGTGGACGCTTCTCAATTTGCCAATGCTGGTGTTGAGGCTTTGTCACCGACCCAAGGCCGCTAGTTTGCGGCGACGGTCAATAGATGGCGTCAGTTTTTGACGGGAGAAGCGCCCTATGCTTCTATGGATTATTTCTACATGTTTAGACATGCGATGCACTTACAGAAAAGGCAGTCTCTAGTTAACAACCATGATTAGTATGACCTGTATCATGAGTGTGTGAGTAATTTGTATATAAGTAAAAAAGTAAAACCTTGAATAAACTTTAACATAAACTAACTTACAGGGAACTTATTCACAACAATGATCATTGATTTAGATTTATTATCACAGGATTGATGATTTCGACAAATTACAAAAAGCAAAAAAAAAAAAAGTCGCAACTTTTTTTATTTTCTTGGTTAAAGAAGCTTTCGGGCAAGCCCTTCTTCAGCTAATATGTTTTTTTTTAGTTAACTGAAAAAGATCCTTTGCCGAAAGCTTCATTAACTAAGCAAATAAAAATAGTTGCGATGCGTCTTATGCCTTTTTTTTTTTGTAACTGATCCAGATAATTCATATCTCGCTAATGAAAATTCTGTGCAGTCTCTAGTCAAATTTGTCTGTAGCCTTTATATTTTCTTAAAAATTGAAAATGATTTGATCAGACTTCTTCTTCTTTCTTATCTCCACTCAATCATATTAGCTTTACAAGCTTGAGATCATGACTGGGTGAAGTAGAATGCGTCTGCCTTTGTCATTAAGACTGGGAGCACTACTCAGTGGCAGGCCGACTTAGCTCCAAAAGAAATGGCCGCCTCTGACATGAGGAACAGACGCTATGTGCAGCCGCTCCTAACATATAAACGCTGCTCATCCTGTATCCTTGGATTAGGAGTCCTTACAGGGTAATATCAGCCGGGCCAGCTGAGCTTAGGTTTTTTAGTGAGCTTCTTACTGCTCCCCCTCCTCCTTTTTCATTCAGACAACTTGGACTCTTCTAAGTCCAATTTCTCCATAACACAACAAAGATTGAGATTGAAATTTCTTTATTACATTGTCTATATAGGATTGTTGTAGTGTCCACTAAGTCTACTTTTGGCGACATTACGAACAAATATTCTTCAATTTGAACTGTTAATGATCATCACTCGCAGTTCATCTAGTGACCTTCCATCAGTTTTCTTGACCCCTTCTAGTCAGTTCATTGAAGATATTCCTCTCTTCTATCAAATTTTACTAACACCAACATCAACATGCGTGGTGTCGCTGGAGACCCACTGGTGATTCTCCACCAAACTGTGCAGAGCTGGCAGAGGCGCCATATTCATTGTACATAGTGTATATAGGGGGGAAAGTCCGACCACACCTCCCTGCGTTCCCCCCTGGACCCTTGGAATATTCGACCAAATTTTGGTTCGTTTCCAAGGTGACTAACGTGGCAACGGCACCCATTTTCCAATGAAGAGCAACTGTCCTGGTGTGGAACTAACACCTACTCACATATTCTCATGCCCAGCAATGGCCGCAGCCTTGCAGAAAATTGACTTAGACCCAGAGCAGTAGCTTTACACACCCAAGATGGTGGATATTGCTGCTGCTGTGATGGAGATGTATGGAGATATCTGAGACTCTTCTTTGGACACGACAACAACAACAACATAGTGTATATAATCCATATTATCTTTTTTTTTTTTAAATAGTGAAGACTGTGCACTTTACATGTATTGACAAGATGTCAATAAAATTATTTTAATTGTCAACATTTTTCTCTAAATCATTTACTCTTATTATGTACATGAAGTAGTTCAGTACGTATTTAAGATTATATAAGGTTAAATACAACAACAAAAAGCCTTTATTTAGGGTCACTGACCCTATACAGGATTCACCAAAGGTATGCATAAGAACAAAGCAGTGAGACAAAGGAAACAACGATATAGACAGAAGAAAAAGAAGAAAAAAAAAAGAGAAAGAAAAAAAAAACAAGAAAGAGAAAGAGAAAAGCAAGAAAGACAACACAAAAAGAGTAGCAGTAAGAAGGTGAGGAGTGAGTGTCACTTGGCCTTCTTCTGAGATATGGACTTGTGGAAACCATATAACGCCGTAGCAATATACTTATTCTGGGTCATATTGTCAATTATTGATGGGAGTGAAGCACAGAGTTGCCCAGTTTTGAGCATAAGGGTTCTTCTTTCTTCTTTCAGAGCAGAGCAATCAAAAATATAGTGAGTGATTTCATTTTTTAGTTTTGAATTACAGAAGGTACAAATCGGGTCCTCACCGCAGAGCATCTTGGTGTGGTTTTCTCTAAAAAAAACTTGAAAGTATTCTAACTTGTGCGAGTAGTCTTACAACCGGGAAAGGATATAAGGTTAAATACAGATAAATATATAGATAGAGTGAGATAGAGAGAGACTGGCTCACTATAAAATTTCCTTCTTTCCAATTTTATTTCTTTCTTCAAAAAATTTCTAGTTATATAAAAAAAGGCATCTTCTTATCGTACAACTGAAAGTATGCATGATGGCTTGCGCCATCTATCGGAATAAATATCAACTATTCTCGTTAATTTTTAATTATTCCAGAATTGGCCAAATACCCATTCTTGATTAATCAAGAAAAGCTAACCATGGACGCGTTTCGGGCTATTGGCCCTCATCAGCGTGGTACAAGCTGTACCTCAACAACCAAAAAACTGGTCATTCAAGGCATCCTGAAAAATAAATATCACAATTGTACTATTTTTTCACAATTTCTAGTTTGTTTATCTTTTTATTTCATAATAACGTGGCTGTAACTGAATGGAAAGTGAGTAAATTGCATCAACCCCTTAACATTTTATGTTTCGACATTTCTTGCGACCCACTTTCCCTCTCTTTTTCGAAATATAGAATAATATTATATAATGAGGGAGGAGAAGGTTTTATAAATCTGAAACAAAACATTCAGAACGTACATTGCTTTCGGTTTCTCCAACTGTCTTTGTCTAAATGCACATATACACTCATGGACAAAACTTAAGGAAGTTGTACTTTTCAGCATGCATATCGGGATTCAGACAATAACTAGAAATATATTACAGTGACCTTTATTGAAGACATGAGATAACCAAGTGTAAACAAAATTGCCTCTATCTTCTTAAAAAAAAAATAGACGACCGCCGACATCAAATACTTTTAACCTTCTTAAGTTTTATCTAATGAGTGTATTATCGCGCGCGGCGGATGAACCAATAAAAATATATTGGAAAGGCTTAGTACATCAGTAGTGAACCCTACCAGCAGTTTCGCTAATTCGAATTTTTATTCAAGGTTGATAAACACAATTTGGATTATAGCTACAAGAAAAAAATAAGACTTAATACAAATAGATTAATAGTATGTGACATTTTGTACGATTTTACAAAATTCTTTTGTACAAGTAAGTACAAGTTTGTACTTGTATGATAATGGTAACAACGCTGTTACCGAAACATCACACACTATTGATTTATTTAGAATAATATCTTAGTTTCTTTTAACTTATTCAAGGTATTTAACAAATCAATGAACATGAGTAATATATTGCTGCACCAAGTTGCAGCTTTGCAAGGTCGTCGTCCTTGGTTTCCGCTTTCTTGGTGTTATACACTAAGTTTCCCGATCGGGTTTCCATACTTAAAGCAAATAAATAAAAGTAAATAAAAATTCAAAAATAAAAAATAAATTACCTTTTAAAGTTATTGTGTTTATTTATTCGTTGTCTTCCTCGTAGGTCGTGATCCGTAGTCTTGGTCTAGGTCCTCTCTCGCTCCAATAACCAATCAAAGTATATATACAATAAATATTACAAAAGGAATGAAACTATAAAAAGGAATGATGATAATCTAAATAATCTGTTTTAAATAAATATTAAATATCATTGAATATTTTGAATAAATGTAGAGCACATTGATGGAACAATATACAGATACTGTATTGAGCATACCTCAGCGGCCTGACGGATTAAATGGGAAAAACTGCTAGGAGAGTATAACCACTGTTGAGCCCTTTAAAACTTAAATTATTTAATTAAGATAGAGGCTGCCTAGCTGGAATTCATAGTTCTTAAAATTGAAGATTCTTCGGCCAGTAAATATTTTTATTAAGATTTACTGGCCGAATTATCTTTATTTTTAAAATTATTTCGATATTCTAATAAAATTAAAGTATGATTCTATTGATAACAGAGATAAAGTTATTTTATATTTTACAAAGATGGTTATTCACCAGATGTGTCTCATTCATGGCAGTAACATCAATCGACCATTCAATTAACATCTTTATTAAGATATTTAGTCTTATATCTAGGTTTTTCTAAGAGATACAGGGGAGAACAGATTGCTGAGGTGAACCAGATAGTTCCAGGCCGAGTCAGGAAGTAGGGACAGGACTGAAGTCTTGTACTCCAAGCAGTGTCTGTAGTCTGTGCAGCATATTGCCACGTGGAAAATTAGGGAAGACAAAAACTTCAGGAGGAGACAACAATTTATTTCAGGCAAGGACAAACTATGAATGGTAAACAAAAGATAAGCCACGTGGTAAATTTACAGAGTAGCAAAATATAAACATAAAAATGACCACTCTGTTAATAAAAATAATAAAATTAACAAATACTTTGTTACATAGCTTTTACCTATGGGAGCTGTGACCCACAGCTAGCAATTATTGTAGATACTGACATGGGTCTGACGTGCTTCTGCCAAAGATTCCATCGAAGTCTTGGAACTTTGTCCCTAGTACCTTTGCGTCATTTTTCTTGCGGCGTGAAGAGCGGCTTTGTCGTCGTATCGTCTATAGGGACATCGTCATCTTGGAGGGAAGTCTTGACTTTAGCACGGCGGTGGAATCCTGGAGTCAGTCTCCGAAAAATGTAGATCACAGCACCCATGGCTTCAAGGTCTCGGCGGTCTTCAGTTTGTCTTCCCTAACTTACCCAGCATCTCCACCAAAATGCCACGTGGAAAATTAGGGAAGACAAAAACTTCAGGAGGAGACAACAATTTATTACAGGCAAGGATAAACTATGAATGGTAAACAAAATATAAGCCACGTGGGAAATTTACAGAGTAGCAAAATATAAACCAAAAAATTGACCACTCTGTTAATAAAAATAATAAAATTTATCTTACATGCCAACAAACAGATAGGGTACATAGAGCAATGTACATAGAACAACCACAGCTAGATGAACACCATATACACCACTCAGCGATACTGGAACAAGGGACCCACACGGACCCTGTATAAACCACCGGAAGACTCCAGGGTTCCCAGAGGAAGAGGAAATCGTCCAATGTTGCCAGCTTCTCTAACTTTATGTCAGTGTTGCCAGTCGTTCACGAGTTGTTTCTATCTCAGCTCTATCTCTCCCATTCTCTCTTTCAGGACAATTATTCCTAAGAAGTTGTGAGTATCTTACTACAGTGCAAAATTCATTTAGGATTGTATAATGAATATTTAAATAATCAAATAACATTGGAGGTAATTAGGAAAGACAAACTTCAAGATGACACAGAAATTTATTTAAAAGCAACAAAATTAAATTTGACAAAAATAAGAAGAAACAATGAGGGAAGTTTACGCAGAGTAATTAAAATATATTAACATAAAAATAATAATTAATTAATATGAAAATTCGAAGCTATTATAGACGCGTAAGATTCTTTTTGAAATAAAACAATTTCTACTGTCCTTACTGCAATGATAAATCAATATGAAGCCTTGATAATCAGTGTTGAATCCTCCCAGAAGTTTTACCAATTTAATCTACCAGACAGCTTCTTAGAATTCTAATACTGTATTGGATCATTCTGCTTTTATATGCTACACTGAATTTTTTTTTTTGCTTATCCTTTGTACACGTGATACAGGCCATGCTAATCATGATGGGTAGAAGTAGGCGACTGCTTTTACTGTAAGTGCACCACATGTCTACACATGTGAAAAGCAGTTTGACTTTGCACTTACAAATATGCTAGAGCTCCGTTTGGTTACTTGCACTCGCTGGTGGGTTTAGACTTTTGCAAGAATCAAGAGCCATTGAGGCATTTTTTTTAAATCAGAAAAAAAGTGCCCAATGCGGGAATCGAACCCGGATCGAAGCGGTCGAAAACCAACGATTTAGATCATCCTTCCGCCGACCCCCAATAAAATAAATACTTTGACACAATATCATATATTTCAAACTAAAAATACAACCTTTCGCAATAAGTTTCTTTTATTATGATATTATAATAATTTAATATAAAGAAACTTATTGCGAAAGGTTGTATTTTTATTTTGAAATTTGTAGCGCCATTTTTTCGTTTACTTCTCAAATATCATATATAAATATATAAAGTAGAAAATCGTTATAACAACGTTTTTAAAACACCAATGTGTTATAACATCTTAAGAATAATAGAAAGTAATTTGAAATGTTGTGAATAAAAAAAAAAAAAAAATTGGCAGCTGTAACTGTAGTTTTTTTCCAAATCCTTAATTGTAAAGTCCAAAGTTTAAAGTCCTAAGTGTCTCTCTAGCCGTGGCTATTTTCAGATTCGTGTGACTGCATCTGTATAAAAATTGAATATAAATAGAATTTAATAAACATATAAAATATAAAATAAACATTTTTAATCAATATTCATATATACACTCATAGACAAAACTCAAGATAGTGGAAAATCTTTGACATCGCCAGTCCTCTATTTTTTTAGGGAGACAAAGGTTGTTCACACTTGGTTATCTCGTATGTCTTAAATAAAGGTCACTGTAATATCTTTCAGATTTATTGTCTGAATCCCGATATACATGCTAAAAGGTACAACTTCCTTAAAGTTTTGTCCATGAGTGTAATATCTTTCAGAGTTATTGTCTGAATCCCGATATACATGCTGAAAGGTACAACTTCCTTAAGTTTTGTCCATGAGTGTATCTTTCAGAGTTATTGTCTGAATCCCGATATACATGCTGAAAGGTACAACTTCCTTAAGTTTTGTCCATGAGTGTATCTTTCAGAGTTATTGTCTGAATCCCGATATACATGCTGAAAGGTACAACTTCCTTAAGTTTTGTCCATGAGTGTAATATCTTTCAGAGTTATTGTCTGAATCCCGATATACATGCTGAAAGGTACAGCTTCCTTAAGTTTGTCCATGAGTGTATATTTATACATAGTCGTAAATAGGTATTTAGCTAGTAAAGTGGATAGAGGTCAAGACTATGACCAAATTAAAGATGGGAATTTTACGCCGGCAGGTATTTTTTTTGTGATCACAAAAAGAAAAGTTATGGGAAAATGTTGCATAGTTTTCACGTCTATTTCGACGAAAGAGGTGATTTTTCAGATCAAAATCTTCCCGGAAAACACCAAAATGGAAGAAATATCTGAACTATGAAAGCATTCATTAGTTTAGATAACGATTTATAAGAAATTTGCATATGTTCATCATAAGAAAGTGTTCAAACAATACATATCAAAGGTTGATGAGATATCATCAGTAATCAACATGGTCAACAGTTGTTCAGGAAATGATTGGTGAAGGTCTTGTGATGCAAGATACAAGAATGACCGCCAAATTTCTCATGGCTAAAACTTTTGTTGCCTATGTGCTAATATATACCATTTTACAATGCTCTATGGTTCCGCCATGGCGAAATCCAAGGTTTATTTTATTCATATATTTATTCAAGATTGGGAGAAGAATGAAACCTGCTGAAGATCAACAGAACAAGATAAAAATAATTAGATAGGAAATAAGGTAGAACCTCTCTGTAAAGGATAACACCTAGTTGCAGAGCTAAAGTTTCATTTAAGGAGAGGTGTCTTATTACTGGATAGTTACTAATTAGAAAAATGGTAATTTTAGTGATGAAAACTGTCCTTTGTAGAGAGGTGTCCTCTAGCGTGAGTATCCTCTCATGGAGGTTCTACTGTTTATAAAGAGGAAATAGATTGTAAAAAAAGAATCTAAGGAGTTGAATTGATGGAAAGAGTGCGATAGTAAAAGAAGAAGAAATAGACTGGATGGTAAGGAAGTTACGAAGAAATAAAGTGAAGAGCCCAAGATATCGAAGCATTGCGATATTGGAAACCAGAACCTCTTCAAGAACACAAAGGTTAAGGAAGAATAATTCCAAAATTGCTCTTTTTCATAAAGAGTAAGGAGTTGATTACGCATCTACAGTGTTGATCAGTGAAAAGATAAAGTAAAGAAAAGGAAAAATACTCTTTTGATCATGTAGTAATAATGGACGAAAGTTAGGTATACCATTTCGATCCAGAGACCAACATTATGAACAAAGAACGAGAAATCAATCCTCTCTTTAGAATCCTAAAAAGGCCCGTTTACAACCATCAGAAAAGATGATCATGCTGTCACTTTTCTGGATTTGCAGATATATTAATATTATTATATGTCTAGCATAGTTCTCCCAAGTTGCCAGGATGTAGTGAATTATAGGATGAAACTAAGGCTTGATTCACAAACACTATTTATTCAACCTTTTACAGTTACAATAATATTGTTAATGGGAAGAGAGATAGACTATTACTGTGTACATGTTATAACTCTGTTGCCATTGACGCAGACCAAGGCTTAATTCATAAACGCCTTTTATTAATTATTTCACAGTTACAATAATATTGTTATAATAGGGGTAGGTATAGATTATTCTGTGTGTAATCAAGTCGTGCTATAACTGTTGCTTTAATATTAACTTAGATTCTATCGACTATTGAATAGAGAAACCAAGACTTAATTCATAAACATTATTTATTCATCCTTTTACAGTCACAATCATATTGTCGCGGAGATAAATAAAGCAAGGGCAAGTTTGGGGATAATTAATTTATTATAAGGGGTATTTATAGGGAGAGAGAGAGAAAGTACAACTTACCCTCAGTTAAAACTAATCCTGAATGAACCGCGTTAGCCACCGTCCCGTTTTTCTTATTTACAGATCAGCTTCCCAGAAGCCCCCACACCTGTGGTCCCCCCCGGGGTCCAGGGATGATTGACAGTTGTCCCATCTGGATGGAGCTACTTGACTTGTAGAAAAGTATTTATTATATTTTATATTTCGATATTTATATTATTTATATTTTGATACTCTCTCTGGAAACTTCCCTCATTGCTTATCTTGTATTTTATTATGATAGGTTGATTTTATTTTGGCCCTTAATAAATTGTTGTGTCATCCTGAAGTTTGTATTTCCTAATTTTCTATGTGGCAATATTGTTAATATAGGAGAAGAGATAGACTATTCTATGTACACAATATTATAACTAAAATGAAAATGGCATATCCTGACCAGGAGCACATGTGCTTTACAGAAGGCAGAATGCCATCTGGTGGAACAGAAATCAATTAATCATTGATTTAGACTGTTCCCTGATATTTGGCCAACCCAATTTCTTGATAAATCAAGAATTTTTTTTCTTTTTCTTCTGTCTATATCGTTGTTTCCTTTGTCTCACTGCTTTGTTCTTATGCATACCTCTGGTGAATCCTGTATAGGGTCAGTGACCCTAAATAAAGACTTTTTGTTGTTGTTGTGTTGTTGATAAATCAAGAAAAGCCATCCACGAACGCGTTTCGCGCTTTTTGGTGCTCGTCAGCGTGAAGTAGGCTGAACCAATACTTTGTTATAACTCTGTATCTTTTATATTGACATAGATTCTATCTACTATTGAATAGAGAAACCAAGACCTCACCAAGTCTTACTACCAGTTGAATACTATGGCTACATGGATCAATCATCTTGGAAGATCTTAATTAAGGAAATACACCAGTCTTGGGAATAGTTAACAAACAAGGAAACTACCTATTTACATAGTCTTCTTATAATATACTGCGGCCTGTGATTGTAAAACGACACTTGAAGTTACACCGCATAAGTTTCTTTTTAAACGATAAATCAAATTTTTATTTCAAGGTAAAATAACGACTATTTTTAACCTTTTTGGATGAGGTATGAAAAGATGAATTATGAAGAGTAATGGCGATCGGAAAAATAAAAGTGTCCAGGGGCGGGAATCGAACCCACAACCTTCTGCTTACCGGGCAGGTGCCATGTCCACTAGGCTACCCTGGACGTATTCCTCCGATCGTAACTAATTATATACGCAGTATATTATATTGTATAATAAGTTACTTTAAATATTAGTTACGATCGGAGGAATACGTCCAGGGTAGCCTAGTGGACATGGCACCTGCCCGGTAAGCAGAAGGTTGTGGGTTCGATTCCCGCCCCTGGACACTTTTATTTTTCCGATCGCCATTACTCTTCATAATTCATCTTTTCATACCCCATCCAAAAAGGTTAAAAATAGTCGTTATTTTACCTTGAAATAAAAATTTGATTTATCGTTTAAAAAGAAACTTATGCGGTGTAACTTCAAGTGTCGTTTTATAGTCTTCTTATAGTCTATCTAAATGAAAGAGGAATCGGGTCGGTGGACGAGTGGTGTAAACCGTCAGTTTTCAACAGCCACGACCTGGGATCGATTCTCGCATGGGCAATTTTTTTTTCTAATAAAAAAAAAATTAGCACAATATCCCCTGATTCTTATAATAGTCTAACCCCATCAGTGAGTGCGAGTAACTAAACGGTGCTCTGGTAAGTACAAAAGTCGAAAAGTTTTCTACATGTGTAGACATTTGGTTTAATTACAGTAAAATAATTTGCTCTAATTATCATAATCAGTACTACGTGTACTAAGAATATTTTTTGAATTTTTTAAAAATAAAAATGATTCAAACACAGCTCCGTATTACGCATAGATAGTGCACTTTACTGACTCACCCATAATTTAAGGAAATATTGTTACTGGACATGGAAGTTTGTTGGAAAATTTCCACGAGGCTTTAAAGGAGAGGCGTCATGGAAAACTTACCAAGGGCGTCTTCTTTTTGGATGATAGCTATCTTACTCTTTCTCTATATATATAAAACATAAGAGGTTATCTCAAGTATTGAATTAATTCTATTGATTCCATTTTTACCGGACTTCATCCTCTTTTTAAGAGTGAAACGATCATTGAAATCTTATCAATAGACGGAGGGGGAAAAGACAGATGTTTCAAAGCTATTTATTACCATATATAACCATGAAATTATTGGACAGTTTGTCCTTATAGAGTATGGACAGGTCAAGAGCTATATGCAAATAACAGATTAACCACTCCACATAAAGTCCTATTTACAACCGTAGGGAATACATAGTCCAGGAAACAAAAATTCAAACACACAATTTAAAGGAATTTCTTAACCTCAATAAAAAAGACTCATCTAAGAAGTTGTAATATATCCCTTTTTATATAATACTAGACGGGTGACCCGGGCATCGCCCCGGGATTGACCTGTGTGCATATCTACCCGAGTAATATATATTTAGATAAGATTTTTTTTTTATAATTGTTTGTTATTAGCATTATCTATTTGTTTGCATCAGCATAATTTAAACTAATCTTTGATAGAGGGCGCTGTTCGTGAGCTAAGTAGAATAATTTGAACATATAGTTTTAATAATTGATTTATATATTTTTAAAATAGCCTAGCGTCTTCCCCGTATTTTTTAACCTATGTATGGAAATTTTGGTTTGAATTAGTGAACTAGTGCGAATTTGTATACCGGACATACAAACAAACAAACATACAAACATTGATTTTTATATATATAGATATTTCCTTTGATATTTTTCAAATTCCAATTTTCATAATATATCTTTATCATTAAATATTGTAGAAGATTATTTATTATTCTATGAAAAGTGTTTTTTGAATTTCGATATTTGTATTTTGATACTCTGTAAAATTTTCTCATTGTCTCTCTGCTATTTTATTAGTCTTAATTAGGTTTACAATAAATAAATTTCTGTGTCAATTCTAACGTTTATCTTTTCAAATTTTCTACGTTACAATATTAAAAAAAGAGAAAATATTGTTTTACCTAAATAAAATATCGTTAAATAGTTTCTATTTATATATTTATTAATATATCCTTTAATAAAAATTTTATAAATTACCGCAAGTTTTTCTAAGTAAATTTATTTGGAGTTTTTTTTTTAGCTTTCGGGGCTTGCCCTTTCTCAAACTATTGTTCATATAAATGGAAGATACAGTGAAGAAAATGAAAAGTACACACACAGGGGAAAAAACTTAAGGAAGTTGTACCTTTAACATGTATTTCGAGATTCAGACAATAACCCTGAAAGATATTTGATACACAGTGACCTTTATTGAAGACACACGAGATAACCAAGTGTGAACAACCTCTGTCTCCTTAAAAAAAAAAAGACAATCGGCGAAATCATATTATGAAACTTCCTTAAGTTTTATCCATGAGTTTAAATCTTCCATTTTAAATACAGGTTGAGAAAGGAACACAAGAACGGAAAGCTTCCAAGTTATTTAAAAACAAAACTTGCGGTAAAAGTAATTTATATAATTTTATATCAACATAGCATCACACAATTGCCAAAAATTTCAAATTTACTCTCATAATACTGATAAATATATGTAAAAGATGACCACACAATCCCTATATATATAAAAGTCAGTGTATGTATGTATGTGTGTATCTATGTCGGCTATACACGTCCACAATACGTAACTAATCTGACTGAAATTTTAACAGTATATAGAGTAGAATCTGGAAAAACTTATAGTGAAAATTTCAGGTCTCTATCCCGAATATTCTTCGAGTTATTTGCAAATTGCGTTGCAAATTTGCCTTTTCGCTCGCAAGCAGCGCCTCTAGCGGTGAAGATGGGAGGTAATATCAGCTGACCTAATGTACGTGTAAAACGTGTTTTTACAGAACATAGAGAAAAATCTGGAAGAGATATTTATCAGATTTTTTGCCAATAAAAAATGAAATTGACAGGTTCTGGGCAAAAATAGTTGTTTTTTTAGTCAGAAAATGATGATGACAATATTGCTGTATTATTTTTGATTATCAGATACAAAATTATATCGGGAAAAATTCCAAAAAGCAGAGACCACGGGTGAAACAAGTTCATTTTTTCTGTACGCAGGAACAAAATTCTAACAGAAAAACATTCATTCGAGCAGAAAACAAAAGCCAGATCATCTTTCTATAAAAATATCGCTTCTCAGACACAAAGTTTGGAGCGGGACGTTTCACAAAAGTGACATCCACGGCGCCAATTTATAATTGTAACGAATAGTATTTGAATAAAAACATTTAATCGGGTAAAACCCGGGCATTGCCCGGGTCATTCGGCTAGTCTATATATATAAAAATGAATGTGTGTGTGTGGTGTGTCTATCCTTTATGCCTGACCAAACCACTCATTGTAACGCCATGAAATTTTGGGAAGTTATTTAGTATAGTACTGGGAAGGTTTTTGAAAAATAATATCTTGAATATACTTAGAGTTATTTGCAAATTTGTAGATTTAACTCGAAAGCAGCGCCCCCATTGCGACGATGTTAACAAGTTTTTTTATCTGTAAGTTTTATTATCACTAAGTTTATTATCTTAAAGATTATTTATCAAAAGTAAGATTTTCTACCTATTAATTGCGCACAAGTCAAAGTTAGTTTTTTCATTTATCTACAACATATATATTGGGAGAATAGATAAAATGATGATTTTATAATGAAGAAAATTAGGAAAGACAAAATTCAGGATGACACGGCAATTTATTTGAGACAAGAATAATGATACAATTCCAAGGCAAAGATACTATTCCTTTAACTTCCAATTACCGAGGGAACAAATTAATATTGATTTTATTCAACTTATCGAGTATTTTTCAAGGGACCGGGAAAAATGTTCACTAGATAAAACGATGATTTTGTAATGTAGAAAATTAGGAAAGACAAAATTCAGGATGACAGGGCAATTTATTTGAGACAAGAATAATGATACAATTCCAAGGCAAAGATACTATTCCTTTAACTTCCAATTACCGAGGGAACCAATTAATATTGATTTTATTCAACTTATCGAGTATTTTTCAAGGGACCGGGAAAAATGTTCACTTTATCGAGAGATTCAAATTTACGAATTTCAAATTATCAAAATATATCTATTATTATTATTATTATTTTTAACCTTGAAGTATTGGCTGCGGGTGTTGAATATGAGCAGTGACAGATTGCCGCGTATATGTTTTAATAGAACACGGGAACTGTCTAATGCTTCGGGCACACCCATCGGTTTCATTAAAAAGTTCACCAATCTGCTTAACAATAATGGATCCCCTGCACTTGTTTCCTGTGATGATCCTGAAACGCTGAGGAGCGCGATTACAGGGCTCTTAAAAACAGCGGCAGACCAATCTATACAAAACGACCTTACAAGAATGGACAAATCTAAGCTATACTCTCACTACAAAGACATTCACATATCTTTCATGACGGAGGGATACCTTTTAGGGGATTTTCCTTTCCCGGTTGTAAGACTACTCGCACAAGTTAGAATACTTTCAAGTTTTTTTTAGAGAAAACCACACCAAGATGCTCTGCGGTGAGGACCCGATTTGTACCTTCTGTAATTCAAAACTAAAAAATGAAATCACTCACTATATTTTTGATTGCTATGCTCTGAAAGAAGAAAGAAGAACCCTTATGCTCAAAACTGGGCAACTCTGTGCTTTACTTCCATCAATAATTGACAATATGACCCAGAATAAGTATATTGCTACGGCGTTTTATGGTTTCCACAAGTCCATATCTCAGAAGAAGGCCAAGTGACACTCACTCCTCACTTTCTTACTGCTACTCTTTTTGTGTTATTTTTCTTGCTTCCCTCTTTCTTGTTTTTTTTTTTCTTTCTTCTGTATATATCGTTATTTCCTTTGTCTCACTGCTTTGTTCTTATGCATACCTCTGGTGAATCCTGTATAGGGTCAGTGACCCTGAATAAAGGCTTTTTGTTGTTGTTGTATCTATTATTTTTAAAAATAAGTTTATAGAGAATTGTTTTAAAAAAATTTCGTTAGACAAACCTTTACTCGGCAAAACCCTGGCGAAGCCGGGTACATCCGCTAGTATATATATAATATTTCGATTAATAATCACAGACTACAAAGGAAATTAAATCTACCCACTTGAAATGTACCCTAAAAATAAACAAAATATAAATATAAAATTTGTAACAATCAAATTTACTGGCAATGTGTTTATTTTTAATAATAGCAACAAATATTATCTCTACAGACCATACTATAATGATAAAAGTTATTGAATTAGAGGGCTTTGGCTCATAAGTGGTGAACCTTCTCAGCGGTTTCGCCAAATTATTCGCCAATTTCACCACTGATGAGCCAATCCATCTCATTTACAATAACTTTTATTATTGTAGTAAGGCCTGTAGAGATAATATTTTATGATATTATTGAAAAGAAACATATTTATTGTTCTTGTTCCAAAATAAATTTATTAGGTACCGCTCAAAAAGAGCACCCTAGTTTATGATATTTGCAACAATGAATAATATGTGAAGGTTATTCACATATTAAACAAAATGTTAACACGGGATACAATCCCGGTTCATGGCTGTCGGGAATATAGGGTGTTACCTACTTGGCCACCGATTCTTTCAGACATACATTTCCAGTAAATTTAATTGTTACAAATTTTATCGATAGATGACAATTGAATTTATAAAAATATAAATATAATATTGCCACGTGAAAAATTAGGAAAGACAAACTTCATTACGACACAGCAATTTGTTTAAGACAAGAACAAACTATGAAGGATAAACAAAAGATAAGTAATGAGGGAAGTTTACAGAGTAGCAAAAGATAAACATAAAAAAATAATACTCTGTTAATAAAATAATAAATACTTTGCTACCATATTGCCACGTGTAAAATTAGGGAAGACAAAAACGTCAGGAGGAAACAACAATTTGTTTAAGACAAGAACAAACTATGAATGATAAACAAAAGATAAGCAACGAAGGAAGTGTACAGAGTATAGCAAAATATAAACATAAAAAATGATACTCTGTTGATAAAATAACTTTACTACAATATTAAAACCAATTTTCTATTTATCTAAAAAAAAATTCAATATGAACATACAAAATATGATAATGGTAACTATAGTAAAAATAGTGATGTTATGATATTCAAATGATAAATGCCATGAAACTGTTTCTTATCGCAATAACCTTGATCTTTTAATGGGCGTCTGGGACCTTGAGGAGCTTGTCAGATGTGGAGCACTGATGCTGGGGACAAGGACAATTGTCACATTGATGGACAAAGTGGACTAATCTTTTATCTTGGTCACTCTCTCTCAGTATGTCCTTCGTCGAGGTAAGGTCACATTGTTTATACACTGATTAGCAAAAGAGGAAGATCATAATTTCACAGATATCTGTCAAAAAATTTCAAATGATTGGTTAATTTTGTCAAAACTTAGAGATAATAAAAATAATTTATACTGGCCGAAGTATTTTTAATTTTAAGAACTGGTTAAAATTTGTTCAAATAAGTATTACACCGATATTTATTCATTGATTTACATAAAACTTCGCTTTTGCCAGTCCCAAGCCCGGATTAAAAAGGAGGAGGGGGAGCAGTAACAAGCTCACTAAAAAACCTGGGTTCAGCTGGCCCGGCTGATAGTACCATGTAAGGGCTCCTAATCCAGGGATACAGGATGAGCAGCGTTTGTACTCCATGTTAGGAACGGCTGCACATGGCGTCTGTTCCTCATGTCAGAGGTGGCCATTTCTTTTGGAGCTAAGTCGGCCTGCCACTGAGTAGTGCTCTCAGTCTTAATGACAAAGGCAGACGCATTCTACTTCACCCAGCGTGGAGATAAGAAAGAAGAAGAAACCCATCATGTCATCGATTTGCATAAAACCCATCATGTATAGATGTTTTAAAATACGAATATGTAAAGTAAGAGTAATTGATGAGTTTTGAACTTACTTATTTACATATATTAATTCAATATGTAATATATATGCAAATTTATTTTAATAAACTATCTGTAAATCTATATATATATATAAAAATGAATGTATGTGTGTGTGTCTGTTTGTCCTTTATGCCTGACCAAACCACTCATTGGAACGCCATGAAACTTTGGGAAGTTATTTAGTATAGTACTGGGAAGGTTTCTAGCAAATAAAATTTTTGAAATAACCTTTCGCTTTAAAATAATCAAGATAAATATTCTAATTTATCTGTTATAATTCAACAATCTGCTCTAAATATTATCATGATGATACGATGATTTTGTAATGTAGAAAATTAGGAAAGACAAAATTCAGGATGACATGGCAATTTATTTGAGACAAGAATAATGATACAATTCCAAGGCAAGATACTATTCCTTTAACTTCCAATTACCGAGGGAACCAATTAATATTGATTTTATTCAACTTATCGAGTATTTTTCAAGGGACCGGGAAAAAATGTTCACTTTATCGAGAGATTCGTTAGACAAACCGTTACTCGGGTAAAACCCGGGCGAAGCCGGGTACGTCCGCTAGTTATATATAAAAAAAACACTATTTTGTGTTGTCTATTTTTTAACCGTTGCATATCAATGTGTATGTTCTAACCTGATATAGCACAAAAGTGAAATTGTATTGGGATCGGATGGATAAACTAAGAGAAAGGCATCTTCTGATTGTACAAGTGAAAGTTGCTGATGGCTTGCGCCATCTGTAGGTATAAAAATTAACTAATCGTTGGTTTTCAACTACACTGCTGGTCACCCAAATTGAAACACGAAGAAAGACAAGAGATATCACAACACAATTTATTTTGTAGATAACATTTATTTATTTATTTCAATTCAAAACGCTATATCCCCCTAGGGACACTTGCGCTAAATGTACATACAAATATAACAAAGAAAATATTCAACATGGAAAGATACACAGAAAGCGACTTAAAAAGATTCATAAATACTATTTACATATAGAGATATTCTTTGAATTTTATTTACAGTTATATCATTAAATTAAAAAATATATACATATATACACACATATACACGCATACACCTATATATTGTTTACAACCACAAGATATGTCTAATATTTCCTTGAGATTGTATACATTGTTGACCAAGTATCAAATGATTAAATTTATAGACTTCTGTGAAGTGTGGTTCCTGCTAGAATCAGTAGCCAGAGTAGCCACCATTGTTGGAGATCACCGCTGCCACACGCCTCGGCATTGATTCAAAGAGACTTTGGATGGTTTATTGCAAATGGTCAGAGGGCAACGTACTGTATTCTGTGACGTACATCCTGAACGGATCGTTTTAAGACGGGTCTGTGACTATCAGTAATCCTGCTGACACCTTAAAAGGAAATGGATTTGGGAAAAACTATCAGTTCGGGGTGTTCAATGGGCAACGTAGGTGGTGTTATTCTAATTCAAAATAGATTTACGCCATTCTATATAGGAATTCTCTGATGACAGGATCTTATGGGGGGGGGGGGGGGGTCATGAATCCTAAGAGACTTTGGATGTGTTCTTGGGGTACATCAGATTATTTATTTACTAGAATAATAGTCAAATACCTTTTATTGATTAATCAAGTACAGATATTGGCCAATAATCTAGTATAATTGGAAATAAGCGATTAATTGATATTCATTCCTACAAATTGCTCAAGCCATCAGCAACTTTCACAATCAGGAAATGCTTTCTTTTTCTTAACTAATCTGATTTACACACACTCTCATGGACAACTTAAGGAAGTGGAGTGTCTTTGAGTGTCGCCAGTTATCTTTATTTATTTTTGAAGGAGACAGAGTCAATTTTATTCACACTTGGTTATCTCGTTATGTCTTCAATAAAGGTCACTCTAAATATCTTTCAGAGTTATTGTCTCAATCTCGATTTATATATGCAAAAAAGTACAAATTCCTTGAGTTTTGTCTATGAGTGTATGTGTTTCCATAGTAACTTATTAGATGATTAGATAATGGATACACATCTTTTGTTAATTGTCCCGTTTTCGGTTTCTAATAGAAATGTTCATGATTATATCTCACAACGCAATATTGTGGTCATTTACAATAATTATTCTTAAATTGCTGGTTCAGTCGACTAATGTGATCAGTCCTTGGAGAGTTTCGCCAGTTCTCGTTTAAAATCCTTTTTCTTCAAAATGATAATAATAAAATTTGGTATATACCAGTATTTTAATTTTATTTTTTCACTCAAATTTATTTAGATAAAAGTATGTATTAATCTATATAGCTATCCTTTAAACCTTCACGGTCCACGAAAATGTTTCCCAAATTTTACTGATTTGGGGATCAAAAAGATATGGAAAGGTTATTTTACTATATTTATAGGCTATATACAGGATATTTTAATAGATGATTATTCTCCGTGGAAACATCTTGTCTCATTGTAAACATCCATTATGTTCTTGCCAGTATGCAGATGTCCAGGTTTCCAAACACTAGCAACAAGCCACTCTTCTAGATTGGAGAAGGTCGTGTCTCGGCCATCTGGAACAGTCAAGTATTATAACAAGACATTTGGAATATCCTGTAATACTAATAACGATATTCTATTACTACACTCTCTCTCTCTCTTTCTCTAGAAAGACAAACAATAATAAGATGAATATATTAAGAAAAAGGAATCTCCTGATCGTGCAAGTAGCAAGCCATCAGCAACCTTTTAGTTGCAAGATCAGGCGATCTCTTTCTTAAAATAACATTTATTGGGCAAATACAACAACAACAACAACAAAAAGCCTTTATTTAGGTTCACTGACCCTATACAGGATTCACCAGAGGTATGCATAAGAACAAAGCAGTGAGACAAAGGAAATAACGATATAGACAGAAGAAAAAGAAGAAAAAAAAAACAAGAAAGAGAAAGAGGGAAGCAAGAAAAACAACACAAAAAGAGTAGCAGTAAGAAAGTGAGGAGTGAGTGTCACTTGGCCTTCTTCTGAGATATTATTGGGCAAATACATTTACTGGGAATATAACAAGAGATTAAACTTCCAAGAAATATGGAGATATGGATCCTGAGAAATCAGTACTCAGAAGAACCACCTCTGACAGCAATAACATCACTTATACGTTTGGGTATTGAGTTAAACAGAGATTGGATGACATGTACAGGTAGAGATTACCATGCAGCTTCAACAAGATGTCACAGTTCATTAACATTAGTGACTGGCTTGTGGTGACGAGCCTGTCTCTTTCTAACCATTGACCAGACGTTTTCTATTGGTGACAGATCAGGAGAACGTACTAGTCAGGGCATCAGATGAACATTTAAGGTATGTAGAAAGCCCCGTACAATACCGGCAACATGTGGTCGTGAATTATCCTTCTGAAACATAGTGTTTCCCAGGCCTCGAATAAAGGGCACTGCCATGGGCCTTAAAACATAAGAAATGTAACGGAGGCTGTTTAAAGTGAAGGGAATACGAATAAGAGATGACCGAGACGTGTATCCAATGGCATCCTATACCATCACTCAAGGTGATGTACCAGTATGACGATGTCGAATACATTCTGGTAATGTGCTTTATTCACGATGGCATCAAACACGAATGCACCCATTATGGCGCGGCTAACAGAACTTTAATTCGTCTGAAACCATGTCACACCATTCACTCCGTACAGGTTTGTGATTGATCACACCATTGAAGGCGCTCCCGTCTGTGATGTAACGTAAAGGGTAGCCAAAGCCATGGTCGCCGAGCTGACAGTCCATGCTGCTGTCCAAACGTCGTCGAACTGCTTGTGTAGGCAGATTTTGACTTGTAAACGTCTTCATTTCTTGACTCAAGACTTTTGACGTGGCTATACGATCCATTAAGCCCATGCAAGTAACATGTAGGTCTTCTCGGCTGTTAGTGATAGCGGGCCGTCGTTCATTATGACCGTCCTGAACCCATCGATTCTATATTCTGCTAACAGTCATGGGATCTCGACAGCAGCAATACTGCAATACGATAAACCGCAATCCTGGTAGGCTACAATTCTACTTATATCAAACTCAGAAACATATTGGTAAGTATTTCTACATCCTACACGAAGCATTACGACAACTTTTCACAACGAAACAATGTTTCAAATACAATTTCTGTATGAGAAACTTGCTGCACAATCTCTTTTCAACATAAAGAACGAATTAACAGTTGTAAAATATTAGATAGCGGTTGTGTGTGTAAGAAATTGAAAAACCTATTAAAATAGTTTAAATAAACATTGCATGGTTAAAATATATTAAATAACGATTGAAAAAGGTTATGTAACGCTTGTAAAGGATAGATAAAACAGCTGCAAAGAATTAAATAAAGATTGTAAAAGATTAGACAGCGGTTATGTGTTTAAGAAATTGAAAAACCTATTAAAATAGTTTAAATAAACGCTATATGGATAAATATATTAAATTACGATTGAAAAAGGTTATGTAACGCTTGTAAAGGATGCAGAAAACAGCTGTAAAGTACGATATAATGGTTGTGAAAGATTAGATAGCAATTGTATGTGTAAGAAGTTAAAATACCAAATGAAATAAATTAAATAAACGCTGTATGGATAAATAGATTAAATATTGTAAAACGACATTTGAAAATTATCCCGCATGTGTTTCTTTTAAACGAAATATCGAAATTTATTTTTAAAGAGAAATAACGATTATTTCTAACCTTAGGGATAAAGGATGAATTGTGAAGCGTGATGATAAACGGAAAAATAAAGTGTCCACGATATGGTGTCCATTCCTGGACACTTTATTTTTCCGTTTATAATTACTCTTCACAATTCAACCTTTCATACCTCATCCTTAAGGTTAGAAATGGTCGTTATTTCTCCTTAAAAATAAATTTCGATTTTTCGTTTAAAAGAAACACATGCGGGATAATTTTCAAATGTCGTTTTACAATTAAAACCGCCTTATATTATAGATTAAATATTAATTGAAAGAGGTTATATAACATTTGATTACGATAGAGAAAACAGCTGTATGAAATCAGGTAGCAGTTGTAAAGGATGAGGTAATGGTCATAAAGAAATGACGTCTATAAACGAAGCAATATAATTCTCTACAGGTTCTCTCAGCTACCTAGTGGAATTTTCCACGGCTGGAATCCAAGACGGCTGAACCTGACCCAACCGGTAACGTTAGACACGACGGTACTGGAAGTCAGGACCTGGCTTCCGACATTTCCATATATGTCCTGGTACACTACAATTATTTATTTCCTCCATCCCTGGTCCACTACAATTCCTCCAGCGTACACCATTCATTTTGTGCGAACTATACAATCCACACTCTTAATAACAATATCAAAATAGAAGCAAAGGTCGCTTCTCCCGTCAAAATTAACGTCAAAAATAGACAATTTGATATAATTAAAATAATTTTCTAAATTTTGTTTTTTAAGCAGAAATAATGTAATATATTTTTCTATCAATATATAATGGCGCTCTGCCATCTAAAAAGCACATGTGCTCGTGGTCAGAAGATGCCTTCTTTATTTTTAACTAGACGAATGACCCGGGCAACGCCCGGGTTTACCCGATTAAATGTTTTATTCAAACATTATTCGTTACAATTATAAATTGGCGCCGTGGATGTCACTCTTGTGAAACGTCCCGTTCCAAACTTTACATGTACATTAGGTCAGCTGATATTACCTCCCATCTTCACCGCTAGAGGCGTGGTCGCGAGCTAAGTAGAATAATTTGAATATATAGTTTTAATAATTGATTTATATATTTTTTAAAATAGCCTATCGTCTTCCCCGTATTTTTTACCTATGTATGGAAATTTTGGTTTGAATTAGTGAACTACTGCGAATTTGTATACCGGACATACAAACAAACAAACAAACATACAAACATTAATTTTTATATATATAGATATCAACTCCTGACCCACTTATCTATTATTTTTTTCTATTGTTTTTTCATATAATTAGTATTTAAAATATCTATATAATAATGTGTATATAAATATTGTATTTATTATTAAATTGTTAACGTGATAATCCTGTTGAAGGATTGACAAGTCTGAAAGCTTGAAAATAAAAATTTGCACAAGAAACTTAACCCTGAAAGCTTTATTTATTTTATAATAAAATAATTTATCGACATCTTGTCAATACATGCAAAATTGCACAGTCTGCACTATTAAAAAAAAAGATGATTATATTATCATTACCCTTCACAATTCATCCTTTCATACCTCATCTCTAAGGTTAGAAATGATAGCGAGCCGCTCTACCATCTAAAAAGCACATGTGCTCGTGGTCAGGAGATGCCTTTTTTATTTTTAATATCAACACCTGACCCACTTATCTTTTATTTTTTTCTATTGTTTTTTTCATATATATATATGATATAATTCTATTCTAGATGTGTGAAAAGAATTAGCAGTAGTTTGTGGCCGTCTCCACTTCAATAATCATCTCTTTATTTTCCTCAAATCTTTTTAAACAAAACAAAATTTACATACACCATTTAGTTAAACAAAATAAAATTTACATTCTATCATTCAAAATGTATCACTACCCCCCACAAAAAAAAAAAATTGTATTAATTTTTTTCTCAACGGAGGTTGGGAGGGGATGGAAGGTAAAGGATAAGATACATTGCAAAAATTATATTACACAAGTAACCATATTGTTAGAGGTAAAAAGGCGACCAAAGCCTGTTAGTTGGGGAAAATCACAGGAAAAGGTGGCCATACAAAACCTAACTAACAATAGGCAGGAAAAAAAAAAATGATATGGACATTACATGTCTATGGAGACACTCTCCATGTAGAATCCCATTCCAGGGCAACTTTTTTTTGTTATTTTCCCGAAACCGGCAGTAGTTTCTCCAGGGGCTCTGTGGGGTGATCTGGAATTTTTTTTTCTTTAATGGAAGAGAATAAAACCTGAGGACTATCGGTGGAAGCTTGCTTGTTAGGTTCGATACCCAAGCATCCCTCCAAATCCTCTTCTTCCTGAAATGGGAATGGTGGTTCAGTATTGTCTTCAGTTACCGGATCCCAGAGCTTTACTTTAGAAATATTAACTATTGTTGCATGCTTATTTTCGGGTTGGCAAGGCTTATCTATTTCTATGGTTTGTGGTGAGGGTATGGAAATTATGGTGTATGGTTCTGGATAAAAGACTGGCATGAGCTTACCTTGACCTGATTGGTAAGGGATCTTATAAAGGACCTTATCCCCTATTTTTAGATTAGGCGTTTTATGGGATTCATTATATCTTTTTACCAATTTAAGATGTAATTTTTTCGGTATTTTCAGTTGCAATTTTCCTAGCCTCTTCTATGGGTGGATATGCTATTGTTAATTTATTGATATATGATGGCGTTATGCCAAAAAGTAAATAAACGGGAGGCATTTTAGTTATGGAATGAGGAATACTCCGATATTCTTCTAAGGCCTTTTGTAATAATTTGGGCCATGGTATTCTGGGATTTTGTTGATGGTGAAGTCTAAGCTTTGAGATAATTGTCGCATTCGCCCTCTCTACAAGCCCATTACACTGTGGGTGCGAAGGGGATGTCATCACGTGTTTTATGCCCTTTTCTTGTAGAAATTTGTTAAACCTTTGGGACACAAATGAGGGGTGCCTATCAGTAACGATAATTTTTGGTTTACCTACATTTAATAACTGATTTATTATATTGATGTACGTTGTTATAGACGTACTCTTAGAAGGATAAGCCCAGATGTATCTTGAGTGATGATCAACTATCACATGAAGACAATTCTTTGTACTGTTATAATCCCCTAATCCTAAAATACTGTCAAGGGCAACTACATCAAATGGTTTCTCAGCTAGTGGTAAATTACCCATGAGTCCATACGAAGGTGTAGTTGGCTTCTTTACAGACTGACATATTTTACATTTCAAAATATAATTTTTTATTTGTCCTATCATTCCTTTGAAATAATATTGAGTTGAGATAACTCTAGCCATTGAACTTATGCCTGGGTGTCCTAAACTTTCGTGAGCCCTGCTTATCAATTGTTGTTGTAAGGAGGGTGGTACTATAATCCTATCTCTATTTTTTAGCCTAATATAAGTAATACCGTTTTTAATGAAATATAGTTTAGATGAAGGCTTAAGTAATGATTTTTGTTCTTGTTCTATATTTTGAACAGTTAAGAAGCAGGTATATGGCAGTCGAGACAACATGTCGGCTTCATGATTTTCACATCCCTTATTATATTTAAATTCCAAATCATATTCTGATAATTTTAGCGCCCATCGGAATAATCTACCGTTAGTATGTTTGAAATTATTTAACCAAATTAATGCCTTATGGTCGGTATGAACTATCACATGTTGACCTGAAATATAGGGATGATATCTTTTACATGTTTCTATTATCGCCAATAATTCAAGTTCTGTTATTGTATACTTGGATTCTGCTCCCCTTAAAGCCCTACTATAAAACGCTATGGGTCTTAAGGTGCCATCAGGATACTCCTGTTTAAGTACGCCTCCTAAACCTGCAATACTAGCGTCGCAAAAGATATGTGTAGCTAACAATGGATTATAAATTTGGAGTATTGGTTTCGAAACTAATGCTTCTTTAAGGGCTTCAAAACTCCTCTGACACTCTTCACTCCACGTGAATTTTACATCTTTTTTCAATAGATCATTTAAAGGCGCTCTCAACTTATTAAAATTATCTATAAATTTTGCATAATGCGTAACGCTGCCCAAAAATGACCTTAAGCATCTAACATCACGAGGAGGGGGCAAAGATTTAATTATACCAACATTAGTACTTGAAGGAGAGATTTGATCTCCAAAAATTTCGTAACCCAAATAATTTATCTTTTGCATAAAAAACAAACATTTGTCTTTCCTAAGTTGGATACCTTCCTCTTGTAGGATTGCAAATATTTCCCCAAGGTGTTCTAAATGGGATTCGGTATCTTTTGAGAAAACCAATATATCGTCAAAGTAAGATATTATATTTTTAAGTTCATATTTCTGCAATATGGAAGTGAGGATCCTGTTAAAAATAGCAGGAGCTGTCCGCAATCCAAATGGTAATCTGCACCATTGGTAAGAGCCTTCTGTGGTGGTAAAGCAAGTAATAGGTTGATCTTTTTCATGTAAACCAATAGTCCAGTATGCACTTAGAATATCAAGGCACGAGAATACTTTTGAGCCTTGCACCTTTTGGATGATATTTTCAACTAAAGGAATTGGGAAACTATCTCCTATCAATTTTGAATTCAATTTCCTAAAGTCGATACATAGTCTAGATTTATCATTTTCTCCCTTTTTATGTGCTAAAGTTACTGGCGAACTATATGGAGAAGAAGCATGCCTAATAATCCCATATTTTAATAATTGCCTAATTTGTTCCTTAATTATTTCGGTGTCCCTGGGATTATGTCGATAAGGTCTGAGACAAACAGGAGTTTTATCTTTGAGTCTTAACCTGGGGGGATCTACTTTTAATGGTCTGATATTATACTTGTTTTCACCAAAAATATCATTATAGCGATTTAATAAAATGTAGAAATTATTCTTAAGTTTGTCATCATTATTTAGATAGCTGTCTTCTAGATTTGGCAAGGGTAAGGGTCGAAAGTTTGGTTGGTAAACGAGTTTAGATTTAAAACAAGAGGGGACATTTATGTTATATTGATCAATAGTTTTATCTAAAAGAGGTAACTTTTTTATGTGATTGCATTTTCCTGAAAGTTTTAAACAATAATTATGTTTTTTACAATATTTAACATTATTAGAAACACCAAAATATTTTTTGAGTTATCACAATATTGCAAAGCATTGAGTTCATCTTTAAAAAATGTATATTGAAATTTGGATAAAAACACATTATTTTGCATAATAACATTCTCATCAAAATCAATCTTTAGGTTAAAATATTTCAGGTACTTAGTGGATACTATCAGAAAATTCAAATTTGGATTATCAATAATATAGAATAACATATTGTTAGTTATATCTCCAATTCTGATCGTTAAACAAATGTGTCCAAATATTCCAATACGGTTAGATACAGTGCTAATTATATTAGGTGTGTTTGTTTGTTGTTGGCTAGAGTTATTTATCTTATCTAAAAGGCATTCAGGTAATAGGTGTACTGAAATAATATTAATGTCACTGCCGGAATCAAAGAGTAATAAATAGGTTCCCAAGAGCAATGAATCTACCCCAACGTCACTCATCACTCCTGGGCACCATCAATGTTGCCCTACATTACCTCGAAAGTCTTGGTAAAACTGCTTTCGCCGGGTTTCTTGTCGGTCGCCAACCTCTCTGCCGGGGCGGGCACCTGAAGGAAGAGAATCCTGTGAAGGCGTTGCATTCCTTGAGTCGACATTTTGAAAGTCCCGTCGATATCTGGGGCCATTAAAGGGTGAAGATGTCTCTTCCTGTCGAAATCCTTCTTCCAGGGAGGATGCAATCTTAATCCACAGGTCCAGACTAGCCGGATTGGCAGCGATCAAAAATGGTCTCAGCTTTGCGTTTACATTCGAAGAAAGCGCTTCCAGGGTCTGCTCCGAACTTATATTCAATATTTTTGCCAACTTCAGTTTATTAAAGTAGTAGTCCATAAGGGGTTGCGATGGTAGCTTCTTTTCAGTCCAAAACTGCCTCATCAATCCACTGGTCGATACCGGGAAAAAGGTATTCATAGCTTGGTGAAGTTCATCCAACGTGAACACGTCCTGGCACACCGAGGCGTATATCTCTAACGCTTTTCCCTTAAAGATGCTTGGAATCATCGTTAGAGCATCATTTTTCTGAATATTTTGAAGTTTGACTGTTCTTTCAAAAGATTTCGCCATTCTTGATACGTAAGGCCTGTATCCGGGTTGAAAATCGGCAAAATTTCTTTAATTGAACTGTCTACTCTCGCTCCGGTAACCTCTTCTTTCGGTAAAGTTTTCAAGTCTTTCTTCGATGTCATTTCGAATTTATTCCCGTAGGCAGCGATCCTGTCGACTAGCTGATATAATTCTATTCTAGATGTGTGAAAAGAATTAGCAGTCGTTTGTGGCCGTCTCCACTTCAATAATCATCTCTTTATTTTCCTCAAATCTTTTTAAACAAAACAAAATTTACATACACCATTTAGTTAAACAAAATAAAATTTACATTCTATCATTCAAAATGTATCATATATATATATATATGCATGATACTATGTACAAAGAATATGGCGCCTCTGCCACCGCTGCAGAGTTTGGTGGAGAATCACCAGCAGGTCTCCAGCGACACCACGTATTTCGTGATCTACAAAGAATACGTAGATCTCATGCTTCGAAGCTGAGGAGATGGTGATGGCATGGTCCTCGAGACCAACTGGACTCAAGATCAACGTCAAAAAACTGCATCTAGTTTTGACATTTATTTTAACGGAAGACCATTTCTTTTATAGATCAATTTTCTCTCTGCAAAATATCCATCAAACATAGGGTTATGGTACAAACAATGCATTTCATTTTATCACCTCAGTTTCTTATGTAAAGGTTATTGTTAGATGTTAAATATATATCTGTGAATATTTATTTTTGTTAATCTGTTGTGTTTGTAAAATACGTTATTTTAATTCTTTTGACCATAGGCCAAGATGTATAAATAGTTTTGTTGTTTTAAATAAAGTTAGTGTTAGTTTCAGTGTTAGAGAGTGTGTGTGTCTCATGGTGTTGGTGGGTTTGGATTGAAGGAAATACACGGGGTAGGCAGCAGCTAAGTGGAGCCTTATAAAGGAACAAATACAGTCCTCAAGAAATATAAAAGGAGCTTTCAGTTATGAAAAAGAATGAGCCACATACAATACCTGTTTATAGAATTTAAGACAAAAGGCTAACCTGTGTATACCATGGTTTCATGCTATGGCCCTCATCAGTACAGGGGCGGCTTCGATTTCATAACATTCTTGCGAGAGGGTTATGAGATAGGTCAAATTTGACAAAAAGGTGTTTTACTTGGGTTTTCTACGTGGCGGATGGATGAAGCAGCACAAGTAAGAGACTGCCCTGTAGTACGGTGTCATTAGCCGCTACGGTAACTATGAACAGGGAACTCTGAAATGTGGCTGACTAACGGGGCAATGGCCTCCTCCTCTTTCCATGAAGCAACAAAATCAGGAATTAACGGTCCATGATACTGTGTCCGAGGAAGCCGACGCGCTGGGGCCTACAGTCCGGGGAACCAGTGGGAAATATGCTACGAGGGACCCTGAACATCCTACAATTAAATATAAATGGAAGACAGAATAAAATGGGAGAGCTGAGTAGACTGCTGTATGAATCCATACAGACAAGACATCTCAGTTGGCTGGTATTGTGATCAGGGTGCACGGACAAGATCTGATCTGCTCCATGGACAAGATACCACCACCATCAATCCAGAAGAGGAAATCCATACGGACAAGACACCTCAGTTGGCTGGCATTGTGATCAGGGTGCACGGACCGATCTGATCTGCTCATGGACAAGATACCACCACCATCAATCCAGAAGAGTACATCCATACGGACAAGACACCTCAGTTGGCCGTTATTGTGATCAGGGTGCACGGACCGATCTGATCTGCTCCATAGAAAAGACACCACCACATCAGTTGGCCGGTATTATGATCAGGGTGCACGGAACGATCTGATCTGCTCCATGGACAAGACACCACCACTACCTCAGTTGGCCGGTATTGTGATCAGGGTGCACAGACCGATCTGATCTGCTCCATGGACAAGACACCACCACCACTTGGTTTTTAAATGATAGGATATGGTGTAAGTTTATATAGAGATTATCATGCAATGGATAGAATACTGCTAAATTGGGGAAGATAGGTATAGTTCTCTTAATTTTATTATTTTTAATACTAAAAGGCTATCCCAATCTCTCTCGTACCAGTCACAAAGATACGAGCTTCATCAAACATCTGAGATCCAGAAGGTGAATCACGTTTGAACTAACGAACTTTAAACATTATAAAAATATTTTAATTATTAAATTTGTGCTTAATATGATTAACTGAACATCGAACAATATAATGATATCGAGGTTTCAATTGAAAATAAATTTTTATCAATATTTTTGAAAATAGAGCAATCCATGAATAAATCTTTAATTAAAAAGGCATATATTGGATCAAAATATCATTTATTTTACCATTTTTATCAATATATTTATCAAAATTATTTATATAATGATTTATTCTAAAGTCTCTAACCAACTAGAAAATGTAAAAGCTTAAATTTCTGTCCCCCATTTCTATACGGTCGAAGTACTCTTATGGATAAACTTAAGAAGTGGAACGTGTGTTGGGTGTCTTTGATATCGCCGCTTGTCTGATTTTTTGAAGGAGATGAGACAATTTTGTTCACACTTGATTTTTCTCGTGTGTCTTCAATAAAGGTCACTGTAATATCTTTCAGAGTTATTGTATAAATCCCGATATACATGCTAGAAGGTACAACTTCCTTAAGTTTTGTCCATGAATGTATCTTTCAGAGTTATTGTCTGAATCCCGATATACATGCTAGAAGGTACAACTTCCTTAAGTTTTGTCTATGAGTGTATCTTTCAGAGTTATTGTCTGAATCCCGATATACATGCTAAAAGATATAACTGTCTTAAGGTTTGTCCATGAGTGTATATATATAATGACCCACTACATCTCTGAATGCACTATTGTTAACGAAGAACGGAATAAGATCTTAAAGAACATTATCCAAGTCTACGTGAACCCAGTTCAGCTAATCAGAATAATGTCCGAGAAAAAAATATAGCGATAGAATTTTTTACTTTCATAAAGCGTTAGAGAACAAGGTAATCTCTAAGAACTAAAAATTACAGAACAATTTCCATTCATAGTTAATTTGTATAGTTATGTTGAATACTTTGATTTCCTTTTCATTTTCCCCTTATCTCCTTTGTTTATGTTTCCACCCCCCCCCCTTTCTTAATGAAAATGATGTATGGCGAGTCCTTACAGGACGGAAATGTCCTAATAAAGCAGTTGTTTTATGTGCAAAATAAGAAAAAGTGCAAATGATCAGCACTGAAGTAAAAAGCTAAGCAAGGTCCCCGCTACCCTATTTATTCATGATTGAAGTTGGAAAAAGTGAAATAGGAGCAAAAACTCTCCAACCATGTGTTTTACAACGTGCTTACAATCTTTAATTTTTTAAAATAATCCTCGCGACCTATTTTTTGTTCATTGTTGCTTGTCGGAGTAACCTATAGGACAACAATGGATATCTGGGTTGTTATTTATTCTTCACCAAGGTTAAATAGGGTGTAAGACAATTATCATTCATTTTTATTCTTTTTTTTTATATTAAAAAATCAACTTAGAGCGTGTGTTCGACAATACAATCGTAATTTTTTCTCTCTAATTTGTTCATGTAATTGACGTTTGACGCTGCAGGAACCTGGGATTAGGACTAATTCTCTTTCTCTAATGAAAGAACTCTTGAGGTCCATCGGTGGCGGAGTCTTTCCCCAATGGCGAAGAACGCCACCAATGAAGTACTAAAAATATATATATACGATATTAGATAAATACAAAGGCAACATTTTGGATTGAATAAAATATTATTTACCAATATTTCGGTTGGTGAACCAAACCTTTATCAAATGGCTTTACATTTTGTATAAACTAATTTAAAAAAATGTAATGCCTTGATAAAGATTGGCGTCAGCCAACCGAAATATTGGAAAAGAAATATTATATTCAATCCAAAATGCGCCTTTATTAACTGATGAATTTAAGTATGGATGCTCTCTATTTCCAAACAATATATATATGTTGTAAATGCGTGGAGCCGACAACGTCACAGTGGGCTCATCATTCAATATGCATTCATGGGCCGGAAATGGAGGTGCACTAGCCTGAAGACAAAAAAAGAAACACACACATAGAACATGGTTACCTCATTTAGGGATGATTCTCGGAAGGGTGAGACTAAGAGGGAGTCCTGGGAACCGCTCTGGTCAATCGGGCAGCATGGCGTCTTAACTACATGTCTACTCTCTTCGTATCCTGTCTGGGCTCAGAGCCACCTGAAAAATTGAACCAGAACTTATATATATATACATAGTCATAATTTGTGTATAATTAAATGCACCCCCGACCCACTATGTATGTACCATGTATGATTTTCAAAGATTTAATAAAGAATAAGTAACTGGAGGAAAGCAAGTAGCAATAAGAACATAGGAAGTAGGCCTAAAGCTGGCACGACTATTCTTGGCACCCCGTCCCGACAATATTGCAGGGGCAGAGACCGGACGTATCTAGTGACCGCAGAAGTTATAAATGTTAAGCTAACGCCCAATATTCATCCGGCAAAGCAGGACGTAACTGGTGACCAGAAGTTATAAAAGTAGAGAGGACACCCCATACGTTCCTGACAGAAGGCCGGCGGACGTATTTGATAACGCGGAAGTAAATAGGGTCGAAATAACCCCGACACTCCATGACAAGATCGGCGGTATCTTCCATCAAAGCAGAGCCGGCCGTCCAATTATAAAGTCTCCCCTTAAGTAGGGTCAACCAATAGGAAAAACGGGGACGTTCCATTTTCGACCAATGGGAAGGAAGCCACTCGTGGTGTTAAATGGAAAAGCAAGAATGGTCCAGTGGTTCACTCGCTCTCGCCGAGTTCGGACCTAGTAGTGTTTTGGCTCCCATCTGAACAACATCTACATTTCTTCATTCAACTCCCACCGATTTCAGACCCAGTCATCGACTCGACACCCACCAAGGAATGTCTGCTCACTAGAGACCTCTCTCTCCGCTCATTTCATCTAAATCCAATCATCGCCATGTGATCAACTAATTAATCATCAAAAACGCTCGTGCCTTTCTCAAAAGCTTTCTTTCCTCCAACCCGTGCCTTATTTTTCAACCAACAAGTGTCCCGGCTTTATTATCTCCCTGTGTGTAATCCTTTCACTCAGCCAC
>CP092876.1:21563333-21576613 GCA_030710605.1 Cordylochernes scorpioides
CTCAAATATTTGCCGATCCCTGTTCTATCCCATTCTTTTAGGACAATTATTCATAAGAAGTATCTTGGTACAGTCCAAAATTCATTTAAGATATTATAATGGAAATTAACATAATCAAATAATATCATATAAAGATATATAATGAAAAATCTTTATAACAGAATTTTTTCTAACAGAAATGTAGTTATAACATTTTAAGCCATCCACCTGTGCTGTGTGAGCAGAAGAGCTTAAATTGACTAGTTCCATTATACGTATGTTCCATATGTAAATACCTGTTTTCAATCCTCTTTTCGCTCTCCACTTCTTCCATCCATATTTCCATTTTTTTTCTTTCTTCCAAATCCATATTCTTATTTTCCATAGGATCATTCAAATAATAATCTGTATATATTTATCATGTGTATATATAATCTTTCTCCATTTTTACCCCTTTGTATATTTCCCACTTTCATAGGTTTCTCCGTCTTATAATCCCAAGGAGAATCCTCTGTAAGACCTGTGTGTCTTAATAAAGGTTTTTGTGTGTGTGTGTCCAGAGATGGGAAACGAACCCACATTGTTCCGCTTACCGGGCAGATGCCATGTCCACTAGGCTACCCTGGACATGTGGTTTTGTGTGTGTGTGTGTTATAACATTTTAATAGTGATACAAAGTCAGTGAAATGTCGGGAATGAAATTGGTCAATGTAGTTATATATTTTCCAAATCTTTATCCTAAAGATCCAAGTTGAAAGTTCTAAGTAAGGCGTGTTATAATTGGATAGAAGTTGTACTTCAGAATCTCCTTGATTCCTTATTCATTAAATCTAAGTCCCAAGTGTTAAGTCGTAGCTATAGTGAGATACGTTAGACTTTATCTGTATAAAAATTGAATATAAAGAGAATATCTTATAAATATACAAAATTTAAAATATTCATTTTTTTTCATTAATATTCATATGTAAATTTATAGACAAAATTTAAGGTAGTAAAAAATCTTTGATATCGCTAGTCCTCTATTTTTTTTTAAGGAGAAAGAGATTGATCACACTTGGTTATCTCGGGTCTTCAATAAAGGTCACTATAATATCTTTCAGAGTTATTGTCTGAATCCCGATATACATGCGAAAAGGTACAACTTCCTTAAGTTTTGTACATGAGTGTATCTTTCAGAGTTATTGTCTGAATCCCGATATACATGCTAAAAGGTTCAACTTCCTTAAGTTTTGTCCATAAGTATATATTTATACATAGTCGTAAATAGGTATTTAGCTAGTAAAGTGGATAGAGGCTAGGCCTATGACCAAATTAGAGATGGGGATTTTACGCCGGGAGGTATTTTTTTTGTGATCACAAAAAGAAAAGTTATGCAAAAATGTTGCATAGTTTTTACGTCATTTCAACGAAAGAGGTGACGTTTTCAGATCAAAATCTTCCCGGAAAAAACCAAAATGGAAGAAATATCTGAACTATGAAAGCATTCATTAGTTTAGATAACGATTTATAAGAAATTTGCATATGTTCATCATAAGAAAGTGTTCAAACAATACATATCAAAGGTTGATGAGATATCATCAGTAATCAACATGGTCAACAGTTGTCCAGGAAATGATTGGTGAAGGTCTTGTGATGCAAGATACAAGAATGGCCGCCAAATTTCTCATGGCTGAAACTTTTGTTGCCTATGTGCTAATATCTACCATTTTACAATGCTCTATGGTTCCGGCATGGCGAAATCCAAGGTTTATTTCATTCATATATTTATTCAAGATTGGGAGAAAAATGAAGCCTGCTGAAGATCAACAGAACAAGCGAAAGGAATTGTATAGGGCATACAGTAGAACCTCTCTGTAAAGGACAACACCTAGTTGCAGAGCTAAAGTTTCATTTAAGGAGAGGTGTCTTATTACTGGAGAGTTACTAATTAGTAAAAATGGTAATTTTAGTGATGAAAACTGTCCTTAGTAGAGAGGTGTCCTCTAACATGAGTGTCCTCGGGTGGAGGTTCTACTGTATATAAAGAGGAAATGGATTGAAAAAAAAGAATCTACGATGTGAAATTAATAGAAAGAATACGATAGTAACAGAAGAAGAGATAGACACATTGATTGGATGGGAAGGAAATTACGAAGAAACAACGATAAGAGCCCAAGCTATCGAAGAATTGCGATATTGGAAACCAGAACCTCTTCAAGAGCACAAAATTTAAGGAAGAATAATTCTAAAGTTGATCTTTTTCATAAAGAGTAATGAGTTGTTTGTGCATCTACAGTGGTAGACCAGTTAGTCTCGAGGACCACGCCATCACCATCTCAGCTGCGAAGCACGCGATCTACGTATTCTTCGTATATCACGAAATACGTGATGGTGATTCTCCACCAAACTCTGCAGCGGTGGCAAAGGCGCTATGTTCATTGTACATAGTATCATGCATTTCTATATACTTGTGTATATATTAATTTTAAAATAGTGCACAAGACTGTGCACTTTTGCATGTATTAACAAGATGTCAATAAAATTATTTTAATTGTGTCAATTTTCTAGAGTGTTGATCAGTAAAGAGAAGGTAAAGAAAAGGAAAAAAGACTTTTTGATCATATTGTAGCTTAGAAATCAAGTTTTTGTATATCTTTGTATATCTATTTCTACGCTACAAAATAGTGGCGGTGGACGAAAGTAAGGTATACCATTTCGATAAAGAAGTCAACATTATGAAACATTGAATGTGAAATCAATCCCTCTTTACAATCCTAAAAAAAGATCCGTGTACAACCATCGGCAAAGATGGTGATTCTCCACCAAACTCTGCAGGGGTGGCAAAGGCGCTATGTTCATTGTACATAGTATCATGCATTTCTATATACTTGTGTATATATTAATTTTAAAATAGTGCACAAGACTGTGCACTTTTGCGTGTATTAACAAGATGTCAATAAAATTATTTTAATTGTGTCAATTTTCTAGAGTGTTGTTCAGTAAAGAGAAGGTAAAGAAAAGGAAAAAAGACTTTTTGATCATATTGTAGCTTAGAAATCAAGTTTTTGTATATCTTTGTATATCTATTTCTACGCTACAAAATAGTGGCGGTGGACGAAAGTAAGGTATACCATTTCGATAAAGAAGTCAACATTATGAAACATTGAATGTGAAATCAATCCCTCTTTACAATCCTAAAAAAAGATCCGTGTACAACCATCGGCAAAGATGGTCGTGCTGTCACTTTTCTGGATTTTCAGAGATATTGTATCCCTGGTATAGTTCTCCTAAGTTGCCAGGATGTAGTGAATTATAGGATGAAACTAAGGCTTGATTCACAAACATTATTTATTCAACCTTTTACAGTTACAATAATATTGTTAATAGGAGAGATAGACTATTCTGTGTACATGTTATAACTCTATTGCTATTGACACAGATTCTATCTACTATTGAATAGAGAAACCAAGATATAATTCATAAACATTATTCATTCAATCTTTTACAGTTACAATCATATTGTTAATAGGGGAGATAGACTATTCAGTGTAATCAAGTCGTGCTATAACTGTTGCTTTTATATTGATTATATTATCTACTATTGAATAGAGAAACCAACACTTAATTTAGAATCAGTATTTATTCAACCTTTTACAGTTACAATCATATTGTTAATAAGAAGAGAGATAGACTATTACTGTGTACACCATATGTTAACACTGTTACTTTTATTTTCTATCTACTATTGAATAGAGAAACCAGGACCTAATTCTTTCACAAATATTTTTTAATCAACCTTTTATAGTTACAATAATTTTGTTATTATGAGAATAGATATACCATTTATAATCAAATCATGTTATAACGCCTCTATATTGATACAGATTCTATCTAATATATTGAATAGAGAAACCAAGACCACCAAGTTTTACAACCAATTGAACACTATAGTTACATGGATCAATAATCTTGATAGAGATTGATTGAGGAATTACACCAGTCTTGGCAATAGTTTACAAGGAAACTACCTATTTACATTGTCTTCTTATAGTTTATCTGAATGAAAGGGGAATCAGGTCGGTGGACTAGTGATGTACACCGTCGGATTTCGACAGCCAAGACCTGGGATCGATTCTCGCATTGGGCAATTTTTTTTTCTAATAAAAAAAATTAGCACAATATCCCCTGATTCTTATAATAGTCTAACCCCATCAGTGAGTGCGAGTAACTAAACGGTGCTCTGGTAAGTACAAAAGTCGAAAAGTTTTCTACATGTGTAGACATGTAGTACACTTACAGTAAAAGAATTCGCTCTAATTATCATAATCAGTACTATGTGTACTAAGAATAATTTTGAATTTTGAAAAAATAAAAATGATTCAAACACAGCTCCGTATTACGCATAGATAGTGCACTTTACTGAATCACCCATAATTTAAGGGAATATTGTTACTGGACATGGTTTTTTTTTTTGGAAAATTTCCACGAGGCTTTAAAGGAGAGGCGTCATGGAAAACTTACCAAGGGCGTCTTCTTTTTAGATGATAGCTATCTTACTCTTTCTCTCTGTACAGAAAACATAAGAGGTTATCTGAGTATTAAATTAATTCTATTGCTTCCATTTTAACGGACTTCATCCTCTTTTCAAGAATGAAGCGATCATGGAAATCCTATCAATAGACGGGGGGGGGGGGGGGGGGGGAGACAGATGTGTCAAAGCTATTTATTACCATGAATAACCATGAAATTATTGGACAGTTTGTCCTTATAGAGTATAGACAGGTCAAGGGCTCTGCAAATAACAGATTAACCACTTCACATAAAGTCCTATTTACAAACGTGGTGAATACATAGCTCAGGAAAATGCATAACAAAAATTGAAAGACACAATTAAAGGAATTTCTCAAACCTCAATAAAAAAGACTTATCTAAGAAGTTGTAATATATCCCTTTTTATATAATACTAGACGGGTGACCCGGGCTTCGCCCCGGGATTGACCCGTGTGCATATCTACCCGAGTGATATATATTTAGATAAGATTTTTTTATAATTGTTTGTTATTAGCATTATTTCTTTGTTTGCATCAGCATAATTTAATCTAATCTTTGAAAGAGGGCGCTGTTCGTGAGCTAAGTAGAATAATTTGAATATATAGTTTTAATAATTGATTTATATATTTTTAAAATAGACTAACGTCTTCCCCGTATTTTTTAACCTATGTATGGAAATTTTGGTTTGAATTAGTGAACTACTGCGAATTTGTATACAGGTCATACAAACAAACAAACAAACAAACATACTAACATTGATTTTTATATATATAGATATTTCCTTTGATTTTTTCAAATTCCTTCTCTCATAATATATCTTTATCATTAAATATTGTAGAAGATTATTTATTATTCTATGAAAAGTTTTTTTTTTTTTGAATTTCGATATTTGTATTTTGATACTCTGTAAAATTTTCTCATTGCCTCTCTGCTATTTTATTAGTCTTAATCTAGTTTTACATTAAATAAATTTCTGTGTCAATTCTGACGTTTATCTTTTCTAATTTTCTACGTTACAATATTAAAAAAAGAGAAAATATTGATTTACCTAAAAAAATATGGTTAAGTAGTTTCTCTATTTATATATTTATTAATATATCCTTTAATAAAAATTTTATAAATTACCGCAAGTTTTTCTAAGTAAATTTATTTGGAGTTTTTTTTTTTTAGCTTTCGGGGTTTGCCCTTTCTCAAACTATTGTTCATATAAATGGAAGATACAGTGAAG
Source organism: Cordylochernes scorpioides (assembly GCA_030710605.1). Classification (NCBI taxonomy): domain Eukaryota; kingdom Metazoa; phylum Arthropoda; class Arachnida; order Pseudoscorpiones; family Chernetidae; genus Cordylochernes; species Cordylochernes scorpioides. The sequence goes on from CP092876.1 coordinate 21,569,071, forward strand.
AAAATGAAAAGTACACACACAGGGGAAAAAACTTAAGGAAGTTGTACCTTTAACATGTATTTCGAGATTCAGACAATAACTCTGAAAGATATTTGATACACAGTGACCTTTAATGAAGACACACGAGATAACCAAGTGTGAACAACCTCTGTCTCCTTAAAAAAAAAGACAATCGGTGAAATCAAAATATGAAACTTCCTTAAGTTTTATCCATGAGTTTAAATCTTCCATTTTAACTACAGGTTGAGAAAGGAACACAAGAACGGAAAGCTTCCAAGTTATTTAAAAACAAAACTTGCGGTAAAAGTAATTTATATAATTTTATATCAACATAGCATCACACAATTGCCAAAAATTTCAAATTTACTTTCATAACACTGATAAATATATGTAAAAGATGACCACACAATCCCTATATATATAAAAGTCAGTGTATGTATGTATGTGGGTATCTATGTCGGCTATACACGTCCAAAATACGTAATTAATCTGACTGAAATTTTAACAGTATATAGAGTAGAATCTGGAAAAACTTATAGTGAAAATTTCAGGTCTCTATCCCGAATATTCTTCGAGTTATTTGCAAATTGCGTTGCAAATTTGCTTTTTCGCTCGCAAGCAGCGCCTCTAGCGGTGAAGATGGGAGGTAATATCAGCTGACCTAATGTACATGTAAAACGTGTTTTGACAGAACATAGAGAAAAATCTGGAAGAGATATTTATCGGATTTTTAGCCAATAAAAAATGAAATTGACAGGTTCTGGGCAAAAATAGTTGTTTTATTAGTCAGAAAATGATGATGACAATATTGCTGTATTATGTTTGATTATCAGATACAAAATTATATCGGGAAAACGTACGCAGGAACAAAATTCTAACAGAAAAAACATTCATTCGAGCAGAAAACAAAAGCCAGATCAATTTCTATAAAAATATCGCTTCTCAGACACAAAGTTTGGAGCGGGACGTTTCACAAGAGTGACATCCACGGCGCTAATTTATAATTGTAACGAATAGTATTTGAAAATCAAAATAATATAATTTTCAAATATCGTTGTGAAAATTTACATTTTATTTTTATATTTTAAAAACACACAAAGTTTGGAGCGGGACGTTTCACAAAAGTGACATCCACGGTGCCAATTTATAATTGTAACGAATAGTATTTGAATAAAAACATTTAATCGGGTAAAAACCCGGGCGTTGCCCGGGTCATTCGGCTAGTATATATATAATATTTCGATTAATAATCACAGACTACAAAGGAAATTAAATCTAGCCACTTGGAATGTACCCCAAAAATAAACAAAATATAAATATAAAATTTGTAACAATCAAATTTACTGGCAATGTGTTTCCTTTTAATATAAGCAACAAATATTATCTCTACAGACCATACTATAATGATAAAAGTTATTGAATGAGAGGGCTTTGGATCATTAGTGGTGAACCCTCTCGGCGGTTTCTAAAAATTATTCGCCAATTTCACCACTGATGAGCCAATCCATCTCATTTACAATAACTTTTATTATTGTAGTAAGGTCTGTAGAGATAATATTTGATGATATTATTAAAAAGAAACATTGTTCTTTTTCTAAAATCACTTTATTAGGTAACGCTCAAAAAGAACAACCTAGTTTATGATATTTACAACAATGAATAATATGTGAAGTTTATTCACATATTAAACAAAATTAGATTTTATTGCCATCTATCGTTAAAATTTTACACAAATAAATTTACTGGCAATGCGTTTCTTTTAAATATCATCAAATATTATGTCTACATACCTTACTGCAATGATATGAGTTATTGAATGAGAGGGCTTGGCTCATCAGTAGTGAACCCTCTCAGCGGTTTCGCCAAATTAATCTCTAGACCGCTCTATTATTGTATTGGACTGGTTTTGTTATATACCCTGCATTTTCTATGGAAGGCAGCTTAGGGGTGTTTAAGGAACTAAGGACATAAGCTTATAGGTCTGTAGAGGTACATAGAGGTACAATAACTCATATCATTGCAGTAAGGTCTGTAGAGATAATATTTGATGATATTTAAAAGAAACGCATTGCCAGTAAATTTATTTGTGTAAAATATTAACGATAGATGGCAATTAAATTTATAAATTTAATTTACTACTATATATTCGTTATGAAAACATATTTTGCGGAAGAGCTTTGCTCGATGCAATACCTTGAAATTATATGTATGTACCTCTACAGACCTATAAGCTTATGTCCTTAGTTCCTTAAACACCCCTAAGCTGCCTTCCATAGAAAATGCAGGGTATATAACAAAACCAGACCAATACAATAATAGAGCGGTCTAGAGATTAATTTGGCGAAACAGCTGAGAGGGTTCACTACTGATGAGCCAAGCCCTCTCATTCAATAACTCATACCATTACAGTAAGGTCTGTAGAGATAATATTTTATGATATTTAAAATAAACGCATTGCCAGTAAATTTATTTGTGTAAAAATTAAACAAAATGTTAACACGGGATACGATCCCGGTTCATGACTGATGGGAATATAGGGTGTTACCCACTCGTCCACCGATTCTCTCAGAAATACATTTCCAGTAAATTCAATTGTTACAAATTTTTTCGAAAGATGACAATTGAATTTATAAAAAATATAAATATAATATTGCCACGTGAAAAAAATAGGGAAGACAAATTCATTACGACACAGCAATTTGTTTAAGACAAGAACAAACTATGAATGATAAACAAAAGATAAGCAACGGAGGAAGTGTACAGAGTAGCAAAATATAAACATAAGAAATGGTACTCTGTTAATAAATAATAAATACTTTGCTACAATTATTAAACCAATTTCGATTTATCTAAAAGAATTTTAAAATGAACATACAAAATATAATAATGGTAACTATAGTAAAAATAGTGATGTTATGATATTCAAATGATAAATGCCATGAAACTGTTTCTTATCACAATAACCTTGATCTTTTAATGGGCGTCTGGGACCTTGAGGAGCTTGTCAGATGTGGAGCACTGATGCTGAGGACAAGGACAATTGTCACATTGATGGACAAAGTGGACTAATCTTCTTTTATCTTGGTCACTCTCTCTCTCAGTATGTCCTTCGCCGAGGTAAGGTCACATTGTTTATACACTGATTAGCAAAAGAGGAAATCCATAATTTCACTGATATCTGTCCAAAAATTATTGGTTAATTTGGTTGAAACGTCGAGATAATAAAAATATTTATACTGGCCGAAGTATATTTTATTTTTAATAACTGGTTAAAATTTGTTCAAATAAGTATTACACCAATATTTATTCATTAATTTACATAAAACTCCGCCTTTGCCGGTCCCAAGCCCGGGTGAAAAAGGAGGAGGGGGAGCAGTAACAAGCTGGGCTCAGCTGTCCCGGCTGATAGTACCCTGTAAGGGCTCATAATCCAGGAATACAGGATGAGCAGCGTTTGTACTCCGTGTTAGGAACGGCTGCACATGGTGTCTGTTCCTCATATCAGAGGCGGCCATTTCTTTTGGAGCTAAGTCGGCCTGCCACTGAGTAGTGCTCCCAGTCTTAATGACAAAGGCAGACGCATTCTACTTCACCCAGTGTAGAGATAAGAAAGAAGAAGAAACCCATCATGTCATCGATTTGCATAAAACCCATCATGTATAGATGTTTTTAAATACGAATATGTAAAGTAAGAGTAATTAATGTTTTGAACTTACTTATTTACATATTACTATTTTAATATGTAATATATATGCAAATTTATTTTAATAAACTATCTGTAAATTATATATAAAAAACACTATTTTGTGTTGTCTATTTTTTAACCGTTGCATATTAATGTATGTTCTAAACTAATATAGCACAAAAGTGAAATTGTATTGGGATCGGATGGATAAACTAAGAGAAAGGCATCTTCTGATTGTGCAAGTAAAAGTTGCTGATGGCTTGCGCCATCTGTAGGTATAAAAATTAACTAATCGTTGGTTTTCAACTACACTGCTGGCCACCTAAATTACAACACCAAGAAAGACAAGAGATATAACAACACAATTTATCTTGTAGATAACATTTATTTATTTCAATTCAAAACGCTATATCCCCCTAGGGACACTTGCGCTAAATGTATATACAAATATAACAAAGAAAATATTCAACATGAAAAGATACACAGAAAGCGACTTAAAAAGATTCATAAATATTATTTACATATATAGAGATATTCTTTGAATTTTATTTACAGTTACATCATTAAATTTAAAAATATATACATATATACACATATATACACGCATACACCTATATATTGTTTACAACCACAAGATATGTCCAATATATCCTTGAGATTGTATACATGTTGACCAAGTATCAAATGATTAAATTTATAGACTTCTGCGAAGGGTGGTTCCTGACAGAATCAGTAGCCAGAGTAGCCGCCATTGTTGGAGATCACCGCTGCCACACGCCTCGGCATTGATTCAAAGAGACTTTGGATAATTTATTGTAAATGGTCAGAGGGCAACGTACTGTATTCTGTGACGTACATCCTAAACGAATCGTTTCAAGACGGGTCTGTGACTATCAGTAATCTTGCTGACACCTTAAAAGGAAATGGATTTGGGAAAAACTATCAGTTCGGGGTGGTCAATGGGTAACACAGGTGGTGTTATTCTAATTCAAAATAGATTTACGCCATTCTATATGGGATTTCTCTGATGACAGGATCTTATGGGGGGGGTCATGAATCCTAAGAGACTTTGAATGTGTTCTTGGGCTACATAAGATAATTTATTTACTAGAATAATAGTCAAATATATTTATTGATTAATCAAGTACAGATATTGGGCCAATAATCTAGTATAATTGGAAATAAACGATTAGTTTACATTTATTTCTACAGATGTCGCAAGCCATCAGCAACTTTCACAATCAGGAAATGCTTTCTTTTTCTTAACTAATCTGATTTACACACTCTCATGGACAACTTAAGGAAGTAGAGAGTCTTTGATTGTCGCCAGTTATCTTTATTTATTTTTGAAGGAGACATAATCAATTTTATTCACACTTAGTTATCTCGTATGTCTTCAATAAAGGTCACTCTAAATATCTTTCAGAGTTATTGTCTGAATCCCGATATGTATATACTAAAAAGTACAAATTCCTTGAGTTTTGTCTATGAGTGTATGTGTTTTCCATAGTAACTTATTAGATGATTAGATAATGGATACATATCTTCAGTTAATTGTCCCATTTTCGGTTTCTAATAGAAATTTTTATGATTATATCTCACAACGCAATATTGGTCATTTACAATAATTATTCTTAATTGCTGGTTCAGTCGACTAATGTGATCAGTCCTTGGAGAGTTTCGCCAGTTCTCGTTTAAAATCCTTTTTCTTCAAAATGATAATAATAAAATTTGGTATATAACAGAATTTTAATTATATTTTTTCACTCAAATTTATTTAGATAAAAGTATGTATTAATCTATATAGCTATCCTTTAAACCTTCACGGTCCACGAAAATATTTCACAAATTTTACTGATTTGGGAATCAAAAAGATATAGAAAGGTTATTTTACTATATTTATAGGCTATATATAGGATATTTTAATAGATGGTTATTCTCGGTGGAAACATCTTGTCTCATTGTAAACATCCATCATGTTCTTGCCAGTATGCAGATGTCCAGGTTTTCAAGCATTAGCAACAAGCCACTCTTCTAGATTGGAGAAGGTCGTGTCTCGGTCATCTGGAACAGTCAAGTATTATAACAAGACATTTGGAATATCCTGTAATACTAATAACGATATTCTATTACTACACACTCTCTCTCTCTTTCTCTAGAAAGACAAACAATAATAAGGTGAATAAATTAAGAAAAAGGAATCTCCTGATCGTTCAAGTAGCAAGCCATCAGCAACTTCTAGCTGAACGATGAGGAGATACCTCAAGCAGAATGATCCAATCCAATACAATATTAGAGCTCTGAGAAGCGGTCTGGTGGATTAAATTGGCGAAACCGCTGGGAGGGTTCGCCACTGATGAGCCAAGCCCTCCCAATATATATTTTTCATCGCAGTGGGGACAGTGGAAGTTCGTTTTATGTATAAAAGAAACATTCGCGCTTTTAAATCCTTTTATTTTATATGTATAGATGGCGCGTTATTGCTTTGTGTTAATTTATTCCTAATGGCCTTGTCTTTATAGTTTGCTGAAGAGCATTGCTCGAAGCAAATATTTGAATATAATTCTACAGTCCTATAAGCTTATGTCCATAGTTTACTTGAAAACCATTTCTAAGATTCCATCCTTCAGTGTAGCATAAAAAAGCAGAATGATCCAATACAATATTAGAGCTCTGAGAAGCGGTCTGGTGGATTAAATTGGCGAAACCGCTGGGAGGGTTCGCCACTGATGAGCCAAGCCCTCCCAATATATATATTTTTCATCGCAGTGGGGACAGTGGAAGTTCGTTTTATGTATAAAAGAAACATTCGCGCTTTTAAATCCTTTTATTTTATAGATACCCTTTTCTTAAAATGATATTAATTGGGCAAATACATTTTACTGGTAATATGAAAAGAATTTAAACTTCCAAGAAAATTGGAGGTATGGATCCTGAGAAATCAGAACCCAGAAGAACCAACTCTGACAGCAATAACAAGACTAATACGTCTGGGTATTGAGTCAAACAGAGATTGGATGACATGTACAGGTAGAGATTCCCATGCAGCTTCAACACGATATCACAGTTCATCAACAGTAGTGACTGGTGTGTGGTAACGAGCCTTTCGCTTGCTAACCATTGACCAGACGTTTTCTATTGGTGACAGATAAGGAGAACGTGCTGGCCAGGGCAGCAATCAAACATTTTCTGCATGTAGGAAGCTCCGTCCAATACTGGCAACATGTGGTCGTGTATTATCCTTCTGAAACATAGTGTTTTCCAGGCCTCGAATAAAGGGCACTGCCATGGGCCTTAAAACATAAGAAATGTAACGGAGGCTGTTTAAAGTGAAGGGAATACGAAAAAGAGATGACCGAGACGTGTATCCAATGGCATCCTATACCATCACTCAAGGTGATGTGCCAGTCTGACGATGTCGAATACACGCTGATAATGTTCCTAATTTACGATGACACCAAAAACGAATGCGCCCATTATGGTGCTAACAGACGTCTGAAAACATGTCATACCATTCCCTCCATACAGGTTTGTGATTGATCACATCATTGAAGGCACTCCAGTCAGTGATGTAGTGTCAAGGGTAGCCAAAGATTTGGTCGCCGAGCTGACAGTCCATACTGCTGTTAACGTCGTCGAACTGCTTGTGAAGAAACTTTTTGACTTGTAAACGTCTTCATTTCTTGACTCAGGACTTTTGACGTGGCTATACGATCCATTAAGCCCATGCAAGTAACATGCCAGTCTTCTCGGCTGTTAGTGATAGCAAGCCGCTGAGATCCTGTACGTCGTTCATTATGACTGTCCTAACCCATCGATTCTATATTCTGCTAACAGTCCTGGGATCTCGACCGACAC
>CP092876.1:21576713-21653679 GCA_030710605.1 Cordylochernes scorpioides
ATCAATGGTATATCTGTAACTGAACGAAACAGGGGGGTGATTCAAGCACCAACACCAATTACCTTACTGGCCTTTAGTTATCATGGATCTATCATGAACCCATGGCTCCACCCTCTGAGGTAATCCCTGCCTAAACCTGTAGAACAAGTCATCTACCCTTAACCAAGGGCACATGGTAATCTGATTTAACCATACGTCACTACTTTACATTTTACCTCTTCGTATAAAATATTACTATCTTTCTCTTGGTACATTTAGTTAGAATTAGTAGAGAATTGGGTGTGAGTGTTTTTCTTTTTAAAATATTCTTTATTATTATATTGCTTTAAACAAAACAATCGAAAATTGCCAATTGAAAGCTATCAGGCGTCATACCTGGAGACAAAATTCTCACTGGTGTCCAAGGTTGTTTAGGTGTTACTTGATACCATGCATCCTCACCACTTTTAACTGGATTATTCTTTTTGGACTTTTTGTCATATTGTTCTTTCATACTTATTTGATTTTTTCTTTGTGTATGATTAATTTCTTGAGAATCGCCTGTACTGGTACCATTATGCGGTGTAATCCGTGGCAATGAACATCGTGTGTTTCTTGCCAACATTAATTGTACTGGTGATGGAAGATTATGCCTTGGTGTATTCCTATAAGTCAGTAGCGCCAGGTCTCAGAGCCTGACACTTCTTTAGCAAATTTTTTATGGTTTGAATGTGACGTTCAATGGTGCATAGGTACTGGTGGAAACCTATACATGCAGTTTGGACAAAAGTATTGTTACCGAAATTTGAATAATTTTCGATTTACTTAATAAATTTGATAGTAAACAATAAAACGCCATCATAAATAGAACTACAAAGCACGAAAATTTCTTTTACAAACAAAACAAATTTTTTACTATCCTTACTCTGCAATGATAATAGTATAAATGCTTGGAATATTAGAGCTTTAAAAAGCAGTCTGGTAGATTAAATTAGCGAAAACGCTAATTAGACAGTAGAAATTTTATTTTGTTTATAAAATAGACATTGTTACTTTATAATTTTATTTCTTATGTGGAATTCTATTGTTTATACAAAATGTACAGTAACCTTATCTACATCTGAATGAAAAAAAAAGAGAACTTTATATAGACTACAATATCTGATGAAATCTCCCACTATATCATAGAATGCAAATATTTAGGTGAAGAAAGAGTAAAAACTCTTAAAAACACCTTCTGGAGATTTAGAAACCCACTGCAGACGCTGAGAACTATTTCAGAAAAGAAAAATATAGCAATAGAACTCTATAATTTCTACAGATCAATTGTAAATAGATTCATACACAAAAGAGGTAGTGAGGAAAGTTTTAGAACAGTTGTGTAAATAAATCCGTTTTTAAACAAAGCCTCACGTGCACATGGGGAAAAGGGAGAGAAAAAATTACTGTATTGTTTTGTTGTTGTATGGAGAATCCATACAGGGCAATGGGCCCTAATAAAAACCTTTTTGTTAACAATTAACAATAATTTTATTTCCAAAGCGCTATATCCCGCAAGGGATACTTGCGCCAAACAAGGAGAAAAGTTTATTTACATAAGTTATTTACATTATTCAACGCATGAAAGCATTAGAGATCCAGATTTTGTAGAAAGTTCAGAATGTATTTACAAAATGAATTGAACTTTGAATATGATTTTTTATCGGAAATCAAATCGTTAAGTTCACAAACAACTAGTTCATTCTATTATCTTGAAATTCTGGGCAAACGATCAGTAGATGTCTTGAGGTTTTGTTCCTCAATAACACAAAAGCAACTTGAATCCTCCACTGCCTTTATTCTATTTTAAAAAACTTTCGAAATTTCCGTGTGTTGTTGTTGTATATAGACTACAAATTCGATGACTCTACCTTTGATGATGGTATTAAAAAAGAAGAAGAAAAAGAGCTAAGGACAATACCGTCTTGTTTCACATCACATGAAGTTGTTGTTTTTACGTGAAATGATTTTAGGTTACGCTCCAGACGTATCTACCAAATGATGGACCTTTTTTTATTGTGTTCCCAAAGAAAAACAATTCGACTTTTTCCTTCCATCGGAATATCTTACCATTAAGTAAGGTCAATGGTCCAAAAAGTCATTATAGTACTTTAAGTTTGCTTAAGAAATTGTGGAATCAGCTAAGTTTTTTGGGGGAATAATTTGAACTATTTTTTTAGAAGTGCACTAACTTCTCGTATATCCGTAATTTGAATGATTAAGTTGGGAAATAATATTAAAAACCAAAGAATACAAATTCTGAGATCTCAATAATTGTCTTTTGATAAAATGGCGTGCTTTCAGGGATTAATCATTTACATAAATCGAGATAAGCTGAAACAAATACACTTATGGACAAAACTTAAGGGAGTTGTACCTTTTAACATGTATATCGGGATTCAGACAATAACTCTGAAAGATAATACAGTGATCTTTATTGAAGACACACGAGATAACCTAGTGTCTCCTAAAAAAAAAAAAAAAAACCAGACGACCGGCAACATCAAAGACTTTCTTCTTCCTTAAGTTTTGTCCAATTATGAGTGTAAAACAGATAAAATCAAGATTCAAGCTAAAATATTGAAAAATAAACAATTCCAAATTGAGGTAGAAATTTTAACTTTTAATCTTCGCGTCGATATTATGTATTTAACTTCATCTTCCTTATTTTACTTTAAATTTAGCTTTAATATTGATTTTATCTGTTTTTATTTTGTTTTAACTAATTTTTTTTTGGCCTTTAGAAAGAGATTTTCTCCTAAAAATATGCCGTTTATATTTAAAAAATGTGTTGTATGTTGTGTTGTATTGTAAGATATCATAAATCAAAAGTCGGTGGACGAGTGGGTAACCCCCTCGATTCCCGACAGTCATGAACCGGGATAGAATCCCGTGTTAAAATTTGTTTAATATGTGAATAACCTTCACATATTATTAATTGTTCAATTATCATGAACTAGGTTGCTCTTGCTGAGCGGTACCTATTTATGTGAATTTGAACCTAAGATATCATATTTGATTATTTATATTTTTTGGTTAATATACACTAACAAGTATAAATTTTTCTCTCTTTTTTTTTAATTTACAAAAAGAAATTTAAAATGATAAATATGACAGCTAATATTTCCCCTGACTGATAGGGTCAATTGAAAAGGTCATTACTAACTCATAACCTATCGAAAAAATATTTTCCAAGAGGATCTTGTGTGATCTATAAAAAGAAAGTTTACCCGTCAAAACAAACGCTAAAAATAAGTGCCATCTATTGCCTGTCTCCGCAAACTAGCGAACTCGGGTCGGTGACAAAGCCACACAGCACCATCTTTCAATCAATTCAAATCAAGGCCTGCCTTGAACTGATGAGGGCCATTAAACCGAAACCAGTAGTTTCCAGGTGGGACGTTCTGAATTTTATATAACTAGTATTGTGGATTTGTTGCCAACCGGAATCCGCAAGTTTACGGAGACAATAAATAGTTGACGCTTAGTTTTAGTGTTTGTATTGTTACATCATGGCTAATACACCTATTTTACTTCAATTTGTAATATTATTTTTGATATATTTCAAATTCAAATTTATATTTTATATTTATTTATTTTATTAAACAGAATATATATATGAAAAAAATAGTACAAATGTAACATTGTACTGGGATAAGGTGCATAAATTAAGAAAAAGGCATCTCCTTATCGTGCAACTGAAAGTTGCTGATGGCTTGTGCTATCTATCGGAATAAATATCAACTATTCTCGTTGATTTTTAATTATTCCAGAATTGGCCAAATACCCACAATTTGAAAAAAATAGTACAACATGGGTATTTGGCCAATTCTGGAATAATTAAAAATCAACGAGAATAGTTGATATTTATTCCGATAGATGGCGCCAGCCATCAGCAACTTTCAGTTGCACGATAAGGAGATGCCTTTTTCTTAGAATATATATATATACTATAAACAGATTTATGTATTATAAAAATCACCATTTGTATTTTGATACACTGTGTGACTTCACTGCTATCTTTGATGTGAGAAATAAATAAATTATTCTGGAGGCTACTTAAAGTTATCTCATTATTCCCTTATATTAATTTGTAGGATGGTTGAAACACGCTCTGGTAAGATGCAAGACCCAGCACCACAGGAGAGAATCAAGGCTGAAGAGTCTGCCAAGCGCAACCTGGTGCAAAAGTGTTGACGGGAGAGATGCATTTTCTTCTTAGTATCCAATAAGGGTATGGATAATTCTTTCAATAAAATGATGAAGTTTTATGAATCTTTAAACAGTACTGTTTCTATATAAATATTGGAGGGAATGGGGGAGGAGATACGATCAGACTATTCTAAGGTCCCCCCCCCCCATGGATCCTTGGAATATTTGACCAAATTCTTGTACGTTTCCAAGATGACTAAGACTAAGGTGATAACGGAACCTATTTTCTAATAAAGGAAACGATAACAAAAAAATCAAAAATCATACGCAATAAGTTACTTTATTAGAAAACACAGCGAGCTTTGGAACACACGCTCTTTAACAAGCGAAATCACAACTGAGAGTAAGCACAAGAGGGCGAGATAGTAACTTCGCCCGTTGAAAGCGAAAGCTTGAAAGCTTGCGGTGTATTGTACTTGTAATATATAAACTTATTGCGTTTTTAGATATTTTATATAAAGTATATATCGCAATTTTCTTATATTTGAACAACAATATTCAAGGAATCCTTATGAAAGATATCGTTTGCTATGCTACCCTTTTAAAAGTCCAAAATTTCTCTATGTACTCTTTTTAAATATAGGAATGAGGCTTTATTATACAGGTTTTTTTCTGTTAAAAATAAACACTTCGGCCAGTTAGAATTTTTTTATTTTCACAACGTTTCAACAAAAATCTTTTGTCTTTGTCAGGAGAAATAAATATAGCAAGAATAATTTTTAACACCTTGCTAAAAGCTTTTATTTCTCCTGACAAAGACAAAAGATTTTTGTTGAAACGTTGAGAAAAATAAAAAAAACTCTAACTGGCCGAAGTGTATATTTTAACCAGAAATATGAATGCTGGCTGAATGCTGGCCAGACAACCTCTATTTTCAGGTTATATAGGTTTTACCAATAGAAAACAATTAAATTTACTAATTATTTTTTACGGTTAACTAACTTTTTTCACAAATAAAGTGAATAGATACCAAACCTATGCATTGACAATTAACCATCTATAGAAAAATTCAGGCCAATGACAAAGCCACAACACCAGCTTTAACAAATTCAGATCGCCACCTGGAAGCTATTGTTCTCGTGAGTCCAGAAAAGCTTTGATTTCATGCGGTTGAAGATCATTTAACAGACAGGACATAGATTTTGTATTCATTTTGAAGTCTATATTTCCACTCATAGACTTAAGGAAGTGGGAAGTCTTTGATGTCATCGATTGTCTATATATATCTATATATATAAAAATGAATGTTTGTATGTTTGTTTGTTTGTATGTCCTGAATACAAATTCGTAGTAGTTCACCAATTCAAACCAAAATTTCCATACATAGGTAAAAAAATACTGGGAAGACGATAGGCCATTTTAAAAATATATAAATCAATTATTAAAACTATATATTCAAATTATTCTACTTAGCTCGCGAGCAGCGCCTCTAGCGGTGAAGATGGGAGGTAATATCAGCTGACCTAATGTACATGTAAAGTTTGGAGCGGGACGTTTCACAAGAGTGACATCCACGGCGCCAATTTATAATTGTAACGAATAGTGTTTGAATAAAACATTTAATCGGGTAAACCCGGGCGTTGCCCGGGTCATTCATCTAGTATATATATATTAATTAAAAATAAAAATGGCATATCCTGACCGGGAGCATATGTGCTTTACAGAAGGCAGAGCGCCATCTAGTGGAACAGAAATCAACTAAACATTGATTTAGCCTGTTCCCTGATATTTGGCCAACCCAATTTCTTGATAAATCAAGAAAAGCCATCCACGAAAGCGTTTCGCGCTTTTGGCGCTCGTCAGCGTGGAGTAGGCTGTACCAGTGCGACCAAAAAGATTTTCGGACCCAGAGGCTTCTTGAAAAACCAAGAAATTGGTATTTAAGGCCAAACTTGCGTAAATACGCTTAACACATTAAAAAACGATACAATTTGAAGGAGACAGAGGCAGCTTTGTTCACACTTGGTTATCTCGTGTGTCTTCGAAAGATCACTGCAATATCTTTCAGAGTTATTGTCTGAATCCCGACATACATGCTAAAGAGTATAACCTTCTAAAGTGTTGTCTATGAGTGTATCCCGAGTTTACATCAAGTATTTTACTGAGAACGCAGTACGGACGAGCGTCTCTCGAAGTTACTGGGGTCAAATCAACTTTGAAATATCGCAGCTCCGTATTTTTGAAATGACAATATCCTAAATCCCCGTATATTTGTTTATCTCGTTATTGGAAAGCCTCTATTCATAAAAAAAATATTTGTACACATATACAACTGGAAATTTTGCCGGGAGGAAATTGATCTAAAGAGACAAGGGTCGCCTCTCCCGTCAAAATAGACGTCTAAAACCAGACGCCATGTTAAGATTCCATTAGATCCCGTGTGGATCTCATAGAATAAAGTCCGCCCTAGACTGATGAGGGCCATTAGCCCGAAACCATGGTCTCTAGGTGGACCCTTTTCAGTTTGCCAAAGCTGATGTTGTGGCTTTGTCACCGAACCGAGGCCGCTAGTTGCAGCGACGGTCAATAGATGGCGTTTGGTTTTAGACGTCTATTTTGACGGGAGAGGCGACCCTTGTCTCTTTAGATACAAATATATATATTTTACTACATTTTATCTTCCCTTCATTTACTCCTTTATAATATCGGAAGAATCCTATGAAATTTAAATTACAATAAAACGCAGGCTCCGAGGATGAGTTTCTTATTTTCTTAAATATCTTCTCAAGCTTTCGGGTAGTGTCAACCCTTCTACAGAAGCATATTGTTGCGTTGTTGGTTAACAAAGAATAACTTTCGTGGATACAAAGGATCTTTAGGACTTTATTTAAGCCCAATCGATAAAATAATTACAGAAGAGCGCGAAAATAAAACAACAATAAAGAACACAGCAGTTACAAACTCACCAACTGCCGCACGGTGAGGGAAAGCAGGAGCAGAACAGGAGACAGAAGTTCGTAGAACCTTCTAGAATTTTCCAGGAAGTACACCGGCGTCGGCGGTAAGCAGCAGTCCGACCTCTTGAGACAGCAGCTTGCTTGGAGTACACCACGTAGTTTCGTTCTTCGACTTCTTTTTCTTATCTTTCTCCCCCCTTGGCATGAGTTTCTCATCCCTATATATCCCGGGGTAGATCTTTCCAGAAAGGTCATGGTTGGTCAGCCAATCAGAAAGCCGCCAGTACCAAGCCTTGCGCAATCTAATTATATATTTGCCTTATTCTGTCTGTTTGTTTGTCTGTTTGTCTGTTTGTCTGAAGCTCACGGATAGAATGCGCGCTCATTGGCTGCAAGGGAACACGTGTCCTCCCTGCCCCCCTCTAGACAACCCTGTTATTCAAAAACCATACATCCAATCGCCATGAAATTCTGGGATATTATTAGGTATATCCCCGGAAAGGTTTTCGAAAAATAATTTCTTGAATATCTTGAATATCCTTAGAGTTATTTGCAGAATTGTAGATATAACTCGCAAGCAGCGCCGCCAGACGGTGATAGGCTTAAGCTTGCTGCTCCACCCCTGTTGACCTTGGGTCGTCGTGTGAGTCACAGCATGATGCAACAAAAAACACTCTCTCTGGGGATTGCGGCGTCAACAACCTGTAAGTTTGTGCCTCTCTCATAAACCTGTCTATACAGACCACCCTGTCTATAGCGACCACTCTAGACAACCCTGTTATCAGCTGTGTGATACATCCACCTGTCTATACAGACCACCCTGTTAATAGCGACCACCCAAGTCATCGTTTTTAGAATATATTCGCACTCGGGTAAACCCCGGGCGTTGCCCGGGCCATTCGTCTAGTAGTTTTAGATTGGCCAATCAGTTGTCTTCCGCTTTTTCTACATGATTCTTAAACGCTCTAGAACATTCTCTCTCCATCTGGAATGTGCTTTTATTTCTACGTAACAATATAAACGAAATTAGTCTAAATATAGATTCATTTCGTCAATTTACTCCTGAAGAAGGGTTGAAACTTCTCGAAAGCTTGAGAAGATATTCCATAAAATAAGAAAACTCATCTTCAAAGCCTGCGTTTTTTATAAAATTACATATTATCCTTTATTTGATTTTTTCTGTAACAATTAATTAGAAGAATCAATATAATTGTTAATATTTTCTATTTTCTATTTATAACAAAATGAAATGGGCTTTACTCTCTGTCTTGATGGGATTTTGTACAATATAGAGAGGAAGTTTTTCTTTACTAAAGTATTGCCAGAATTTTCTACTCTTCTAAAAGAAATGACTAATATAATACGTGAATATCAATAGAACAATATAAACTGATGGACGAAACTTAAGGAAGTTGTACTTTTGACCATCTTTATCATCATGAAAGATATTTAATACACAGTGACATTTATTGAAGACACACGAGATAACTAAGTGTGAACAAAATTTGTCTCTGTCTTCTTCTTAAAAAAAAAGATATACAGTTAAACCTGTCTATAGCGCCCCCTCTTGGGACTCACCAAAATAGGGTGCTATAGACAGGTCACTTTTTTCGTAAAATGTTTACATTTCAATGTTTAAAATCGGGCGCAGGTCACTTTTAATGTAAATTGCATCGTACTATGTATTTAAAATCGGGCGCTATTCAGAGGGGGCACTATAGACAGGTTTAACTGTATATATATATATATATATAAAAATCAATGTTTGTATGTTTGTTTGTTTGTATATCCGGTATACAAATTCGCAGTAGTTCACTAATTTAAACCAAAATTTCCATACATAGGTAAAAAAATACGGGGAAGACGATAGGCTATTTTAAAAAATATATAAATCAATTATTAAAACTATATATTCAAATTATTCTACTTAGCTCACGAACAGCGCCCTCTATCAAAGATTAGATTAAATTATGCTGATGCAAACAAATCGATAATGCTAATAACAAACAATTATTAAAAAAATCTTATCTAAATATATATCACTCGGGTAGATATGCACACGGGTCAATCCCGGGGCGAAGCCCGGGTCACCCGTCTAGTATATATATATATAGATGACCGACAACATTAAATACATTTTACTTTCTTATGTTTTATCCATGAGTGTATATTATTATTGAAATATTGATTTTTTTCTTGCTATAAAGATAGAGAACCATTATAAACATCTGACGTCCTTATTAAGGCCGAAGACATCTTGCTCTCTAATCTTCCCTTTCAAATGAAAAGGATTCTTACACAACAAAGGATACTCTGAGAAAACAATAGAAAAATAAATAAATAAAAAGGTGTCAGGTGTTGATATTAATAATAAAGAAGGGATATCCTGACCAAAAGCACATGTGCTTTTTAGATGGCAGAGCGCCATCTAGTGGCGAAAAAATAAACTAAACGTTTTTTTAAACTTGCTCCGTGATATTTGACTGGTATTAAAAATATAGAAGGCATATCCTGACCATGATATTAAAAATAATGAAGGCATTTCCTGACCAAAAGCACATGTGTTTTTAATGGCAGCGCGCCATCTAGTGTAGAAAAAATAAACTAAACGCTAATTTGACTTGCTTCGTGATATTTGACTGGTATTAAAAATATAGAAGGCATATCCTGACCATGATATTAAAAATAAAGAAGGCATTTCCTGACCAGCCATATATCACGGAGCAAGTTAAATAAACGTTTAGTTTATTTTTGATCCTCTAGATGGCGCTTTTACCATCTAAAAAGCACATGTACTTTTGGTCAGGATATGCCTTCATTATTTTAAAAGAATACTCTGTTAGCTATTTTTACTCAAAATTCTATTCAGAATATTTGAAGAAAGACTGTTGTTTTAAAATGTGAGGTATGCGAAGATGAAATTCAAGATATCGTATCCTATCCCATATTCTATCCCCTATTGTATCCTTCATTGTTCCCGATTTCAGAGGAAAAGACAAAATTGGCAATTTCACATTCCTTTCAATGTTAACAAGTCAAAGATTTAAACATCTTTGATTCATTAGCCAATGAGAACTTTGTATTACTTTGATGCATTAACGCGCTATCTGTTATGGATGGTAGATTAAACTGGCGAAACTGTTGAGAGGGTTCACCACTGATGAGCCAGGCCCTCCCATTATTTTAGTAGTGGTGGTGTCTTGTCAACGTTTCTCCATGGAAAGGGGGGGTGCCCCGTTAGTCAGCCACATTTCAGAGTTCCCTGTTCACGGTTACCGTAGCGACTCGGGGCTCACGACACCGTACTACAGGGCAGTCCCTTACTTGTGCTGCTTCTCCCGCCCGCCACGTAAAGGAGGTCCCATTATTTTACCATTGCAGTAAGGACAGTAGAAAATTGATTCATTGTAAAAAGAATCATACATGTCAAAAATAATTCAAAATTTCAGAATTTTGTATAATTATACTCACAGTTCAACGTTTCAGCAGAAAATCTGAGATTTTTGTTAAAAAACATGTTTATAAGACAAGAATGATTTCCATGTCTCTCCATCAACATTGTATTCATATAACTAGCTACCTGTTTATTTAGCGATACATTTGACTATATTTTTTTCTTTTTGGGCATCTAGACAAATCTATGTAAGACGAAATGTCTCAACAAAATGCTTTTGTTGCCTCTGTCATCTCCAAAAAAAAAAAAAAAAAAGACGACCGACGACATCAAAGAATTTCCACTTCCTTATGTTTTGTCTATGAGTATAAGAGAAGTGTCATATTACATTTCAAAACTTTATAAATCACATACATAGAGAAATGTTTTAAAGAATTTCTGCACTCGTGATCGACATAACTTATTGGGGGAAAATAAATCACGACAATAAAGTAAAGTAGTTTCTAACTGTATCTACCTCACCTGAAGCGTGGCCGTCAGGACGTGATTGGGATTGTAATGATGTAATTTGGGAAAAAAGAACGTTTTTCTCTAATGGAGTGGATCGTCTACTGGGGCTTTCACATGTATCACACACATATATACTTTCCATTTCTATTCTAGTGATGGTCCTACATACACACACACGCATACATACATACATAAAATGCCCTGAGAAGAGGGAGAGCCTCCTCGCATGCCTTTCGCCAAAGCAGCAAACCTTGCTCCCCCAATTCTTGGAGGCGGTAATTGAGCACACTCAGGACATGGATCCCTCTCTTCGCCGGGGATTGTCAGAGATCAGAGCCGCCTTGCCGTGACCCTCTCCGAGGGTACCCCCTTTTGAAAAAGTGTTCTTTTTGATGTAATTTACTCTTCGGAGTGTACAAATTGACTAGCAGTCAATAAATTTATTTCAATTGTCAAAAATTGTCATACATACATACATACACACACATGCCAAGCCTGCGGTTCCTTGGATCGCTCCCTTGACCATCGCTACTGGAGCTGCAGTCGTATCAGGCTTCTCATAATCGAAGCCTTCAGTGTCCTCGGGCGACCCCCTGACTTGCGGGCCTGGAGTTTCGGGTCTGGCCTCGAAGATGACGACCTGGCCATTCTGGCGTCGGCCAAATCCATCATCTACCGGTACTTCGTACAGGTTGGGCTGACCGGAGGACCCGCTCATCGCCTGGGAAAGAAGGCTCACCCGCCGGGGCACATCCCCCGCATGATCATCTGTACTTTAGTTTATTCATTATTTCCATTTTTAATGTAAATTATTGACAAGAAGTCAATAAAACTTGTTTCAATTTACACTCACACACATACATACACTAGGTGAGACCATCGAGGACCCGGCCATCGCCTGGATGCGGACACTATCGCAATGGGGAAGAACACTTGGCTTACTTTAAATAATTTTATCGATTTAATTTTTATTCTGTAAATATTGAATAAGAAGTCAATAAAGGTATTTTATTCATGATAAAATTGTGGAAAAACGTTTTAAAATTACAAAATATTTTCTCACAATGAATTTCTTTTTTATTTCAAAACGCTAGCTTTCAAGCGATAATCGCTCTTTAACAGGCTTAATAAAACAATATCGACTATATTTTATAAGAAATATTGGAAGATATAGTCGATGTTTTATTAAGCCCGTTGAAGAGCGATTATCACTTGAAAGTTAGCGCTTTGTAATAAAAAGAAACTCATTGTGATGAAATATATTTTGTAATTTTAAAAAGATGTTTTAATTGTCAAATTGTCACACACACAACACAGCAGAACAACAATACGTCATCGTCTGCAGATGGACACTATAACGGTGGGGAAGACAACTTGGCTGACTGTATATAATAATTTTAACGATGTCATTTATCTAAAGAGACAAGGGTCGCCTCTCCCGTCA
This sequence comes from Cordylochernes scorpioides, assembly GCA_030710605.1. Classification (NCBI taxonomy): domain Eukaryota; kingdom Metazoa; phylum Arthropoda; class Arachnida; order Pseudoscorpiones; family Chernetidae; genus Cordylochernes; species Cordylochernes scorpioides. Next base: position 21,589,189 of record CP092876.1, read on the forward strand.
AAATAGACGTCTTAAACCAGACGCCATCTATTGACCGTCGTCGCAACTTGCGGCCTCGGGTCGGTGACAAAGCTACAACACCAGCTTTGGCAAACTAAAAAGCGTCCACCTAGAGACCATGGTTTTGGGCTAATGACCCTCGTCAGTCTAGGGCGGACTTTATTCCATGAGATCCACACGGGATCTAATGGAATCTTGACAATCTTCCAAAGAGATGTTTAACTGGCAAAGTGGCTGGGCCATATCTATGGCTAAGATGTCATTTTTATTCTGTAAATATTGACTGGGAAGTCAATAAATATGTTTTATTTGTCAATTGTCACACACGGTAAGCACAGTTTTACTTCTGTGTTCGATTTCAAAACCACGTTATTAGGTAAGGCTCAACAAGAGTAACCTAGTTTATGATATTTACAACAATGAATACTATATGAAGGTTATTCACATATTAAACAAAATGTTAACGCGGGATTCAATCCCGGTTCATGGCTGTCGGGAATCGAGGGTGTTATCTACTTGTATACCGACTTCTTTTATGTTTACTTGTATTTTATAATACAACATAATGCGGCTTATGATTGTAGAACGACATTGGAAAATTATCCCGCATGTGTTTCTTTTTAACGAAAAATCGAAATTTATTTTAAGGAGAAATAACGATTATTTCTAACCTTAGAGATGAAGTATGAAAGGATGAATTGTGAAGGGTAATGATAAACGGAAAAATAAAGTGTCCAGGGATGGGAACCGAACCCACTCTTCACAATTCATCCTTTCATACTTAATCCCTTAAGTTAGAAATAATCGTTATTTATCCCCCCCTTAAAATAAATTTAGATTTTTCGTTCAAAAGAAACAAATGCGGGATAATTTTCAAATGTCGTTCTACATATCATTATAGTGTTCATACAGTATCTTTATCTTATACGCCGTGTATATGTGAATCCTATGACCTGGAAATAAACCTGCGTCCCAATTTCCAAGGCTGTTATGGATGACAATGGCTTCTCTCTGTTGAAATTATTATTGCCCTAGTACTTCAAAGTTATGCAAATCAGTCTTTCAACACAAAGCTTCAAAATTACATAATTGCTGTAATCATTGATGTACAGTATTTGGAGGTTTTTCTCTCTTTTTTACCCTAGTGGAAACGACTGTTTTTTTTTTTAAGATTTTTTATTTAGGTTTAGTACTAAAATAATTGTATTCTCTCTCTCTCTCTCTCTCTTTCTCTCTCTCTAGCGCCATCTAGTGGAATAAAAATCAGCTGAACGTTGATTTAGCTTGTTCCAAAGATATATGGCCAACTCAATAACACAAAGTTTGGAGCAGGACGTTTCCGGTTCAAAATCACTTTATTAGGTACCGCTAAACAAGAGCAACCTAGTTCATGATAATTGAAACAGTGAATAATATATATATGAAGGCTTTTCACATATTAAACAAAATGTGGGATTCAATCCCGGTTCATGACTGTCGGGAATCGAGGGTGTTACCCACTCGTCCACCGACTTTATATAAGCGGGACACAAGAGTGGCATCCACGGCGCCAATTTATAATTGTAACTAATAGTATTTGAATAAAAACATTTAATCGGGTAAAACCCGGGCGTTGTCCGGATCATTCTGCTAGTATATATGTAAAATAATAGATATAATATTACTTAATTATATATATGGCACACATGGTTGTTTAAGGTGAAGGATTTATATAGAGATAAACATTAGAGGAATAGGATATCAAAACTGGGACAATATTGGTGAAATGTGATTCGTATAGAAAAACAAACCTCTTTCTTTTATTCTTTTGATATAACCCAGACTCCACGTACAAAAGTCGTCAAATGTCAAAAAAAAAAAAAAACTCCCCGGCGTGGAATCGAACCCCGGTCGCCCGCGTGACAGGCGGGAATACTAACCACTATACTACCGAGGAACTAGTGAAATATTGCTAATTACTTTTCTTAAAGCACCATTTACACAACTCTTAATAATGAACAAAACTACAGAGTCAGTCAATGGTCAAAAATATTTTATATTTTAATATTTCACTGCAACTCTTAAAAATGAACAAAACCAGAGTCGGTCAATGGCCAAAAATATTTTTTTTTTCATATTTCACTTCAACTCTTAATAATGACCAAAACTATAGAGTCGGTCAATGGTCAAAATTATTTTTATTTTCATATTTCACTGCAACTCTAAAAATGAGCAAAACCACAGAGTCGGCCAATGGTCAAAATTATTTTATTTTTATATTTCACTGAATTTCTGTAAATATTTAGCACAACATTTTTTAAATATATATATTTTTATATGTTTTAAATTAAGAATATATATAAATATCATTTAAAAAATTGTATCCATATATTAATATATAAACACATTATTTCTTTCTATAGGAAGTATTGCTTATAAGGATATATTCTTTATAAATATTTATATTTTTCTAAATGAAATTTTTGATGGGAATTTAGAAAATAAGAATCTTCTATTAATTTTTTTGATAGAGATGTTTCCCAAAGGTTCAAACTCATTACCATTCTCAAATTGTTGATGGAATTTTTGATGAATGAATAGTGAAATATCTCTGGAGAATTTCGCTTTTAGAAATAAGTAATTAGATGCTGATTTTCAGCACTATTCATTTTCCAGGTGTTTATTCCCTTGTGTATGTGTTACATAGCCAACAGTTCATCACCTATTAGTTTATGCATGAGGATGAAAGGTCATGTAAACTAGATTATCAGATTTTAGAAGGAATGTTTAGAGTTTACCAAACTTTAACACATGGTTTTAGAATATATGAGAATGATTCTATTGTAAAATGTATATATTGGATAAAAATATTTATTATCGTAAAGATAGAGGCTGCCTGGTCGGCATTCATATTTATATGAAAAATAGACACTTCTGTCAGTTAGAGGTTTTTTTATTTTTCTCAACGTTTCGACAAAAATCTTTTGTCTTCGTCAGGATAAGTAAATAATAATAAAGCAATTGGCAAGGCGTTAAAAATTATTTTGAGGTTGGAAAGGCGTTAAAAATTTTTAACGCTTTGCCAAATGCTTTATTTTTATTTACTTCTCCTGACGAAGACAAAAGATTTTTGTCGAAACGTTGAGAAAAATGAAAAAACTTTAACTGACCGAAGTGTCTATTTTTCATATAAATATTTATTACACTATAAAGTTACGGGAGGTTGATAATCATGTACCGAAAGGCAAAGTGCATTATGCTATTACACTAGTAAAAAAACTTTACTAGTGATGAAGAATGAGGCCACTACACGAATTTTAGAACTTTTGCACGATAAGGAGATGCCTTTTTTTTCATTATTTATGCACCTTATTCCCAGTAAAATATCACATTTTCACTATTTTTTCCATATAAATTTGTTTCTATTTTAATTTCTTTCACTATATCCTTCTTTCCAATCATTGCAATATCTCTCTGAAGAATCCGTACTTTATAAAAATATATAAAAACCTTACGCATTAATTATGAAAAAAGGCATCTCCTTATCGTGCAACTGAAAGTTGCTGATGGCTTGCGCCATCTATCGGAATAAATATCAACTATTCTCGTTGATTTTTAATTATTCCAGAATTGTCCAAATGAAAAAAAAATTAATGGAATAATTAAAAAAATCAACGAGAATAGTTGATATTTATTCGGATAGATGGCGCAAGCCATCAGCAACTTTCAGTTGCACGATAAGGAGATGCCTTTTTCTTAATTTATGCACCTTATCCCAGTACAATATCACATTTGTACTATTTTTTCACTTAAGCAATATGTTTCTTTATTATAAAAAAAATTGTAATAAAGTTTTATGAATTAAGTTATTTTTATTCCATAGAGTATTCAATTGCGATAGCATATAAATCTAGGTGAAACTAGCTGAAACGTAAAACACAATATAGAGGGGAACACAATATATGTACTAATTACAAAGACAAAATATTCCTCATAATCCAACACATAGAAAAAATAAACCATACATTTAACTAAGAAGAACCAAACACATTTTACACATAAACAATAAACACAAAAGTTTAAATTTTGAAGCCATGATATTTATAAAACATAATAGCATCAATAGACACTTGTAATAAAGAAACCTTTTGCGTAAGGTTTTCGATATTTTTATAAAAGTATATCACAAAATTTTGTTACATTAGAATCTGTACTCTTTATAAGACCTTAAAGGTATTAATTAATCGATACTTTTACACAAAATATATCTTTATAAATAACAAAAGATAAACTGTTGAAACCGCTGGGAGGGTTCACCACTGATGAGCCAGGCCCTCCAATCAATTTTTCATTTGCAGTAAGGACAGTAGAAATTGTTTATTTTTTAAAAGAATCTTACGCGTCTATAATAGTTTCAAATTTTCATAAACAATTTATTAACATTTACAAAAATACAGATTGTAGGGCTTCCTATAGGACAATATATAAATTAATATTGAAATACGCATATTAAAATATTAGATAATAAAAAGGCATATATTGGATTTAATAAAATATTTACTTTGCCAATATTTCGGCTGGCTGAACGCCAACCTTTATCGAGGCATTACATTTTTGTATACACAAACTCAGCGCCGCATAGTGTTATAATATCACAGTTGAAATCAATTAAAATACAGAGTAGATGGGAGAAATTTGTGCATGAAAAAAATATTATAAAAATTGCAATCAAATATGTAAAATATCTTAAAATATTAAAGGAAAATTTTTTTTTTTTAATTTACAATAATTATTTCATGCACAAATTTCTCCCACCTACTCTGTATTTTAATTGATTTCAACTGTGATATTATAACACTATGCGGCGCTGAGTTTGTGTATACAAAAATGCAATGCCTCGATAAAGGTTGGCGTTCAGCCAGCCGAAATATTGGCAAATAAATATTTTATTAAATCCAATATATGCATTTTTACTATCTAATGATTTAAGTATGGATTGCTCTATTTTCAAAATGAAATATGTATATTGAAATATATTTAATTTATATATACAATTTCATAAGTAACATTCTTTAACACCATTACAGAAAATTGTCCAATTTCTATGAGTGGATAGTCGTTGACCCCATTGTTAAATAGGTGCTGAAGTTGATTCTACCAACTTCAAACGTTCCCTACAAAAGAATAGAAGTCCATTTAAAGAAAGTGATTGTTAAAATCTTCTTTTTTTATTGTATGTTCGTCCTTAAAACACCTAATTATAAGCAAATATATAGAAGTTAGCAATAAATTCTGGCTTTGAATAGAGACAATGTAGATAATAAAATACCTTTATTGTCACTGAAGACTAAATTTAGGTATGTTTGAGGAGAGAAATCAGGTTAGATATGTAGGATGCTTGGTAGGTAGTTGAATTTAACGCCTACAGACTTTCTTGTGATCTCCTTGCTGCTTTTAGTCATTTTAAATACGATATCAAGATTTTTCTGATAGGAAATTAACCATTTCTGTAAGTTATATATATTTTATAGAAAAATATTATTTCATTTTGGAATTAAATTTATAGAAAAAAATAATTATTCTGTTGGATCGACCGCCAGAAGTCACGCTTTCCCTATACAACTCATTGCTGTTGTTTCCCGATGGCCGGCTCAAACCATATGTAAATATGTAAATAGTTTTTGTTTTCTTTTACTACCCGCCTTAAAAGTCAAGGTATTATTTCGATCTAAATTATGTTATCATATTAATTAAAGTAAATTATGATTAAACCTTTATTTTATTGATATTTTTAAACGACTACAAAGCAATATTAAAAAACATACTCGTGTACCCTTAAACAACCTAAGAAAATCTTTTTATTTATGATATATATAACAGTAATATTAAAAATAGAACAATCCATATTTAAGGAGATACCTTTTTCTTCATATATCCATGTTAATCCAGTATAATATTTCACTTTTGTACTATTTTTTAACAATAAATAATTTAAGAAAAAGGCTTCTTCTTATCGAGCAACTGAAAGTTGCTGATGGCTTGCGCCATCTATCGGAATAAATATCAACTATTCTCGTTGATTTTTAATTATTCCAGAATTGGCCAAATACACATTCTTGATTAATCAAGAAAAGCTAACACGGACGCGTTTCGGGCTGTTGGCCCTCATCAGCGTGGTGCAAGCTGTACCTCAACGACCAAAAAAATTTGGTCATTAAGGCATCCTGAAAAATCATGAAACGGGTAGTTAAGGCCAGAATTGCGTGAGAACGCTACACAATGTGAAAAAATAGTACAAATGTAATATTGTACTGGGATAAGGTGCATGAATTAAGAAAAAGGCTTCTTCTTATTGAGCAACTGAAAGTTGCTGATGGCATTAATGCCTTAATGACCAAATTTTTTTGGTCGTTGAGGTACAGCTTGCACCACGCTGATGAGGGCCAACAGCCCGAAACGCGTCCGTGGTTAGCTTTTCTTGATTAATCAAGAATGGGTATTTGGCCAATTCTGGAATAATTAAAAATCAACGAGAGTAGTTGATATTTATTCCGATAGATCGCGCAAGCCATCAGCAACTTTCAGTTGCACGATAAGGAGATGCCTTTTTCCTAATTCATGCACCTTATCCCAGTACAATATTACATTTGTACTATTTTTTTCACATTAAATAATTTGTTTCATATATTATTTTCGTTCTCTATTATGTGTGTTTTATAATACAATATAATGAGGCTTATGATTGTAGAACGTAATTTGTCAATTATACCGCAAATGTTTCTTTTGAACGAAAAATCAAAATTCATTTTAAGGAGAAATAACGATTATTTCTAACTGTAGGGATGAAGTATAAAAGGATGAATTGTGAAGAGTAATGATGAACGGGAAAATAAAGTGTCTAGGGATGGGAATGTTCAGGGTAGCCTAGTGGACATAGCATCTGCCCGGTAAGCGGAACACTGTGGGTTCGTTTCCTATCCCTAGTTACCTTATTTTTCCGTGTATCATTACTCTTCACAATTCATCCTATCATACTTCATCCCTAAGGATAGAAATAATCATTATTTCTTCTTAAAATAAATTTCGAATTTTCGTTTAAAAAAAACATTTGCGGTATAATTGTCAAATTTCGTTCTCTATTATGCGTGTGTATCATAGCAAAACTAATTTTGCAACTATGAACTATTACAATTCTTACTGGAGTTCAGTAGATGAGTGGTATAAACGGTATGTTTTCTATAGCTACGACTTGGGTTCGAATCCCTCATTAGGCACTTTTTTTATAAATAAAAATTGCTTTAATGGCTACTGATTCTTACAAAATTCCACTAAACTAGGTTATGACTAGGGCCTCCAATCCCGGTACATATTTTCAATCCCGGGATTCGGGATTGCTTTTTTCTCAATCCCGGGATCCCGGGATATCCCGGGATTGAAAAACATTTTCGTCTTTCTACGCCAAGAGGTATATCGTTTCGTTCGTTATATTTTTAATTTTTTTCTTTTATATAGTGCCAATGACGTGGCACTTACTTCGATGAAAACAACCTGAATGCCATATATTTTGCGCCTGCTTATGAACTAAATCATTGCCTTTGGGTTACAGTTTGAAATTATCTGTCAATTACTGGACACACATCTGGAAAAAAATTACTGTTCTTGGAACTCTTAGACCACATCTCTTATTGCAGTGTTGGGCAGTAATCCATTCAAAGTAATATATTACCTTGTAATTACGATTACTTTGCAATGCATTACTCTGCAAAAAAATTAATTGCATTAGAATGTAAACATAATTACTCGTAATTCTATATATAATGATAGCAAATGTGATTAAAATTACTTGTAATTGTAATTATAGCAAATGTAATCATGATTATTTGCAATTGTGATTATAGAAAATGTAATCATCATTGCATTTTGCCCAACTATTTATTAATGTTCAGAAAGAAGACAGCACCGTTTTAAAAACCATGAATTACTTTATTTTAAGGATAAAAATACAATTTCGAGAAAGATTTGAGCGTAGGAAAGATAATTTGTCAAGAGTGTCATCATGCAAACTAGAACGTATCTTATTGCATCGGTATCCAGAGGAGGAGAAGACTCTTTCCGATTCCACAGACGTTGGAGGAATTGTCAGCAAGTATTGATACACACTTTCAAAATGGGGTCCTCGTTTGCCTGACTGCGCAGCAATATTAAGTTCGTGGTTAATCATAGGATGCGGAGTCTGGTGTAGGTATTGCAATTGAAGTTGAAGAGGCAGCAGATAGAGGTTAGTGGCGGGTCCATGTTAAACGCAGGTCCGCCACAAAAATAAAGGGCTGCCCCTACTATCTAAGAAGCCACTATTTGCATGTCAACAAAATATGGGGCCCCCTCCATGTATAATGCTGCATACTCTCATTCTAGAGGCTGCCATTTTGGAAAGATATTGCAGAATAACCCTTCGTTATTAGTGCATGAAAATGATTTCAAATCTCTCAGAAAAAAAATACCCGAAATGCAGCTGTATAAACAAAACGTCAAAAGTGTGCTATCTCATCATCTGTTTGATTACCAAAATGCTAGATAAGAAAAATATATTTTTGCGCTGGTTTCATGCACAAACCAGTAATCCCGGGATTTTTCGAGCAGAATCCCGGGATTTCTGGATCATTATTTGGCTACGGGATCCCGGGAAACGGGATCCCGGGATTGGAGGCCCTAGTTATGACATACTTGCAAGTGCAAAATTAGAACTGCTTTCTAAATGTGTAGACACGTAGTATACTTACAGTAAAGGTAGTCACAAACTATGACCCCCATAATGATTATCATGGCCTATACCACATATACTAGGGATGAAGAAACAATGCTTAATTATAAAGAGCGAATTAATTCCTTTTATTTACTGACAGGAGGTGTTGTTGCAGATTGTTGTGTGGGTGATATGACGTCCAGCGACCTGCTCTAGCCCTGTATCCCAGTGACGTCTCACAGGTACTGTAAATGCATCACCTTTTTAAATTTCACACACTACAGGCGAATACTGATTCAAAACCAAACGTATTCAAGACTAAACCCATTTAAGAATATTTCATTAATCCCCAAAGTATTCTAATCTACTCCTAGTATTCCATTAGAATAAAAAGTTGGTTCTATTTAACATCATGATATCTAGAGATGAGGAGGAAAACCAGAATATTTGGACATGTTGTCTGACAATCAGAATGGCTGAAGGTATTTTTTTCAGGTGACAATTAAAACACTTTATTGACAACTCAGTCAATAATAACATTATAAAAAAGGATAGATCGAAGTAATATTTTACAATGATGATGTTCTTCCCCACCGTGATAGGGTCCGCCTCCAGGGGTTGACGGGGTCTTCGATGGCCTCACGCAGCCCAACCTGGTCGAAGTATCTGTATATTCTTGATTTCGCCGATGCGAGTATGGCCAGTTCGTCTTCCACCAAGCCTGGCCCGAAGATCCAGGACTGGAGGTCAGGGGGTCTTCTTATGATGTTGAATGCCTCCCGGACGAGGGGCCTGAAGGTATTGCTGAAAGGATGTATCGAGGTAAAGGAAGGTCGAGAATAGATTTCATGGACAATTGAAGGAGAACACCCTACAATCCCATCAAAAGTCTAGCCATAGAAAGGATACTCTGAAATGACAAGAATATTTCTAACCACCAACCTATAGCTTGATAGATAATTTATTCAGGTCAGAAAATAAGTGCAAATTAATATATTTTGCAAAGGGTTCTCTTTCTAAATCATCTACAGATAACAATGTTGGTTAAAATGCTATTGTCGTGTCGCACTGAGCCAAGAAACAACTCTTCTTCTTCTTTCTTATCTCCACACTGGGTGAAGTAGAATGAGTCTGCCTTTGTTATTAAGACTGGGAGAAACTACTCAGTAGCAGGCCGACTTAGCTCCAAAATAAATGGCCGCCTCTGACATGAGAAACAGACGCCATGTGCAGCCGCTCCTAACATGGAGTACAAATGCTGCTCATACTGTATCCCTGGATCAGGAGCCCTAACAATGTACTATCAGCCGGGCCAGCTGAACCCAGGTTTTTTTAGTGAGCTTGTTACTGCTCCCCCTCCTCCTTTTTCATCCGGGCTTGGGACCGGCAAAGGCGGAGTTAAATATACTAATGAATAGTGTATATTAAGATAATTTTATTAATTTTGTCTTGTTATGTTTCTTATTTATAATACAAACTGTTCTTTATTAATTGCTTGTAATTATAAAAAAATGTAATCATGATTACAATTCGCCTACCACCGACAAATGAAGTGTGAGTTATATAGTATCGGAGTAGACATTTCATAGGTTCGTAATGAATCAGAGATAATGAATTGTATAGTCTTCTGAGGAATCTTTTTTATACTTATACTGTTATTATCAATTACGATTGAACAAAATTCTAGGAACATTCTTTCTTGTTTGGCGTGTGTGTTGTGGTATATGGGCTTGCTAGTGTTCCAATCAGGAATATGGGTCTTCAGAGTATGATACTCAACAAACAGTGAGTGTGATCTTATATGACCATGGTCGATGGAAAAAATGATGGGGAATATACGGTTCGTGAAAAAAAATGCTATCTCTCTCGGCAAATTGGACGTAAAACTATGCAATTACCTGTAGAAGGGAATCTTGTCCGAAAGCTTGTACCTTTGTCCTCTTCTCCCCAACTTGTGTTTCTTTTTCTATTGTGAATAGGGAGATTATCATTGTAATAACGAAAAGATTCAAAAAGGATAAGTTTCTTTATTTGAAAAATAAATTCGAGCTTTCGGGCGTTCATTATATTAATATCATTGTATTAATGTACAGTAATTTTTACCGCCTCTTCAAACTAATTGGGTCGACGACAAAGCCACTACACCAGCTTCGACAAATTCAAAACTTCCACATGAAATGGCTTTGGGCTATGGTCAGATAGTCTTCTTCTTCTTCTTTCTTATCCCCACTCAATCATATCATGGTATCAAGCTTTGATAACCATCATGACTGGGTGAAGTAGAATGCGTCTGACTTTGTCATTAAGACTGGTAGCACTACTCAGTGGCAGGCCGACTTAGCTCCAAAATAAATAGCCGCCTCTGACATGAGGAACAGACGCCATGTGCAGCCGCTCCTAACATGGAGTATAAACGCTATGGTCAGATAGTGAAGGCTTTGAAATCACTTAATCTACAAAGGATTCGTGGAATCTTACGAATTTGTCAAAGAAGTGTTTATCTAATAAAGCTGCTAGTCTATTTCTATTGCCAAGATATAGATGGAAATGACCTCGTATGCGTGAGATAGCGGTTTATACGGGAAATGATGAAAATACAATTTGAATGCATGACCAGAATAAATACCGCTGTGAGCGGGATCATGTTACAAACTTCTTCTGCATTCTATATCTTCTCTATATGACGATTGATCAATTCCGTTTCTTTTATAAATACCAATCTTTCATCATATTTATATTTTAAACAGAATATCTTCACCTGACCTAATTTTATACATGATCAATAGGCTTAAACCTCCCCTTATTTCTTATCCTTGCCTCTACCATAATCTAAATTAATCGTTTTTTCCATTGAAAATTCTCAATCCGGATAAATAAAAAAGGAAACTTTATTCCCTACTGGTTTTCAGGTCACCATTCAGCTCAATAGGTAACATTCTGCGTTTGTCAAAGTTGTTTAACACATTTATTTCAAGGTCTATATCTTTCACAAAATATTATTTAAACCTCTCTATTTGAATTTAATGTAGATTTACAGCATAGTTGTAGGGAAAGAGAAAAAGAAAACACAAATCATCGAGCACGTATTGGCGCATCCATCCTTCAAAACTCCACGAGAAACAAAACGCAAAGCAAAACGCAGCTATATGGTACGAAAGAAACAAACCGTTCGTAAGTGCATTAAAGCCAAACTAGCTTCCCGAAGACACCTAGCGGCCAAGACAGGAGGAAAGAAGAGCACCTACATGATGCAGGTGAAGCCTCATCGGTATCGACCTGTGACCATAGCCATGAAAGAGATTCGTCGCTATCAGAAGACAACAGAATTGATCATTCATAAGCTGCCATTCCAACGACTGGTTCGGGAAATCGCTAAGAAATACAACACCAAGGTGAGGTTCCGTAGCCTGGCAATGGGAGCACTTCACGAAGCTTGCGAAGCTTACCTCGTAGGACTGTTCGAGGACACCAATCTGTGTGACATCTACGGACAGCATGTCACCATCATGCCGAAGAATATCCAACTAGCTCGTCGTATTCGTGGGGATTATTAAATGGTGTGGGGAGTAAACTGGCTGTTTGTTGTGTCCCTGCCCTGTCTCTTTCTTCCACTTCTTTCACTTGAGCATACAGCATTACCGTGGTATTTGAAAATATTAGCAATCTCAGAGAAGAATGGTGGGGATTTCTAAATGGTATGAGGATTAAACTGGCTGTTTGTTGTGTCCCTGCCCTGTCTCTTTCTTCCACTTCTTGCATTTGAGCATACAGCATTACCGTGGTATTTGAAAATATTAGCAATCTCAGAGAAGAATGGTGGGGATTTCTAAATGGTATGAGGATTAAACTGGCTGTTTGTTGTGTCCCTGCTCTGTCCCTTTCTTCCACTTCTTTCACTTGAGCATACAGCATTACCGTGGTATTTGAAAATATTAGCAATCTCAGAGAAGAATGGTGGGGATTTCTAAATGGTATGAGGATTAAACTGGCTGTTTGTTGTGTCCCTGCTCTGTCTCTTTCTTCCACTTCTTGCACTTTAGCATTACCGTGGTGTTTGAGATGATTAAAAATATCAGAATAAGGGAATTGTTAGATGGTATATGGACTAAACTGGTTGTTTGTTGTGTTTCTGTTGTCTCTTTCTTCTACTTCTTGCACTTAAGCATTACTGAGGTATTTGAGAAAATAAACAATATCAAAATAGGGGAATTGTTAGATGGTGTATGGAGTGAACTGGTTGTTTGTTGTGTTTCTGTTGTCTCTTTCTTCTACTTCTTGCACTTAAGCATTACTGAGGTATTTGAGAAAATAAACAATATCAAAATAGGGGAATTGTTAGATGGTGTATGGAGTGAACTGGTTGTTTGTTGTGTTTCTGTTGTCTCTTTCTTCTACTTCTTGCACTTAAGCATTACTGAGGTATTTGAGAAAATAAACAATATCAAAATAGGGGAATTGTTAGATGGTGTATGGAGTGAACTGGTTGTTTGTTGTGTTTCTGTTGTCAAACGTACAAAAGTCGTCAAATGTCAAAAAAAAAAAAAAACTCCCCGGCGTGGAATCGAACCCCGGTCGCCCGCGTGACAGGCGGGAATACTAACCACTATACTACCGAGGAACTAGTGAAATATTGCTAATTACTTTTCTTAAAGCACCATTTACACAACTCTTAATAATGAACAAAACTACAGAGTCAGTCAATGGTCAAAAATATTTTATATTTTAATATTTCACTGCAACTCTTAAAAATGAACAAAACCAGAGTCGGTCAATGGCCAAAAATATTTTTTTTTTCATATTTCACTTCAACTCTTAATAATGACCAAAACTATAGAGTCGGTCAATGGTCAAAATTATTTTTATTTTCATATTTCACTGCAACTCTAAAAATGAGCAAAACCACAGAGTCGGCCAATGGTCAAAATTATTTTATTTTTATATTTCACTGAATTTCTGTAAATATTTAGCACAACATTTTTTAAATATATATATTTTTATATGTTTTAAATTAAGAATATATATAAATATCATTTAAAAAATTGTATCCATATATTAATATATAAACACATTATTTCTTTCTATAGGAAGTATTGCTTATAAGGATATATTCTTTATAAATATTTATATTTTTCTAAATGAAATTTTTGATGGGAATTTAGAAAATAAGAATCTTCTATTAATTTTTTTGATAGAGATGTTTCCCAAAGGTTCAAACTCATTACCATTCTCAAATTGTTGATGGAATTTTTGATGAATGAATAGTGAAATATCTCTGGAGAATTTCGCTTTTAGAAATAAGTAATTAGATGCTGATTTTCAGCACTATTCATTTTCCAGGTGTTTATTCCCTTGTGTATGTGTTACATAGCCAACAGTTCATCACCTATTAGTTTATGCATGAGGATGAAAGGTCATGTAAACTAGATTATCAGATTTTAGAAGGAATGTTTAGAGTTTACCAAACTTTAACACATGGTTTTAGAATATATGAGAATGATTCTATTGTAAAATGTATATATTGGATAAAAATATTTATTATCGTAAAGATAGAGGCTGCCTGGTCGGCATTCATATTTATATGAAAAATAGACACTTCTGTCAGTTAGAGGTTTTTTTATTTTTCTCAACGTTTCGACAAAAATCTTTTGTCTTCGTCAGGATAAGTAAATAATAATAAAGCAATTGGCAAGGCGTTAAAAATTATTTTGAGGTTGGAAAGGCGTTAAAAATTTTTAACGCTTTGCCAAATGCTTTATTTTTATTTACTTCTCCTGACGAAGACAAAAGATTTTTGTCGAAACGTTGAGAAAAATGAAAAAACTTTAACTGACCGAAGTGTCTATTTTTCATATAAATATTTATTACACTATAAAGTTACGGGAGGTTGATAATCATGTACCGAAAGGCAAAGTGCATTATGCTATTACACTAGTAAAAAAACTTTACTAGTGATGAAGAATGAGGCCACTACACGAATTTTAGAACTTTTGCACGATAAGGAGATGCCTTTTTTTTCATTATTTATGCACCTTATTCCCAGTAAAATATCACATTTTCACTATTTTTTCCATATAAATTTGTTTCTATTTTAATTTCTTTCACTATATCCTTCTTTCCAATCATTGCAATATCTCTCTGAAGAATCCGTACTTTATAAAAATATATAAAAACCTTACGCATTAATTATGAAAAAAGGCATCTCCTTATCGTGCAACTGAAAGTTGCTGATGGCTTGCGCCATCTATCGGAATAAATATCAACTATTCTCGTTGATTTTTAATTATTCCAGAATTGTCCAAATGAAAAAAAAATTAATGGAATAATTAAAAAAATCAACGAGAATAGTTGATATTTATTCGGATAGATGGCGCAAGCCATCAGCAACTTTCAGTTGCACGATAAGGAGATGCCTTTTTCTTAATTTATGCACCTTATCCCAGTACAATATCACATTTGTACTATTTTTTCACTTAAGCAATATGTTTCTTTATTATAAAAAAAATTGTAATAAAGTTTTATGAATTAAGTTATTTTTATTCCATAGAGTATTCAATTGCGATAGCATATAAATCTAGGTGAAACTAGCTGAAACGTAAAACACAATATAGAGGGGAACACAATATATGTACTAATTACAAAGACAAAATATTCCTCATAATCCAACACATAGAAAAAATAAACCATACATTTAACTAAGAAGAACCAAACACATTTTACACATAAACAATAAACACAAAAGTTTAAATTTTGAAGCCATGATATTTATAAAACATAATAGCATCAATAGACACTTGTAATAAAGAAACCTTTTGCGTAAGGTTTTCGATATTTTTATAAAAGTATATCACAAAATTTTGTTACATTAGAATCTGTACTCTTTATAAGACCTTAAAGGTATTAATTAATCGATACTTTTACACAAAATATATCTTTATAAATAACAAAAGATAAACTGTTGAAACCGCTGGGAGGGTTCACCACTGATGAGCCAGGCCCTCCAATCAATTTTTCATTTGCAGTAAGGACAGTAGAAATTGTTTATTTTTTAAAAGAATCTTACGCGTCTATAATAGTTTCAAATTTTCATAAACAATTTATTAACATTTACAAAAATACAGATTGTAGGGCTTCCTATAGGACAATATATAAATTAATATTGAAATACGCATATTAAAATATTAGATAATAAAAAGGCATATATTGGATTTAATAAAATATTTACTTTGCCAATATTTCGGCTGGCTGAACGCCAACCTTTATCGAGGCATTACATTTTTGTATACACAAACTCAGCGCCGCATAGTGTTATAATATCACAGTTGAAATCAATTAAAATACAGAGTAGATGGGAGAAATTTGTGCATGAAAAAAATATTATAAAAATTGCAATCAAATATGTAAAATATCTTAAAATATTAAAGGAAAATTTTTTTTTTTTAATTTACAATAATTATTTCATGCACAAATTTCTCCCACCTACTCTGTATTTTAATTGATTTCAACTGTGATATTATAACACTATGCGGCGCTGAGTTTGTGTATACAAAAATGCAATGCCTCGATAAAGGTTGGCGTTCAGCCAGCCGAAATATTGGCAAATAAATATTTTATTAAATCCAATATATGCATTTTTACTATCTAATGATTTAAGTATGGATTGCTCTATTTTCAAAATGAAATATGTATATTGAAATATATTTAATTTATATATACAATTTCATAAGTAACATTCTTTAACACCATTACAGAAAATTGTCCAATTTCTATGAGTGGATAGTCGTTGACCCCATTGTTAAATAGGTGCTGAAGTTGATTCTACCAACTTCAAACGTTCCCTACAAAAGAATAGAAGTCCATTTAAAGAAAGTGATTGTTAAAATCTTCTTTTTTTATTGTATGTTCGTCCTTAAAACACCTAATTATAAGCAAATATATAGAAGTTAGCAATAAATTCTGGCTTTGAATAGAGACAATGTAGATAATAAAATACCTTTATTGTCACTGAAGACTAAATTTAGGTATGTTTGAGGAGAGAAATCAGGTTAGATATGTAGGATGCTTGGTAGGTAGTTGAATTTAACGCCTACAGACTTTCTTGTGATCTCCTTGCTGCTTTTAGTCATTTTAAATACGATATCAAGATTTTTCTGATAGGAAATTAACCATTTCTGTAAGTTATATATATTTTATAGAAAAATATTATTTCATTTTGGAATTAAAATTTATAGAAAAAAATAATTATTCTGTTGGATCGACCGCCAGAGGTCACGCTTTCCCTATACAACTCATTGCTGTTGTTTCCCGATGGCCGGCTCAAACCATATGTAAATATGTAAATAGTTTTTGTTTTCTTTTACTACCCGCCTTAAAAGTCAAGGTATTATTTCGATCTAAATTATGTTATCATATTAATTAAAGTAAATTATGATTAAACCTTTATTTTATTGATATTTTTAAACGACTACAAAGCAATATTAAAAAACATACTCGTGTACCCTTAAACAACCTAAGAAAATCTTTTTATTTATGATATATATAACAGTAATATTAAAAATAGAACAATCCATATTTAAGGAGATACCTTTTTCTTCATATATCCATGTTAATCCAGTATAATATTTCACTTTTGTACTATTTTTTAACAATAAATAATTTAAGAAAAAGGCTTCTTCTTATCGAGCAACTGAAAGTTGCTGATGGCTTGCGCCATCTATCGGAATAAATATCAACTATTCTCGTTGATTTTTAATTATTCCAGAATTGGCCAAATACACATTCTTGATTAATCAAGAAAAGCTAACACGGACGCGTTTCGGGCTGTTGGCCCTCATCAGCGTGGTGCAAGCTGTACCTCAACGACCAAAAAAATTTGGTCATTAAGGCATCCTGAAAAATCATGAAACGGGTAGTTAAGGCCAGAATTGCGTGAGAACGCTACACAATGTGAAAAAATAGTACAAATGTAATATTGTACTGGGATAAGGTGCATGAATTAAGAAAAAGGCTTCTTCTTATTGAGCAACTGAAAGTTGCTGATGGCATTAATGCCTTAATGACCAAATTTTTTTGGTCGTTGAGGTACAGCTTGCACCACGCTGATGAGGGCCAACAGCCCGAAACGCGTCCGTGGTTAGCTTTTCTTGATTAATCAAGAATGGGTATTTGGCCAATTCTGGAATAATTAAAAATCAACGAGAGTAGTTGATATTTATTCCGATAGATCGCGCAAGCCATCAGCAACTTTCAGTTGCACGATAAGGAGATGCCTTTTTCCTAATTCATGCACCTTATCCCAGTACAATATTACATTTGTACTATTTTTTTCACATTAAATAATTTGTTTCATATATTATTTTCGTTCTCTATTATGTGTGTTTTATAATACAATATAATGAGGCTTATGATTGTAGAACGTAATTTGTCAATTATACCGCAAATGTTTCTTTTGAACGAAAAATCAAAATTCATTTTAAGGAGAAATAACGATTATTTCTAACTGTAGGGATGAAGTATAAAAGGATGAATTGTGAAGAGTAATGATGAACGGGAAAATAAAGTGTCTAGGGATGGGAATGTTCAGGGTAGCCTAGTGGACATAGCATCTGCCCGGTAAGCGGAACACTGTGGGTTCGTTTCCTATCCCTAGTTACCTTATTTTTCCGTGTATCATTACTCTTCACAATTCATCCTATCATACTTCATCCCTAAGGATAGAAATAATCATTATTTCTTCTTAAAATAAATTTCGAATTTTCGTTTAAAAAAAACATTTGCGGTATAATTGTCAAATTTCGTTCTCTATTATGCGTGTGTATCATAGCAAAACTAATTTTGCAACTATGAACTATTACAATTCTTACTGGAGTTCAGTAGATGAGTGGTATAAACGGTATGTTTTCTATAGCTACGACTTGGGTTCGAATCCCTCATTAGGCACTTTTTTTATAAATAAAAATTGCTTTAATGGCTACTGATTCTTACAAAATTCCACTAAACTAGGTTATGACTAGGGCCTCCAATCCCGGTACATATTTTCAATCCCGGGATTCGGGATTGCTTTTTTCTCAATCCCGGGATCCCGGGATATCCCGGGATTGAAAAACATTTTCGTCTTTCTACGCCAAGAGGTATATCGTTTCGTTCGTTATATTTTTAATTTTTTTCTTTTATATAGTGCCAATGACGTGGCACTTACTTCGATGAAAACAACCTGAATGCCATATATTTTGCGCCTGCTTATGAACTAAATCATTGCCTTTGGGTTACAGTTTGAAATTATCTGTCAATTACTGGACACACATCTGGAAAAAAATTACTGTTCTTGGAACTCTTAGACCACATCTCTTATTGCAGTGTTGGGCAGTAATCCATTCAAAGTAATATATTACCTTGTAATTACGATTACTTTGCAATGCATTACTCTGCAAAAAAATTAATTGCATTAGAATGTAAACATAATTACTCGTAATTCTATATATAATGATAGCAAATGTGATTAAAATTACTTGTAATTGTAATTATAGCAAATGTAATCATGATTATTTGCAATTGTGATTATAGAAAATGTAATCATCATTGCATTTTGCCCAACTATTTATTAATGTTCAGAAAGAAGACAGCACCGTTTTAAAAACCATGAATTACTTTATTTTAAGGATAAAAATACAATTTCGAGAAAGATTTGAGCGTAGGAAAGATAATTTGTCAAGAGTGTCATCATGCAAACTAGAACGTATCTTATTGCATCGGTATCCAGAGGAGGAGAAGACTCTTTCCGATTCCACAGACGTTGGAGGAATTGTCAGCAAGTATTGATACACACTTTCAAAATGGGGTCCTCGTTTGCCTGACTGCGCAGCAATATTAAGTTCGTGGTTAATCATAGGATGCGGAGTCTGGTGTAGGTATTGCAATTGAAGTTGAAGAGGCAGCAGATAGAGGTTAGTGGCGGGTCCATGTTAAACGCAGGTCCGCCACAAAAATAAAGGGCTGCCCCTACTATCTAAGAAGCCACTATTTGCATGTCAACAAAATATGGGGCCCCCTCCATGTATAATGCTGCATACTCTCATTCTAGAGGCTGCCATTTTGGAAAGATATTGCAGAATAACCCTTCGTTATTAGTGCATGAAAATGATTTCAAATCTCTCAGAAAAAAAATACCCGAAATGCAGCTGTATAAACAAAACGTCAAAAGTGTGCTATCTCATCATCTGTTTGATTACCAAAATGCTAGATAAGAAAAATATATTTTTGCGCTGGTTTCATGCACAAACCAGTAATCCCGGGATTTTTCGAGCAGAATCCCGGGATTTCTGGATCATTATTTGGCTACGGGATCCCGGGAAACGGGATCCCGGGATTGGAGGCCCTAGTTATGACATACTTGCAAGTGCAAAATTAGAACTGCTTTCTAAATGTGTAGACACGTAGTATACTTACAGTAAAGGTAGTCACAAACTATGACCCCCATAATGATTATCATGGCCTATACCACATATACTAGGGATGAAGAAACAATGCTTAATTATAAAGAGCGAATTAATTCCTTTTATTTACTGACAGGAGGTGTTGTTGCAGATTGTTGTGTGGGTGATATGACGTCCAGCGACCTGCTCTAGCCCTGTATCCCAGTGACGTCTCACAGGTACTGTAAATGCATCACCTTTTTAAATTTCACACACTACAGGCGAATACTGATTCAAAACCAAACGTATTCAAGACTAAACCCATTTAAGAATATTTCATTAATCCCCAAAGTATTCTAATCTACTCCTAGTATTCCATTAGAATAAAAAGTTGGTTCTATTTAACATCATGATATCTAGAGATGAGGAGGAAAACCAGAATATTTGGACATGTTGTCTGACAATCAGAATGGCTGAAGGTATTTTTTTCAGGTGACAATTAAAACACTTTATTGACAACTCAGTCAATAATAACATTATAAAAAAGGATAGATCGAAGTAATATTTTACAATGATGATGTTCTTCCCCACCGTGATAGGGTCCGCCTCCAGGGGTTGACGGGGTCTTCGATGGCCTCACGCAGCCCAACCTGGTCGAAGTATCTGTATATTCTTGATTTCGCCGATGCGAGTATGGCCAGTTCGTCTTCCACCAAGCCTGGCCCGAAGATCCAGGACTGGAGGTCAGGGGGTCTTCTTATGATGTTGAATGCCTCCCGGACGAGGGGCCTGAAGGTATTGCTGAAAGGATGTATCGAGGTAAAGGAAGGTCGAGAATAGATTTCATGGACAATTGAAGGAGAACACCCTACAATCCCATCAAAAGTCTAGCCATAGAAAGGATACTCTGAAATGACAAGAATATTTCTAACCACCAACCTATAGCTTGATAGATAATTTATTCAGGTCAGAAAATAAGTGCAAATTAATATATTTTGCAAAGGGTTCTCTTTCTAAATCATCTACAGATAACAATGTTGGTTAAAATGCTATTGTCGTGTCGCACTGAGCCAAGAAACAACTCTTCTTCTTCTTTCTTATCTCCACACTGGGTGAAGTAGAATGAGTCTGCCTTTGTTATTAAGACTGGGAGAAACTACTCAGTAGCAGGCCGACTTAGCTCCAAAATAAATGGCCGCCTCTGACATGAGAAACAGACGCCATGTGCAGCCGCTCCTAACATGGAGTACAAATGCTGCTCATACTGTATCCCTGGATCAGGAGCCCTAACAATGTACTATCAGCCGGGCCAGCTGAACCCAGGTTTTTTTAGTGAGCTTGTTACTGCTCCCCCTCCTCCTTTTTCATCCGGGCTTGGGACCGGCAAAGGCGGAGTTAAATATACTAATGAATAGTGTATATTAAGATAATTTTATTAATTTTGTCTTGTTATGTTTCTTATTTATAATACAAACTGTTCTTTATTAATTGCTTGTAATTATAAAAAAATGTAATCATGATTACAATTCGCCTACCACCGACAAATGAAGTGTGAGTTATATAGTATCGGAGTAGACATTTCATAGGTTCGTAATGAATCAGAGATAATGAATTGTATAGTCTTCTGAGGAATCTTTTTTATACTTATACTGTTATTATCAATTACGATTGAACAAAATTCTAGGAACATTCTTTCTTGTTTGGCGTGTGTGTTGTGGTATATGGGCTTGCTAGCGTTCCAATCAGGAATATGGGTCTTCAGAGTATGATACTCAACAAACAGTGAGTGTGATCTTATATGACCATGGTCGATGGAAAAAATGATGGGGAATATACGGTTCGTGAAAAAAAATGCTATCTCTCTCGGCAAATTGGACGTAAAACTATGCAATTACCTGTAGAAGGGAATCTTGTCCGAAAGCTTGTACCTTTGTCCTCTTCTCCCCAACTTGTGTTTCTTTTTCTATTGTGAATAGGGAGATTATCATTGTAATAACGAAAAGATTCAAAAAGGATAAGTTTCTTTATTTGAAAAATAAATTCGAGCTTTCGGGCGTTCATTATATTAATATCATTGTATTAATGTACAGTAATTTTACCGCCTCTTCAAACTAATTGGGTCGACGACAAAGCCACTACACCAGCTTCGACAAATTCAAAACTTCCACATGAAATGGCTTTGGGCTATGGTCAGATAGTCTTCTTCTTCTTCTTTCTTATCCCCACTCAATCATATCATGGTATCAAGCTTTGATAACCATCATGACTGGGTGAAGTAGAATGCGTCTGACTTTGTCATTAAGACTGGTAGCACTACTCAGTGGCAGGCCGACTTAGCTCCAAAATAAATAGCCGCCTCTGACATGAGGAACAGACGCCATGTGCAGCCGCTCCTAACATGGAGTATAAACGCTATGGTCAGATAGTGAAGGCTTTGAAATCACTTAATCTACAAAGGATTCGTGGAATCTTACGAATTTGTCAAATAAGTGTTTATCTAATAAAGCTGCTAGTCTATTTCTATTGCCAAGATATAGATGGAAATGACCTCGTATGCGTGAGATAGCGGTTTATACGGGAAATGATGAAAATACAATTTGAATGCATGACCAGAATAAATACCGCTGTGAGCGGGATCATGTTACAAACTTCTTCTGCATTCTATATCTTCTCTATATGACGATTGATCAATTCCGTTTCTTTTATAAATACCAATCTTTCATCATATTTATATTTTAAACAGAATATCTTCACCTGACCTAATTTTATACATGATCAATAGGCTTAAACCTCCCCTTATTTCTTATCCTTGCCTCTACCATAATCTAAATTAATCGTTTTTTCCATTGAAAATTCTCAATCCGGATAAATAAAAAAGGAAACTTTATTCCCTACTGGTTTTCAGGTCACCATTCAGCTCAATAGGTAACATTCTGCGTTTGTCAAAGTTGTTTAACACATTTATTTCAAGGTCTATATCTTTCACAAAATATTATTTAAACCTCTCTATTTGAATTTAATGTAGATTTACAGCATAGTTGTAGGGAAAGAGAAAAAGAAAACACAAATCATCGAGCACGTATTGGCGCATCCATCCTTCAAAACTCCACGAGAAACAAAACGCAAAGCAAAACGCAGCTATATGGTACGAAAGAAACAAACCGTTCGTAAGTGCATTAAAGCCAAACTAGCTTCCCGAAGACACCTAGCGGCCAAGACAGGAGGAAAGAAGAGCACCTACATGATGCAGGTGAAGCCTCATCGGTATCGACCTGTGACCATAGCCATGAAAGAGATTCGTCGCTATCAGAAGACAACAGAATTGATCATTCATAAGCTGCCATTCCAACGACTGGTTCGGGAAATCGCTAAGAAATACAACACCAAGGTGAGGTTCCGTAGCCTGGCAATGGGAGCACTTCACGAAGCTTGCGAAGCTTACCTCGTAGGACTGTTCGAGGACACCAATCTGTGTGACATCTACGGACAGCATGTCACCATCATGCCGAAGAATATCCAACTAGCTCGTCGTATTCGTGGGGATTATTAAATGGTGTGGGGAGTAAACTGGCTGTTTGTTGTGTCCCTGCCCTGTCTCTTTCTTCCACTTCTTTCACTTGAGCATACAGCATTACCGTGGTATTTGAAAATATTAGCAATCTCAGAGAAGAATGGTGGGGATTTCTAAATGGTATGAGGATTAAACTGGCTGTTTGTTGTGTCCCTGCCCTGTCTCTTTCTTCCACTTCTTGCATTTGAGCATACAGCATTACCGTGGTATTTGAAAATATTAGCAATCTCAGAGAAGAATGGTGGGGATTTCTAAATGGTATGAGGATTAAACTGGCTGTTTGTTGTGTCCCTGCTCTGTCCCTTTCTTCCACTTCTTTCACTTGAGCATACAGCATTACCGTGGTATTTGAAAATATTAGCAATCTCAGAGAAGAATGGTGGGGATTTCTAAATGGTATGAGGATTAAACTGGCTGTTTGTTGTGTCCCTGCTCTGTCTCTTTCTTCCACTTCTTGCACTTTAGCATTACCGTGGTGTTTGAGATGATTAAAAATATCAGAATAAGGGAATTGTTAGATGGTATATGGACTAAACTGGTTGTTTGTTGTGTTTCTGTTGTCTCTTTCTTCTACTTCTTGCACTTAAGCATTACTGAGGTATTTGAGAAAATAAACAATATCAAAATAGGGGAATTGTTAGATGGTGTATGGAGTGAACTGGTTGTTTGTTGTGTTTCTGTTGTCTCTTTCTTCTACTTCTTGCACTTAAGCATTACTGAGGTATTTGAGAAAATAAACAATATCAAAATAGGGGAATTGTTAGATGGTGTATGGAGTGAACTGGTTGTTTGTTGTGTTTCTGTTGTCTCTTTCTTCTACTTCTTGCACTTAAGCATTACTGAGGTATTTGAGAAAATAAACAATATCAAAATAGGGGAATTGTTAGATGGTGTATGGAGTGAACTGGTTGTTTGTTGTGTTTCTGTTGTCTCTTTCTTCTACTTCTTGCACTTAAGCATTACTGAGGTATTTGAGAAAATAAACAATATCAAAATAGGGGAATTGTTAGATGGTGTATAGAGTGAACTGGTTGTTTGTTGTGTTTCTGTTGTCTCTTTCTTCTACTTCTTGCACTTAAGCATTACTGAAGATATTTGAGAAAATAAACAATATCAAAATAGGGGAATTGTTAGATGGTGTATGGAATAAATTAGATGTTTGTTGGGTCCCAGGTGACCCTTCTCTTCCATTTCTTGTTCCTCAATAGTCAGAATTAGTGGTTCATCTATATTTAAGAAAATAAACAATATCAGAATATTGGAGAATTGTTAGATGATGTATGGAATAAACTGGATGTTTGTTGTGTCCCTGGTAATTCTTTCTTCCATTTCTTGTTCCTAAATAGTCAGAATTAGTGGTTCCATCTGTATTTAAGAAAATAAACAATATCAGGATAGAGGGAATTGTTAGATGGTCTGGGCATTTAACTGGATGTTTGTTGTGTCCCTGTTGTCATCTTTCTTCCACTGCTTGCTATTGAGTATATAGAATATACCGTAGTATTTAGGAAAAAAAACAATCTCAGGATAGAGGGAATTGTTAGATGGTCTGGGCATTTAACTGGATGTTTGTTGTGTCCCTGTTGTCATCTTTCTTCCACTGCTTGCTATTGAGTATATAGAATATACCGTAGTATTTAGGAAAAAAACAATCTCAGGATAGAGGGAATTGTTAGATGGTCTGGGCATTTAACTGGATGTTTGTTGTGTTCCTGTTGTCATCTTTCTTCCACTGTTCGCTATTGAGTATATAGAATATACCGTAGTATTTAGGAAAAAAACAATCTCAGGATAGAGGGAATTGTTAGATGGTCTGGGCATTTAACTGGATGTTTGTTGTGTCCCTGTTGTCATCTTTCTTCCACTGCTTGCTATTGAGTATATAGAATATCGTTGTATTTAGGAAAATAAACAATCTCAGGATAGAGGGAATTTTAGATGGTCTGGGCATTTAACTGGATGTTTGTTGTGTCCCTGTTGTCATCTTTCTTCCACTGCTTGCTATTGAGTATATAGAATATCGTTGTATTTAGGAAAATAAACAATCTCAGGATAGAGGGAATTTTAGATGGTCTGGGCATTTAACTGGTTGTTTGTTGTGTTCCTGTTGTCATCTTTCTTCCACTGCTTGCTATTGAGTATATAGAATATCGTTGTATTTAGGAAAATAAACAATCTCAGGATAGAGGGAATTGTTAGATGGTCTGGGCATTTAACTGGTTGTTTGTTGTGTTCCTGTTGTCATCTTTCTTCCACTGCTTGCTATTGAGTATATAGAATATCGTTGTATTTAGGAAAATAAACAATCTCAGGATAGAGGGAATTGTTAGATGGTCTGGGCATTTAACTGGTTGTTTGTTGTGTTCCTGTTGTCATCTTTCTTCCACTGCTTGCTATTGAGTATATAGAATATCGTTGTATTTAGGAAAATAAACAATCTCAGGATAGAGGGAATTTTAGATGGTCTGGGCATTTAACTGGTTGTTTGTTGTGTTCCTGTTGTCATCTTTCTTCCACTGCTTGCTATTGAGTATATAGAATATCGTTGTTTTTAGGAAAATAAACAATCTCAGGATAGAGGGAATTGTTAGATGGTCTGGGCATTTAACTGGTTGTTTGTTGTGTTCCTGTTGTCATCTTTCTTCCACTGCTTGCTATTGAGTATATAGAATATCGTTGTATTTAGGAAAATAAACAATCTCAGGATAGAGGGAATTGTTAGATGGTCTGGGCATTTAACTGGTTGTTTGTTGTGTTCCTGTTGTCATCTTTCTTCCACTGCTTGCTATTGAGTATATAGAATATCGTTGTATTTAGGAAAATAAACAATCTCAGGATAGAGGGAATTGTTAGATGGTCTGGGCATTTAACTGGTTGTTTGTTGTGTTCCTGTTGTCATCTTTCTTCCACTGCTTGCTATTGAGTATATAGAATATCGTTGTATTTAGGAAAATAAACAATCTCAGGATAGAGGGAATTGTTAGATGGTCTGGGCATTTAACTGGTTGTTTGTTGTGTTCCTGTTGTCATCTTTCTTCCACTGCTTGCTATTGAGTATATAGAATATCGTTGTATTTAGGAAAATAAACAATCTCAGGATAGAGGGAATTGTTAGATGGTCTGGGCATTTAACTGGTTGTTTGTTGTGTTCCTGTTGTCATCTTTCTTCCACTGCTTGCTATTGAGTATATAGAATATCGTTGTATTTAGGAAAATAAACAATCTCAGGATAGAGGGAATTGTTAGATGGTCTGGGCATTTAACTGGATGTTTGTTGTGTCCCAGGTGACTCTTTCTTCCACTTATTGCACTTGAGAATACAACATTACCGTGGTATTTAAGAAAATGAACTATCTCAGAAAAGGGGGATTGCTAGATGGTCTGGGAAGTAAACAGGACGTTTGTTGTGTCCCTGTTGTCTCTTTATTCCTCTTCTTGCACCTGAACATTCAGCATTACCTAGGTATTTGAGATGATAAACAGGAAGGTAGAGATTGCTAAATGGTATGGGGAGTGATTGGCTGTTTGTTGTGCTCTTGCTGTCATCTTTTTTACACTTCTTGCTCTTGAGCATACATCATTACCGTGGTATTTGAAAACATTAGCAATATCAGAATAGTTGAATGGTGTGTGGTGTAATCTGGATGTTTGCTGTGTCCCTGTTGTCATCTTCCTTCCACTTATTGCTATTTAGAATACAACATTACCATGGTATTTGAAAACATAAGCAATCTCAGAATAGGGGGAATTGCTTGATAGTTTAGTGAGTAAACTAGCTGTTTGTTGGGTCCCTGCTCTCTTTTTTCCACTTTGCATTACCGTGGTATTTGAGAAAATGAACTATCTCAGAATAGGGAGATTGCTAGATGATATGGGAAGTAAACTGGACGTTTGTTGTGTTCCTGTTGTCTCTTTCTTCCACTTCTTTCTCTGGGGAACACAACATTACCGTGGTATTTGAGAACATAAACTATCTCAGAATAGGGAGATTGCTAGATGTTCTGGGAAGTAAACTGGACGTTTGTTGTGTTCCTGTTGTCTCTTTCTTCCACTTCTTTCTCTTGAGAACACAACATTACCGTGGTATTTGAGAACATAAACTATCTCAGAATAGTAGGGAATGGTGAACCCCTTCCAGCGATATCGCCAGTTTATGATGAGCCATACCCTCTTAATAATTTTTCCATCATAACGAAGACAGTAGGTAATTGAGGGAGAAAAAGAAAGTTTCACCCTAAAAATTTCAAAATTCGTTATTATTACAAATTTAGACTGGCGTATCTTTCTTTAATAAAACCTTTAAAAAACGAGAGATCTTTCGAGCGAAAACAATTCTTCAACTGACTTTTTAACTCTGAAAAAGACACAAATTAGCGATCGAAAAGTCAGTCAAAGAGCTGTTCATTCGTTCGAAAGCTCGCACTATTAAAAAAGCTTTTAATAAAGAAGCTTTTAATAAAAATACGCATTGATCGCCCATGTTGGATTATTATTCCAATTCTTTCTATCAATTCTATTATATTATTTTGAAATGTGTAAATTTTTTCAATAGTTATTCTCAAACCATATTGAATTGGCTTCAAAAGCATTTAAAAGTTGAGATGAAGAGAAGGATCCGATTAATATAATACAATCAAAAGGAATCTCTAATCAGAAATTTGGATTTTACCTTATATATCAAGAAAGGATACTGGAAAATCTATCGAAAATGAAAATAAAATCAAGTAACATTTCTGTGAAAAATATACACTTCGGCCAGTTAGAGTTTTTTTAAAATTATTTTCTCAACGTTTCGACAAAAATCTTTTATCTTCGTCAGGAGAAACAAATAAAAATAAAGAATTTGGCAAGGTGTTAAAAATTGTTCCCTTTCAACCTCAGAACAATATTTAACACCTTGCCAAATGCTCTTTTTTTATTTATTTTTCCTGACGAAGACAAAAGATTTTTATCGAAACGTTGAGAAAAATAAAAAAACTCTAACTGGCCGAAGTGTCTATTTTTTCACAGAAATATGAATGCCGGCGAAGCAGCCTCTATCTTCAGGAAAATCAAATAAGTTGATGTATTTTCCGATAGATGGTAGTAAGTCATCAACAACTTTGAGTTGCACAGGAGGCTATTTAAAGTAGATTTATCTCATTATTCCCTTATATAAATTTGTAGGATGGTTAAAACATGATCTGGAAAGATACAAGATACGGCGTAGGAGAGAATCAAGGCTGAAACCACAACCTGGTGCAACAATATACAAATTTAATCTTATTTAGGAAATCACAAATCTATCATCAAATTATTATTATTTTTCTAAAAGTTTTATTAAGGACAGTGTGATTAATACCAATTAAGAAACCAATACGTATTTTTTTTACCACATTTACAGTAATTTGTTCAAAGAATTTTTATAAAGCATCCGTCAACAAATCAATGAGAAAGAAAATTCCAAAGAGAAAGTCTATGTACAGGAAAAGTCCATTAATGTTGATTTAGGAGTCTAAATAATCAATACCTTCCAGGAATTCTTTTCCATTTTTTATTCTTTTCACTGATAGCACTTTTGCCAGAATTTTCTATATATTCAGTAAATTTTAAAAGTATACAACTCATTGACATTTATTGATTTTATTTTTTATTGTAGATATACAAAAACACAAAAATATTCCATTCAAATATTGATGAATTCTCTGAAAATTTGAGAAAAACATCATAGAAATATGAAAAATAGTATAAAAATTTGCTAAAATACCATTTCTAAGATTCTACCATTCAGTGTAGCATATAAAAGCAGAATGATCCAATACAGTATTAGAGTTCTAAAGAAGCGGTCTGTTAGATTAAATTAGCGAAACCGCTGGGAGGGTTAACCACTGATGAACCAAGCCCTCCCAATATATTTTTTCATCGCAGTAAGGACAGTAGAAGTTTGATTTATTTGTGAAATAAACGCCTTTATATATAACCGACGGCTTGAAAGGTTGAGATTGCACTATAATACACTGGCCCGCAAAATTAAAGGAACAACATATTTTTTTCATTTATCTCAAATTTTATTGAACATTTAGCAATGAAATTTTATATACACATTTATTATTCCATTATTGATTAAAATTACCCAAAATAAAAATATATAACACGTATTTTATGCAAATTAGCCAGTCAAGCAATAATCTTTTGGTATATTTGAGATTTAAAAAATATTTTGTTCCTTTCATTTTGCGTGAGGGTGTCAACGAAAATAAACTTATATCTAGAAACCTATTGTATAATTTTAAAATATAAGATTTCTATCTCGAGCCACTTTGGAGTTATGAGTCAAAAACTATCAAAATTAAAATCATATATTATGATGCATTAGCGCGCCATCTGTTATCAAAATACGAAACTATTATAGACGAATATGATTCTTTTTTAAAATAAAGCAATTTCTACTGCCCTTACTGCAATTGAAAAATTAATGGGAAGGCCTGGCTCATCAGTGGTGAACCCTCCCAGCGGTTTCGCCAGTTTAATCTACCATACCGCTGTTATAATGCATTCTTGGAACTTCCTTTTATATAAAAGAAAAAATATAGTTTCGTATTTTAAAATCATCTATTTAAGTATTTTGTTAGTGAAACAAAAAGCCGTTTATTGGGGATCTATACCCTATACATGATTCGCCAAGGTACATAATTGCTTAGAAATCATGAGTTAGTTATTTACAGGTGATCATTCATTTACATATCCATTTACATAGGGCCTCTCTTTTCTCAGTGTTTCTTCTCTTGTGCGCAGCCCTGTAAAACTTGTACAGGGTCAATGCATTCGATTTACTATTTGTGGTCTTAGACAACAGATCCTCCAGAGAAAGATGGAATACTTTTCGTTAATAAAACCTTAACTATTTTACTAATATACATTGTAATCGTTACTCAGTTCTATTATATTTAGTATGAGTATAAAGGGATCGGTGGAAGGATGGTCTAAACCGTTGGATTTCGACCGCTACGACCCGGGTTCGATTCCCGCATTGAGCACTTTTTTTTTTCTGATAAAAAAAAAAAAAAATACTTCAATGGCCCTCAATTCTTGCAAAAGTCCAACCCCACCAGCGCTTGCAGGTAAACGAACGGGACTTTGGCACATTTGTAAGTGCAAAGTCGAACTGCTTTTCACATATGTAGACATGTGGTGCACTTACCGTAAAAGCAGTCGTTAACTTCTACCCACCATGATTATCATGGCCTGTACAACGTGTACTAGAGATAAGCAGAAAAAAGGTATGAGTATGTACGTGTTCCAGGTTCGAATCCTTTATATATTGATACTAGCCGAATGACCCGGGCAACGCCCGTGTTTTACCCGACTGTAGATGTTACAACGGTGATCCTTAGGTCGCTGGTTCAAATCCGGCTCGAGGGAGCCGGCGAGCACGTGACCTCCCTGTGCGCGCGCATCCGTGACAGAGGCGGCCGGCCGATGAGGAAAGACGGTCGTGACTATATATATTAATCTTTTTAAATATATCTTTTATTCTTAAATTTCTTTCTCATTAATTTAGCGATATTCACCCTCTATTCGTTGAATGGAAGAGGAAGAGAAAATCGAAATGTTTGACTCGAAAAAGGAATTAATAATTATTTATCAATAATAATTCACAGAAGCGCATTCATTGTGTTGTGTAATATTTATGATAATGGTTATTATCTGGTTAATATCCAGAATTCTCTATCTGGGTCACATCTATATTCACAAATTTAACATGAAGCTCGCTAACAGAAAAGGAATACATATATACAGAGATATGTAAATATTATTTCCAATTTTCACTGTGTACTATGGAGATATTGTTTGCCTTTGTAAAGTTCTACTCGCTTCTATAAACATTCAAATGTGGAAATCTGATATAGTGAGATTCTATATATAGATTTACCAAGCTCGAATACATAACGCTCAACTGATCAAAGGAGGGAAACAATCATACTATTCCTGGTATTATATTAATAATATTAAAAACATTCCAATATATACACTGCGTGACATTGAAAATGGAACACCAAGAAATAGTGGCCAGAAAATTATGCAAATTTCAGGGTAGACGCGCCTAACCGAGTTATGCAAATGATGTAAAATGCGCAGCCCTCGTGCGCACATGGAGTAAGATATAAGGGAAGGAACTTGCAGAAAGGACAGTATTCGTGTCGTTATTTCTTCAAGGAAAATCATTGTAGAAATTTTGTTCTTGTGTCAAAAGACACGTGTAATAACAGAGAATGCCAGGTCATCGTAAACGGAGGCAGTTCAAGCAGACAGACGCTTTTACGAAGGGCATGGTGATCGGACTGAAAAGGGCAGGTTGGTCTATACGTCAAATCGCAGCTGATATACACCTTGGTGCGTCCACGGTGCACCGACTGTGGAGAAGATGGTTGGAACAAGGAAATGTGGCAATTTATAGGAATGTCGGTGCAACCAGAGTGACGTCAGCACGTGTGGATCGGCGTATCCTTCGACAAGCAGTGGCGGACCCACAAGCCACTTGTACCGCCATCCTGCAACATGTGCAAGACAGCCTAGATCATTCCATCTCGACCAGAACCATTTCCCGTCGATTGGTTGCTAATGGCTTGCACTCATGCCGTCCGCTAAGAAGGCTGCCATTGACCCCACCAAATAGGCGCCAACGTTTGGAATGGTGCCGGGCTAGATCGACGTGGATGACGGAATGGCACAGGGTCGTGTTCTCAGATGAGTCGCGTTTCTGCTTGTCCAGTGATAGTCGCCGTTTACGCGTGTGGCGTCGACGTGGAGAAAGGTCCAATCCGGCAGCAATTGTGGAACGCCCCACCGTGCGACAACGTGGAATCATGGTTTGGGGCGCAATCGCGTATGATTCCAGGTCACCTTTACTTCGTATTCAGGGCACTATGACGGCCCAACGATACGTTGATGATGTGCTGCGACCGGTGACACTCCCCTACCTTCAGGGGGTACCCAATGCCCTTTATCAGCAGGATAACGCCCGACCGCACACTGCTCGCATTAGCCAACAAGCTCTGCAAGATGTACAGATGCTTCCCTGGCCACCGTACTCTCCTGATCTCTCACCAATCGAGCACGTCTGGGACATTATTGGACGCCGTTTGCATGCCTTGCCACAGCCGCGTTCAGAAGACGAACTGTGGCAAATGGTTGAGAGGGAATGGAGAGCCATCCCTCAGGACGCCATCCGTACTCTGATTGACTCTCTACCTAGACGTGTTGCTGCGTGCATCGCCGTCCGCGGTGGTCCTACTTGCTACTAAGCCGACGCCGTTCTCGCTCTGTATTATGACTATCATTTTGAAATAAAGATCACTTATTGTTCGTCCTTGTCTCTCTCTGTCTGCCGAGTTTCATCACTTTCTGGCCACTATTTCTTGGTGTTCCATTTTCAATGTCACGCAGTGTATATTTTTTTAATTTCGACTTAGAGCGCTATGTCCCCCTAGGGACACTTTCACTTTAAAGATAAACTAAAGATTGAAAGAAAAAAAAGAAAGATATTTGAAATTTGTACAAGAATTAGTATGCAAGTTAGTTAGATGAAAAGAGAAAAAATATCAACACAATTGAAATAAATTACAATATAAACTAAAGATATATTTCTCTATTTTTGAAGCAAGATATTTAGTCAAATCTCCTTTACTTTGTACAACAACAACAACAAAAAGGCTTTTATTAGGATCCATTGCCCTGTATGGATTCGCCATACAACAACAAAATAATACAGTAATTTTTCTCCCTTTCCCCATGTGCTCGTAAGCCTTTGTTTGAAAAGGTATTTATTTACACATCTGTTCTAAAACTTTCCTCACTACCTCTTTTGTGTATGAATCTATTTACAATTGATCTGGTTCAAATTCACATAAATAGGTACCGCTCAGCAAGAGCAACCTAGCTCATGATAATTGAACAATGAATAATATGTGAAGGTTATTCACATATTAAACAAATTTTAACGCGGGATTTAATCCCGGTTCATGACTGTCGGGAATCGAGCGTGTTTCCCTCTCATCCACCGACTTATTACCATTGATCTGTAGAAATTATAGAGTTCTATTGCTATATTTTTCTTTTCTGAAATAGTTCTCAGCGTCTTCAGTGGGTTGCTAAATCTCCAGAAAGTGTTTTTAAGAGTTTTTTCTCCTTCTTCACCTAAATATTTGCATTCTATAATATAGTGGGAGATTTTATCAGATATCATATTTCCACAAATCCTGCAGTGAATGTTCTCCTTTTTGATGATGAGAATATGACTTTCTCTATCTAGAGTTGAGGTAATTCTAGTCCGTGCAATGAAGGCTATTATCTTCGTTGACAGATTCCATGACAAGTATCGTTCTGGAATAAATGAATTACAGAAAAGTTTATAGTTTATTTACTTTGTATAATTATATTGTATTTAATTCACACAATGAGTGTGTATGTTATCTGTTCCATTATATCTTTTAAATTATTATTTCCAGTATCTCTATGTCAAACATAGAATATATTATTAAAGGGGAGTTGAATGTAATCTTTCAATATCAAGAGAAACTGAAAATTAGCAATTTCTAATGGTCGACATGGTAATTTTTTTTCTAAGGTAAAATCTACCTCTTTGTAAAGATCTTTTAATTTTGTTAACATTATTTTATCTTTCTTAGATATATTCTCATAACTAAACAAAACCAACAATAAAATAAACAGTTTATTACAAACCTATATTTCAACCCAATTACATACACTACTTCTCATACTGTCCCCAGGGGTTGGCAATCCTTTGAGTGATTCATCAAATTTAATTCATGAATCTTAAGCTTTTTCAAGCACGAAAGCCCTTCTACAGGAGAAAACATTTTACATAGAATCAGTACAACCTCACAACTAAATGCCTCACCACGTAGCTGCTTGTATATATGCCAAAGTGGGACACATCAAACATTGATTAAAACTGTGTATATCAATAAATTTACATCATTTAAAATTTTACAATTATTTTAACATTACCATTATACAGCTCATCAATTTAAAGAAAATTTATATATGTATTTGTAGTCGATGCGATATTTTTGCGACCAGTGTATATTGAATTGAAAGATAATCTCCCTATTAATTTATTAAAAGAGACATTTTTAAGACGGTGAACAAAGTTTCTTTCATAATATACGTATATATTTAATTAAAAAGGCATATACGATACGAAGTAATATAATATAATGCAGCTTGTGATTGTAAAACGACATTTGAAAATTATCCCGCATGTGTTTCTTTTCAACGAAAATCAAAATTTATACTAAGGAGAAATAACGATTGTTTTTAACCTTAGAGATGAGGTATGAAAGGATGAATTGTGAAGAGTAATGATAAACGGAAAAATAAGAGTGTCCAGGGATGGGAATCGAACCCACAGTATTCCGTTTACCGGACAGATGCCATGTCCACTAGGATACCCTAAGGTTAAAAAAAATCGTTATTTCTCCTTGGTATAAATTTTGATTTTTCGTTGAAAAGAAACACATGCGGGATAATTTTCAAATGTCATTTTACAATCACAAGCCGCATTATATTATATTATAAATTACTTTATGTATTATTACGAACGGAAAAATATGTCCAGGGTAGCCTAGTGGACATGGCAATCTGCCCGGTAAGCGGAACACTGTGGGTTCGATTCCCATCCCTGGACACTTTTATTTTTCCGTTTATCATTACCCTTCACAATTCATCCTTTCATACCTCATCCCTAAGGTTAAAAATAATCGTTATTTCTCCTTGGTATAAATTTTGATTTTTCGTTGAAAAGAAATACATGCGGGATAATTTTCAAATGTCGTTTTACATAAAAAGGCATATATTGGAT
Organism: Cordylochernes scorpioides; assembly: GCA_030710605.1. Classification (NCBI taxonomy): domain Eukaryota; kingdom Metazoa; phylum Arthropoda; class Arachnida; order Pseudoscorpiones; family Chernetidae; genus Cordylochernes; species Cordylochernes scorpioides. The sequence goes on from CP092876.1 coordinate 21,624,753, forward strand.
CAAAATATCATTTATTTTACCAATATTTCAGTTGGCTGAACGCCAACCTTTATCAAGGTGTTATAACAAATTTAATGTGTGTCAACAACAAACCCAGCGCCACATAACGTCAACAGAATTAAGTTTTAAAAATATTTTTGCTAATATTCAACGAGGAGAAAAATATTTGATATATACATTTATTTATATAAATATGAATGCCGGCCAGGCAACCTCTATCTTTACGATATACATTTATATTATAGAAAAAAATAAATTTTGTAAAATATGGATGTGAATATTTTGATAATTTACAATAACGCATATTTTACATTTACAATTATTTGTACTATGTCTAATATACAGGGTGTACCAGGTAAATTGGGAATTTCAACAATGGTATTTTAACTGAAATTTTTTGCAAGTAAAAATTAAAATATCCGAATGAAATTTGACACAGTAGTAGATAATAGGATATAGTTTTTATTTATTCAATGTAGTTTCCATTATTAGCTACAACAGTCTCGAGGCGAGTGCGGAATGAAGCACAGGCCTTGGCGACGATGACCTTGCCCATTTGGGTCATCACCGTGTGAACTGCTTTCTTGACAGACTGGATGGTGGCATGAGGAGCTTTGTTGACATCTCTCTCAACAACGCCCCATACATAGTAGTCGAGGGGATTGCAATCTGGAGAATTAGGGGGCCAAATATCAGGACCCCAGTGACTAGGGACGTTAAGTGTCAGCCACGATTGTGTCTTTTTTGCCTTATGGGCTGGAGCTGAGTCCTGTTGGAAGACATACTTCCTTCCTGCGGCCACCATGTCCATCCAAGGCTTCACAACGGTCTCCAGAACATTGATGTAGGTGTCAGCGTTCATCCTAAGGCCCTTCTCAAAGAAATGGGGAGGCATGACATCACCTTCACTGCTGATAACGCCAAGGACCATTACGGAGGCAGGAAATTTCGTGTGCATCACGACAGGTATCTCTGAGGGGTCTTTACAGATCCAGCGATCATTCCTGGGATTTACCTTTTGGTCCACGTCAAAGTTCTTTTCGTCAGAGAAGAACCTTAGCATGCCAAAAGAGTCGTGTTTCAGGTTGTTGAGGAGGGCAGCAGCCTTTCCTTTTCTGTTATTCTTCATATTCTCAGTCAGCAACTGACCTTTCCGAAGGGCATAAGACTTGAGACCAAGGTCCTCATGGATAGTTCTGACAATTGTCATAGAGCCAACGTCCATTTCCTTGGCTATGGCCCTCATGCTCTTCCCAGGGTTTCCATCAATCTTCTCCTTGACATTTTTTGACAAATTCTTCGCCTCTTACCCTGTCCGATCGACGCGAGTGCTTTTTCCTTGTAGCTATCCCCTCTTTGTTACTGTCGGCCTCATCAAACTGCTTCTTGACACGATAAATAGTGGTTTTGGGCAACTTAAGAAAATCCACTATCTCTTTGGGGCTCCTTCCGGCGCGCAGAGCAACGATGATGGCAGCTCGATTTTCAAATTCTCGGTTACTCTTCATCACTACACTGCGCACACATGTACTGTTGCATTTTACATGAATATGGCTACGTAATGAAAAAAAAAACAAGTTTTTAATCTCAAGTAGTTTTTGTTTTATGGACTGTCAAAGTAAGTCCCAATTTACCTGGTACACACTGTATATATATATGTGTGTGTATTTAATAAAAATATTATAAAATTATAGATTTCTGTATTTATAAATATTGATAAATATTCATATACGGATAATCTAGACGTCAATCATTTCTGGTTATTGGAAATAGATTAAGGTCTTTTGGTCGATAAATACAGGGTCAGAAATATATCAATACTCTAATGGAGTAAATTTCTTATTTACATATATACTATATATTTTGGTGTATAGAAAAACACAAAAAAAGTTTTCTTTTTATATACACAATCTTCATATTTAAAATTTTTAACAGAAACTTTTATAAAGAGTTAAGAGTAAAACACTGAAAAAGTAATATAAAACAAAAGTTTTATCAAATTTTTATTTGAATTTTATTTTTAAACTAATTAATTTTATATTAAACCTACGAAAAATCTACGATTACAAAATCGAATAAATTAAAAATAAATCTATTAATATTGTAACATAGTATTTATTAATTTTATTTATGTAACATAGTATTTCTCAATTTTAATATTTTTTATTTAACAGAGTGGTCATTTTTATGTTTTATATCTTGCGACTCTGTAAATTTCCCTCGTGGCTTATCTTTTGTTTACCTTTGATAGTTTGTCCTTCTCTGCAATAAATTTTGCTTCCTCCTGAAGTTTTTGTCTTCCCTAATTTTCCACGTGGCATTTTGGTGGAGATGCTGGGTAAGTTAGGGAAGACAAACTGAAGATCGCCGAGAAGACCTTGAAGCCATGGGTGCTGTGATCTACATTTTCGGAGACTGACATCAGGATTCCACCGCCGTGCTAAAGCCAAGACTTCCCTCGAAGATGACGATGTCCCTATAGACGATACGACGACAAAGCCGCTCTTCACGCCGCAAGAAAATGGACGCAAAGGTACTAGGGACAAAGTTCCAAGACTTCGATGGAATCCTTGGCAGAAGCACGTCAAATCCACGTCAGTATCTACAATAATTGCTAGCTGTGGGTCACAGCTCCCATAGGGAAGAAGCTATGTAACATAGTATTTATTAATTTTATTTATGTAACATAGTATTTCTCAATTTTAATATTTTTTATTTAACAGAGTGGTTATTTTTATGTTTTATATCTTGCGACTCTGTAAATTTCCCTCGTGGCTTATCTTTTGTTTACCTTTGATAGTTTGTCCTTCCCTGCAATAAATTTTGCTTCCTCCTGAAGTTTTTGTCTTCCCTAATTTTCCACGTGGCAATATTTAGAAAATAAAACGAACAAACCTCAAGACATCTACTGATCGATTTTCAGTATTTCAAAATTATAGAGTTTGTGAACTTAACGATTTGATTTCCGATAAAAAATCATATTTAAAGTTCAATTCATTTTGTAAATACATTCTAAACTTTCTACAAAATCTGGATCTCTAATGTTTTCATGCGTTGAATAATGTAAATAACTTATGTAAATAAACCTTTCTCCTTGTTTGGCGCAAGTATCCCTTGCGGGATATAGCGCTTTGGAAATAAAATAATTGTAATTGTAAAAAATGTAAAGAAAATAATAACGAAAATTTTGGCATATAGATGGATATTTATAGTTAAGTATCTTTGGAGGAAATAGCTTCAAACTTTACAACTGTAAACTCTGTTAGCTTATTATCTATATAGATAAGATTTTGTATTATTATATTATAATAATATAGAATATTCTTCCCTGATTTATATTATTATAAAATAAATGAAGCTTCCAGGGTTAAGTTTCTTGTGTAACTTTTTAATTTCAATATATGTATATAATAATATGTATTTATTTTTATTTAGGACAAAATAATAAAGCCTCCGAGGTTGCGTTTCTTTCTTTAAAACGTTTAATAATGCTCAAGCTTTCGGGTATGGTGGCCCTTCTACAGGAGCAACGCAAATGTCACCATACCCGAAAGCTTGAGCATTATTAAACGTTTTAAAGAAAGAAACGCAACCTCGGAGGCTTTATTATTTTGTCCTACAGATTTCACAGAGGTTATAATATTGGAATAATATGTATATAATAATTGTATTTATTAAGTTGTTAGCATGATAATCCTGTTGAAGGACTGACAAGTCTGAAAGCTTGAAAATAAAAATTTGCACAAGAAACTTAACCCTGGAAGCTTCATTTATTTTATAATAAAGAATGTATAATTCTGAACTGAAATATTGGTCAATAAATTATTTTCTATCCAATATATGCTGTTTTAAAATAATATAGAATGTATAATATCGTATAATCATTTGCTAAATATTTAATAGGATTTTTTCTAATAGAATTTTATTGTTTAATAATATAAAATTCGCTTTTTTAACTTGTTTTTTTTTATTACTCTTATGTGGATATTATTTACTTCCAGATTATCAGGAATTTCTTCAAAAATATAAATATGTAAGACGGTACCCTCTCAAATTGGACTTCCCCTTGTCTTGTAAATAATACAAGAAGTTGCGCGCCATCTATATATATTAAATGCAACTATTCGGCGCGGAATATATATTATTTTTCAAATAAACCAAGTATCTCTAATTTTAACAATTACCTTAGATATACAACAGAAGGTTTAAGAAAGAAGGAAAATGTTTCTTTTATTCCATATAAATCTATTATCTATTGTATTTACTGCAATGAAAAAATATTTAAAAGGCTTGGTTCATCAATAGAAAACCCTTCCAGCGGTTTCGCCAATTTAATTCATCAGACTGATGTGATATTGTATGTGTAGGATTGTTGCGTGATGTGTTGGTGTGGCTTGTGGAAAGGCCGCTGATAAAATTATAATTAAAATTAATTTATTTAAAGCCAGAAATATAAAAATAGAAAAGAAGCAACGGTTGAAGTAACGGCCGCCGGAGTTAGCCTAGATGTTTACCGCGTCAGTGGCCAGAGTCTCTGATGACGTCCCGCGCGCATGCGTAGTCAGGTTGACGCCCGCGGATGCCGAGGCCGTCCTAGTTCGGCTCATTGAAGCAAAGTGTAGTCGCCACATATGCATGCGTCTGATAATAGGCACGTCTATGTGTGCTCTTATACACGGCAATATTAAGGAAATGACCGCAGCCTTTCAAAAAATTGAAATAGACCCAGAACAGCAGCTTTACACACCCTAGATAGAGAACATAGCGACTGATGTGATAGAGATGCACGGAAACATCTGAGGCTCTTCATTGGACACGACAACAACAACAACAGAAAATTGACATGGACCCAGAACAGCAGCTTTACACACCCAAGATAGAGAACATTGCGACTTCTGTGATAGAGATGCACGGAAACATCTGAGGCTCTTCATTGGACACAATAACACCACATGTCTACCAAGAACAGCAGCTTTACACGCCAAAAATAGATAATGTTGCGACTGCTGTGTTAAAGATGACATCTGAGGCTCTTCATTGGACACGACAACAACAACTAGAAAGGAATTCTTGGTTGAAGTATTTAAGGAATCTATGGACATAAGCTTAGAGGACAGTATAAATAAATATATATAAATATCTGCATTGAACATTACTATTCCGCTAACATTGCACAAAAAGACCATTTAGACATAATTACAAAAAAAGGCATTAGCGCCTCATCTATATGTAAAAGAAATGATATATTCATTGTATCAAATAGGAAAATTAACGCGAAATAGACAAGACCTAGTCAAAATGTATAGCTGAACTCTTTCTCTATAAGAAGAATAACTAAGCAATTGTCACCAATAGCGAACTGTTGGATAATATTGGCAAATTTTATGGGAAGGTTCATCACTAATTATCCTAGCCTTTCCAATTCTTGTTTTTCTTCAGTTTACTAATTGTAGAAATGTGTTCTCTTTATTTAAAACTAGACCATTGACCCGGCTTCGCCCGAGAATTCCCCCGAGTGCAATTTTCTTCATACTGAAAGTACATCAATAATAAATAGTAGAAGTTGTTACTTCGCCTCGTATTTACTCCGCGTAGAAAAAAAATTCTTCAAATAAAAAAAAAATTGCCAAAAATACACTAATCAAAATGTAGCCGAAAATTTTCCTCAGGTTTATAAGAAGTGACATGCAAAATTTAGTATCAAATGGTTCAGTAGTTTTTGAGTTTACTGCGAAACAGACAACAGACATTGAATTTTATATACACCCATACCTCGCTTTGCGTCGGGGTTACGTTCCAAAAAAACACGACACAAAGTGAAAATATGTGAAGGCGCAATCAAAAACAAAGGTGTTACCATATTTTAGGGAAAAATAAATTTAAAAAAATTAATGACTCGAATCCAAAACAACGCAACTTCGAAAATCTAACGACGCAGAGTGAAAATCAGTAAAAATTAAGCAGCGACGCAACTTCGAAAAAAACGCAAAACGAAACCACGCAAAGCGTGGTATATATGAAAAGAAAAGCAATATATCTTTGAATAATTCCATCTCATCTACTTATCAAAAGTCTACAAGAACTAGACAAAAATTGAACAAGAGATATACAAGGAGTCAACAATTTGTTCACTTGAAGTGTATTGTAAGAACCTTTACACCAATATTTATGCTCTCAATATTATTATGCAAGTTGAAGTTCTTATATTTGTAACAGCTTATTTTTATAATGTACAATCAAATAATGTTCATTTTATGTTTAAAATGTAAAATACAAATGTAGCTGAAGTATAAATTCAGGTTTATATAACATACTAAGTAGTTTTACACATAGCTAATAATAAAATCCTTCATCAAAATTTGTAGATTGAATAATAAAAAGGCTACCATAGCTTATATTGTTTTTGAATTTCCTCTGATCCATCCACCAACATAAATGGAAGTATCAGAATTTCTACAAGTATAGAAATTCTACAGGTCATCAATTCAACCTACAAGTTGTCACATAGCATATTCTCCAAATACAATAGACTCATTCTAGAATCTTTAATCTCCAAAGACAATAACAGCATAAACAGAAGATATACCCCAACAGTTCCAGCATATTCAACACAGATAAACCCACCCCCATTGAAACTGTCCCCCTAACCCTCTACAACTAGAAACTATTTTTATATTTGATTTTTTTGAAAATGTATTTCTGTGAATATCTGTTATATGTATGTTGCACGCCTTTGCGGAGCCAGTGGCCTGATGAAGCACGAAAGCGTGAAAGCTTGCATCTCAATTTCTGAATAAAGAAACTCAGCAAATATTTCAAAAATATTTATTTAATTCAATTAATTCAATACATTGAAGTAACCAGGAGAGTCCATTGTGAGATCCATATCTTTGACATGGAGATGAAATCTTAGCGAGGGCACGAAACGCTTTTTTTTCTTCCGTATAAATAAAGCCCTAGAACCCAGCGTCTAGTGGGGATGTACTGGTTAATTATTATTCCATAACCATCCATCCATCTTCCAGATGGCAGAGGGAATGTTGGCAGACGATATTCTCAGGAAATATTCAGCCGAGATGATGCAAGAATTCAACGGTCTCACGGCTGTTACTCAAAGTACACCCCACCGTCCGGCTCTACATTGTCTGTCCCACAGCAAGACCGAGCCTAGAGAGTATTTACTGAAGATGGAATTTCTTCAATTTCTATTCATGAAGAAAACAGTTAAACTCTTTTGCACTTACAAGCATGTCAAAGCCTCGTTTAGTTACTTGTCCTTACTGTTGGGATTGAACTTGTACAAGAATCTGGGGTCATTGAAGAAACTTTATTACTTCAGTGCCCAATACGGGATTCGATTCGGAGTCTTGACTGTCGAAAAGTGACGGTGCTTATGTCATTTCTCCACTAACCCCTTCAAGAAGTTCTAGGAATAGGTATCAAAACCATTGAAGATTGAATTTCTCTCTTCAATTGTAATGATAGATCTTCCTAAAACGTCTTCAAGGGGATTGGTGATGGAGGAATGGCATAAACACCGTCACTTTTCGATAATCATGACCCGGAATCGAATCCCGCATTGGACACTTCTTTTCTGAAGAAAGAAAGTGCTTCAATGGTTCCTCTTCCTTTATCTTCTTTCTTATCTCCACTCAATCATATTAGGATATCAAGTTATGACCCTTGATGGTGTCTGTTTGACAACCATCAATGTTTCCTGATTCTTGTAAACGGCCAACCCAACCAGTAAATGCAAGTAACCAAAAGAGGCTCTGGTACACTTGTAAGTACAAAAGTCGTACTGCTTTCTTCATGTGTAGTTATGTGATGCAATTACAGTAAAAGTATTCATTACCTAATAACCATGGGTATAGTGCCGCGTGTACTTGGAATATGCGCTCTTCACCACCTTAAGTGTTTAAAAGAAAGAAAAAATATATGACTTGTTAGCTTTTTCTGATTAGAACCTATAAACACTTATACGAGTATACACTCATGGACAAAACTTAAGAAAGTTTCCTATTTTGTTGCCGACGGTCATCTGCTTTTTTTTTTTTTTTTTTGAAGTAGACAAAGGCAATTTTTTTACAATTGATTATCTGCGGGTCTTCAATAAAGGTCAATAAATATCAACTATTCGTTGTTTTTCAATTATTCCAGAATTGGCCAAATACCCATTCTTGATTAATCGAAAAAAGCTAACCACATACGCATTTCGGGTTTTGTCCATGAGTCTACATAGATTCCCTAAAATACCACAGGATATATATTTTATTAATATTGAGGACTCTATATAACAATCAATCCAATACAATAGTAGAACGCTGTAGAGAATAAGTTAGCGAAACAGATAAAAAGGTTCACCACCGATGAGTCAAGCCCTCTTATCTGATATTTCTCTATCATCACAGTAAGGTTTATAGAGTTAGCTCTCTCATATGTGTTGAGTTAGTGAATATCGTGTTGTGTAGGATCTGATCATTTATATAATAAAAAAAGAAGTTTGTCAATTTTTTTTCATCAAATTTTATTCCGATTCATTCAATACATAATCGAGGAATAAACAACCATTTTATCATTTTGTATCAATTGTTTCGAAAGTTTTTTTTTTTCAAAATCTGAAAATATTATTCAAATTAAGGTTAAAAAGTTAGAACAACGAAGAAAATGAACCATATACTCCAAATATAATTGAAATAATTGCAGTTTAAAATGTGTTTATAGATGAAAAAATTATGATTATAAAAAAAAAAGAATAGCGTTAATTTTCTTCATACTTTCTCCCCCATTGTTAGTTTCATAGATCCATCGCATTAGTTGTCTGACTCTCTATTTTATAAATCCTTTTAAATAACAATTGTTTAAAAGATAAAGTTCACAATATGGCGACTATTTGTGTAAGATCAATATAAAAAAGAAGATGGCCAAGAGAGAGAAATAAAAAACGAAGAAGTTTATCAAAAAGATGGCAAAAAGTCAACTACCACGGTCTAGTGCACTCTCGTGGCGCTCTTTTCTCCCTGGGAGCTCCATTTTTCACGGTCAGTGCAGATGGGGGTTATGTGATGGTTGTCAACTTTCATATTTGCACACTACTCCTTCTGGGACATTATCTCCTAGATCCTGTTTCTTGGAACATTCGGTAAGTATATTAATATTATTCTCTAAATATAAATGTCGCCTCTCCCGTCAAAATAGACATCAAAATTCTACGCCATCTATTGACATTTGCCGTTAACTAGCAGCTTCAGATCGGTGACAAAGCCACAACACCAGCTTTGACAAACTGAAAAGTGTCCACCTATTTAGCAGATTGTGAGGATTTCATTGAATCCCTTGTCGATCTCATGGAATAAAGTCCGCCTTAGACTGACGAGGGCCATTAGCCCGAAACCGTGGTCTCTTGGTGGACGCTTCTCAGTTTGCCAAAGCTGGTGTTGTGGCTTTGTCACCGACTCGAGGCCGCTAGTTTGTGGCGAAGGTCAATAGATGGTGTCTAGTTTTTACGTCTATTTTGACGGAAGAGGTGATCTTTATCTTTATAGATTAATATCCTCCCGGCAAAATTTCCATCTACAGTAGACTCTCCTATAACGCGAGTTTTTACAACGCGATAAAAAAATTGCGACAAATTTATTTATACAACGCGAATTTTCGTATAACGCGTTATAAAATAAAACAATTTACCCTAACAACATTCGCGTTATACAAGTTTTATTTCGTACAACGTGAATTCCTATAACGCGATTTCATACAACACGGAACACATTAATCGCGTTATAGGAGAGTTTACTGTATTTTATTATTAGAGAGCGCTCTCTAATACTCTTTCCAACATGCGGTGTTATATGTGTATTGTACGCTATATGTATTTGAAAATACCCCTGTAGATATCCTATAAACCTTCTATAAAATCTCAATTTTATAACTCTCCATTGAACATTCTATATCAATCCAGTGACAATACTATAACATGATGGGACTCTAAAGACAAAATCGGCGAAGCACACAATCTACGTATTCTTCGTAGATCGCGAAATACGTGGTGTCGCTGGAGACCTACTGGTGATTCTCCACCAAACTGTAGCGGTGGTAGAGGTGCCATATTCATTGTACACAGTGTATATAATGCATATTATATTTTTTAAATAGTGGAGACTGTGCACTTTGCATGTATTGACAAGATGTCTAAAGACAAAATTCAAGACAGATCTCTTACAATCATGAACAATACTTAAGGAAGTGGAAAGTCTGATGTCGCTTGTCATCTGTTTTTTTTTTTTTTTTTTAGAGACAGAGGCAATTTTGTTCACACTTGGTTATATCGTGTCTTCAATAAAAATCACTATGTATAAAATAGCTTACATAGTTTTTGTCTGAATCCCAATATACATGCTAAAAGATACAACATTCTTAAGTTTTGTTAATGAGTGTATATTTTAGAAACTTAAAAAGCGAACTCTAAAATGAAAGGAGACCGAGGTTGTTCACAATTGGTTATCTCGTGTGTCTTCAATAAAGATCACTGTAATATCTTTCAAAGTTATTGTCTGAATCTTGATATACATGCTGAAAGTTACAACTCCCTTAAGTTTGTTAATGAGTGTATATATTAGAAACTTAAAAAGCGAACTCTAAAATGAAACTTCAAAGCGAAACTATAAAAAAAATAATATCCCGAGGAGATTAATTATGTTTTTAGGCAGTATCGCTTTTTAGAGATTTTCTAATATATATACACTGATGGCGCGGTAAGAGCTGTCTGCCCTATGCGCCCTTTGATTCAGATATCGAGGGACCAGTCTCCCACGTGGAGACAATATCAAGCTGCAAAGGAGGTTCAGTAAGACGTCCGAGACCCACCTCACTTTCACACTGACCTTTATTAATCAACATTTTCCTTTTATCCTAACCTATTTTACATCTCTATTTTACATATATTTCATACATTACACAAAAACAACAAAAAGAGAGTAAATCTACATAATACCTACAATTTGGGTGTGTCTGAAATTTGCATACAACGAAAATGATTATAATTTTATACATACACTTTCTTGATATAATTGAACTTTTTTTTGTAAACGGTGTGGGGATGAAACTCCATTACGTAATACTTTAGTTATTTGAATCAATAGATTCTCCTTGGTGCTATGTCGAGGTCATATTCACCAGCTGTCCGACACCTGCCTCCTGATTCTTCTTTTCATGCTTCAAACCATCGCTTCTTCCTCTTTCTGTTATCTCTCTCTTTCCATTGGCAAATCCATAGAGAACACCCCATTTATAATTAATAGTTATACTCGACTTTTTGGTTTCTTAAATGTTCCTTATATAATATAATACACTGCGGCCCCCCCCCCCCCCCCTGGGATTGTAAAACGACACTTGAAGTTACACCGCATAAGTTTCTTTTCAACGAAAATTAAATATTTTATTTCAAGGTGAAATATTTAATTTTCGTTGAAAAGAAACTTATGCGGTGTAACTACAACACACAGCAATAACGCACCATCTATACATATAAAATAAAAGGATTTAAAAGCGCGAATGTTTCCATTATACATAATACAAACTTCTACTCTCCTTACTGCGATGAAAAAAATATATTGGGAGGGCTTGGCTCATCAGTGGTGAACCCTCCCAGCGGTTTCGCCAATTTAATCCACCAGACCGCTTCTCAGAGCTCTAATACTGTATTGGATCATTCTGCTTTTATATGCTACACTGAAGGATGGAATCTTAGAAATGGTTTCTTAGAAATAGTTTACTTGAAAACCATTTCTAAGATTCCATCCTTCAGTGTAGCATATAAAAGCAGAATGATCCAATACAGTATTAGAGCTCTGAGAAGCGGCCTGGTGGATTAAATTGGCGAAACCGCTGGGAGGGTTCACCACTGATGAGCCAAGCCCTCCCAATATATTTTTTTCATCGCAGTAAGGAGAGTAGAAGTTTGTATTATGTATAATGGAAACATTCGCGCTTTTAAATCCTTTTATTTTATATAATACAATATGTTTAAATACATTTGACCATCGACCAACATTGTTGTTATTTTTATAAATATGTAAAATACATCTAAATTTACATTATTAGTATGTTGCACGTTGTTCACTTAAGATAAATAAAAAAAGTTTTTAATATAAAAATATATCTTTCATCAATAATAAGTATAAACAAAACATATTACACCTTATATTTACATATTTCCGTGGATAACGGTCTATTTTAGTTTAATTTCAATTTGAAGCGATATGAGAGAAATAAGGATAACCCAGGCCCCTGGAGCGCAAGAAAAAAGCGATATGTCTTCTTAGGAACACTTGCACTGATATACATGATATATAAAAAATGTATTTAATATTAAATTGTTAAAGTGATAATCTTGTTGAAGGACTGACAAAGTCTGAAATCTTGAAAATAAAAAGTTGTACAAGAAACTTAACTCTGGAGTTTCATTTATTTTATAACTAGCCGAATGACCCGGGCAACGCCCGTGTTTTACCCGATTGAATGTTTTTATTCAAATACTATTTGTTACAATTATAAATTGGCGCCTTGAATAAATGCATATATTAGTTAATAACTATAGCCTATGTGCTTTATCTGTCTATGTACTGTTGGCTTCCGTAGGCGTCTCTTACTGGGAAAAAGAAAGAGAGGATTCCATTTGGTTATTAACTAATATATGCATTTATTTAAGGAGCGTACCGCTCCAACACAATAGTTACAAAAACGAAGAAGCGAGTGGGGGGAGGGGGGGGGGGGGGGGCAAAGGTGGCGTGATCGTAGCCAACCAATAGGAGAGCGCCATTAAAAAAAAAAAAAGCAAACGGTGACAGAGATGAAAAATTATTAAGAACGCATGACGCTCGTAACTGTATATAGAATGATATATAAGGTAATAAAGCGCCATCTATATATAACAAATGAAAACATTTAGACCCAAATGTTTCTTTCACACATTTATCAAACCTTTACTATCCTTACTGCGATGAAAATATATTGGGAGGGCTTGGGTAAATCAGTGGTGAACCCTTCCAGCGGTTTCGTCAATTTAATATCAGAACGCTTCTTTAGAGCTCTAATACTGTATTGGATCATTGGGTATATTGGATCGAATTCCAAATCGCTATATTGGATCGAATCCCTCCTTGGGCCATATTTTTTTTATTTAAAACTACGTTTTATTATATTTATTATGAGTATAAGGGGGTCGGTGGAAGGATGGTATAAACCGTTGGATTTCGACCGCTACGACCCGGGTTCGATTCCCGCATTGAGCACTTTTTTTTTCTGATAAAAAAAAACTTCAATGGCCCCTGATTCTTGTAAAATTCCAACCCCACCAGCGAATGCAAGTAATCAAACGGGTTTCTTACACAATTGTAAGTGCAAAGTCTAACTGCTTTTCACATATGTAGACATGTGATGTGTACAGTAAAAGCAGTCGTCATCTTCTACCCCCCATGATTATCATGGCCTGTACCACGTTTTCTAGTGATAATCCCTATATATAGTCACGACCGTCTTTCCTCATCGGCCTCTGTCACGGATGCGCGCGCACAGGGAGATCACGTGCTCGTCGGCTCTCTCTAGCCGGATTTGAACCAGCGACTTAAGGATCACCGTTGTAACATCTACAGTCGGGTAAATAATAAAATAATAATAATGTATAATTAACTTTAACTTTATTAACATTCTATAACACGATATTCCAAATTCAGGGATATTTAGGTCAATACATTTCTTTACATCATATCAAATTGGCTATATACAAGAAGAAAGGAGAAAAAAGACAAACATAGAAAAACAATTCTCTCAAAATTTCCTTCCCTCTCTTTCCCAGTTCAAAAGATAGTTGAATATGGAAGCAATGGCCGCCTCTACCGTCAAAATAAACGTCAGAATCTGACGCCATCTATTGACCGTCGCCGCAACTAGCGGCATCGGGTCGGTGACAAAGCCACAACACCAACTTTGGCAAACTGATAAGCGTCCACCTAGAGACCATGGTTTCGGGCTAATGGCCCTCGTCAATCTAGGGCGGACTTTAATTCCATGAGATCCACACGGGATCTGATGGAATCCTCACAATCTACCAAAGAGGTGTTTTGCTGGCAATGTGGCTGGGCCAAATCTATTGGCAAAATATAGATGGAAAATATATCTACAAAATTGATTAAAATTTTTATATTTTCTCATCTACGAATTCATTTAGCTATCCGATGCCACCAATAATAATAATGTATTCGAAAAAGAAAAAATAAACAATATTAGGTAATGGGTTTCTTTTAATTTTGATTTTCGCAAGCTTTCGAAGGATAAGGTTGTAAACATTCTCAACACACTCAATAGTTACAACCCTGAAATCTCTTTCACCCTTGAAAGTGAAAACATTAATGTTTTCCTAGATATTCTAATCATTAACATACCAACCAAGTTTCATACGACAGTTTTTTACAAAAAGCACATGAATCCATCCTATACCCACTACACCTCATTCAAAGTTCATCTTGATATTCTATATAGAAGTATAAAATAAAAAGGATTTAAAAGCACGAATGTTTCTTTTACACATAATACAAACTTCTACTGTCCTTACTGCGATGAAAAAATATATTGGGAGGGCTTGGCTCATCAGTGGTGAATCCTCCCAGTGGTTTCGCCAATTTAATTCACCAGACCGCTTCTCAGAGCTCTAAGACTGTATTGGTATACTGCGTATATAAGCAGAATCGTCCAATACAGTATTAGAACTCTGAGAAGCGGTCTGGTGGATTAAATTGGCGAAACCACTGGGAGGGTTCACCACTAATAAGCCAAGCCCTCCCAATATATTTTTTCATCGCAGTAAGGGCAGTATAAATTTGTATTATGTATAAAAGAAACATTCGTGCTTTTAAATCCTTTCATTTTATATGTATAGATGGCGCGTTATTGCTTTGATTTAATATAGAAGTATATACCCGTTGAAGAGCAGAAATTTTGCTCGAAAACTTGCGAATATCAAAATTAAAAGAAACCCTTTACCATAATATTATTTATTCTTTCTTTTTGAATTATTTCTAGCTAACTATTACTCACAAATAATAATGTTTAATAATAGTTAAGTCGTTAATTGGTAAGGTCATGGCTGTAATATCTGCCCTTGTCCTTCAAAGAAAAACCAAGAAAAAAATCTTGTTAGATACCAAAAAAATGAAGTATGCTGTAACTAAAATAGCAAACTTTCAATTAAGTTAAATATTGCTACATGGCGTGCAGAGAACGGCAAATCAATATCTGGAAATAAAAAGGAAATTCGTGTTCGGAATTCCGTTCATAACCTCAACAACCTTTTTTTAGTCTCAAATACTGATGTTTCTAATACACTCCGGGATTTTTATTTATTGAGCTTTTACATATAGATCATGGTAAGAGAGAGATAATTTATAATTATAATTTTCGCTGTTTTGATAATAAAAAAAAACCACATATATTAAATTTATTAATTATTTCAATTTAAAGCGCTATGTCCTCCTAGGGACACTTGCGCTGTCATACATGTATGCCTTTACATTTGTCTATACATATATATACAATAATTTTAGGCCGTGAATAGAATAGTCATATGATGTTAACAAAGAGAAAAAGAGAAAAAACGAGAAAAAGAACTGTGTACAAAAGAAAGAAGTGTCTGGCAATATCTACAATCAACATAATATAAATTATCAGTTTCTTAAAAGATATTTGTGTGTTGCTATATAATTTAAAATATATCTACCAAAAGTATTGAATTTAATATATTTTCTTTACTGGAAATAAAAATACTTGAATCTGTTACTATTAAATTATTTTCGATTCTGTAGTCTTGAAAAACAGGACAATCTAGTAAAAGATGTATTGAGGTTTGTTCCTCATTTCCACAAAAACAACTCGAGTCTTCCACCGCTTTAATTCTTTTTAAAAATCTTCTTGAAATTTCCGTGATTAGAAATGAATTGAGAATTATGAAAGTTTGGACGGGAATATTTTGGTATGTTGTTAGGGAAGAAGCTTTTAAAAGTTTCATTTGTGTTGTTCTTTAAAGTAGCCATTTTAAATTCAATAAAATCCGTTATTATGCTTGGGACATCTAAATTGTATTTTTGTTTTTCTTTCTAAATTTAAAATATTTAATTCATATTTCATTTCTTTGGATTCAATGAAATCATTAAACAAAGGCATATTGGCTATGTTATGTATACAATTAGAACTCGTCGTTTTATATGATTGCGTGCACCATAATAGCATTTGGTATTGAAATTAATTTAATTTATTCATATTTTCTTATTTACGAATTTATACCATATCTCCGATCCATAAGAAAGCATTGGCTTAAATATTGTCTTGTCTAAAGTCAGTCTCTTTTGGGTATTTAGACCCCAAGTTTTTCCGCAAATTGACAGTAGCAGATTTTTTAATCTTTTTGCTTTATTTAGTATAATATCTATATGAGGATTGAAATTAAGTTTTTTCTTTCTAAAATGAATCGCAAAAGTGACTCCTAATATTTTAATTTCTTGTACTGATATAATTATTTGTTTTTAAACTTTATTGCGGACATGTCTTTATTGTGCAAATGCAGAATGTAAGTTTTCTCAAGACTGATTTTTAGTTTATTTTGAGTACATCATTGATCGATTTCTTCCAAGATTATTTCTATCAAATTCTAAAGAGTATCCTTGTCTTTATTCCAAACTATTATTGTCACATCATCAGCATAACAGAGTATTTCAGAATTGGGTATCTGCATTTTGTTTAATAAATCATTCAGTAATATCAGTAAAAAAATGAATAAAAATATACCATCGCAGTGGTACAGCCTATTCCACGCTGACGAGCGCCAACAGCACGAAACGCGTTCGTGGATGGCTTTTCTTGATTTATCAAGAAATTGGGTTGGCCAAATATCAAGGAACAGGCTAAATCAATGTTTAGTTGATTTCTGTTCCACCAGATGGCGCTCTGCCTTCTGTAAAGCACATGTGCTCCTGGTAAGGATATGCTTTCTTTATTTTTAATATAGGGAATTGAACAAAAAAAAATTTGGCAAATAAATCTTTATATATAATTCAATATATGCCTTTTTATTATCTAGAGATTTAAATATGAATTGCACTATTATTAAAACAATTTTTTACTGTGTTACTGTGTGTTTATTGTTATATGGTGAAAGCTTGAGTAACACCTTTTTTTTTTTCATATACACAATTTCTATATTAATTTATCTCAAATTCGACAGAAGTTTATTGAAAAAAAAAAGACTTTATTTTGTGAAGATTAGGTTTTACTATTATCTTGCATCAAATTTTATTTTATTATGATCAACAGACTAACAATAACATAACAAAAAATTACGCATAAAAAAATTTTTTTTAAGAGAAAGATATCTCCTGATTGTGCAACTGAAAGAGCTCAATTGTTAGCTGTCAGGCTGTCATGGTTTTATTATGTTTGGCCGTTAACTTCAGATAACGTTCTTCTGATAAGGTTGTGATTCTGGGGGACTTTGTCTTTCTCTTCTGGAGATGTCTCCTGTTTCTTGAAATTATTTCCATAGATTCGAAACCACTTTTCTCCACGTTTCGAGCCATCTTGCAACTTCTACTTGGGACTAGCCTGCCGCTATTCTACTAATGGCCCTCCACTTCAACGAGTCTTCTAAACATCCAGGACGTTCCATGGATAATAAAACGGAATAAATGTTGTTCAAATAAAAAAAAAATAAAAAACTGAAAGTTACTGATGGCTTGCGCCATCTGTCGGATTAAATATCAACTATTCCTTGATTTTTAATTATTCCAGAATTTTACTTCAAAAAAGAGTATTTTTCCAATTCTGAAATAATTGAAAAATTGACGATTAGTTGATAATTATCCGACACAGATGGCGTAAACCCAATCGATAACCTTTAATTTCACGATTAAAAGATACATTTCTATTACATATCAATCTAATACCAGTACAATTTTTACTCTTTTGTACTATGTTTTTTCATAAAATAATTCTTATTTAAAAAGGTGATTACAATGTTTCCCCTAACCTTATATATGATTTATTATATTTAACAAATATAGCTTTTTATTTTATCTCTCACAAAAAAAAAAATATATTAACTTTATTAAAATAAAAACATAAGCCTCCAGGGAAAAGTTTCTTTTAAAAATATTTTTTATTTAAAAAATCTCGAGCTTTCGGGCAAGTACGCCCTTCTACGGGAGAAAATGCTTTATATGATTAATACGCCAATGAAATATGAAAAAAGCATTTTCTCCTTTAGAAGGGCGTACTTGCCCGAAAGCTCGAGATTTTTTAAATAAAAAATATTTTTAAAAGAAACTTTTCCCTGGAGGCTTTATGTTTTTATTTTAATATTAATTCAAGGTATTATTTGATCGAATTAACTTTATTCCTAAAACATTTTTAAAGACACATTTTCCTACATTTTTAATTCATTTATTCATTAGATAAAACTCGCGGATTCGCTCGAATTCTGCTTGAACGAATGTTTGGCTCGACAAATATTGTATTAATAAATATTCCAAAATATTGCCATATTGATCTTGTATAGAAAAAAATGTCACCTTCCCCACAATGTCTAGTTTTAGCGTCATATTGACGAGAGGTGACCTCTATACTAATAGATCAATATATTTCCTACCTGCAAAATTTCCATCTATATTTTTGCTATATAATTGGCATAGCCACTTTGCCAGCTTTTTGGGAAAATTCTGCAGAATTCGGATATCCGTGACAATTTGATAATTAAACAACTTTATTGACATCTGTCAATCTTTACACTCAAAGGGAGTTATAAGGTAATAATAATGGTAGGAATGAAGAGAGATATATACAATCGACGTAGCCCTCTCCGAGGGCACGTCCGGATCAGGAGCTTAAAGCCGCCTTGAATCTAGACAGATTCCTGCCATTTGGGGAGTTCATGTTCGGAACATGTTTGATGATAATGTCGAAGAATTTGTCGAGAAGAATCTTGTCTTCAGGCGTGAGTAGCACAAGGAGGTGCTCCGTTTCTTCTTCGTAATAGACCGCGATATCCATCCTGACCACATTATTCTTGTTATATATGGAGTGCAGGAATTCTCGATCCTTCAATCGGATGAGTAACTTTTCTATTATTCGGAAATCCGTGGTGGATCACTTGGAATGATGGCCAGTACTGGACTGAAGAGGGCGATTAGCTTGAAACAATCATATCAGGTGGGCTTTCTGAGTTTACCATAGCTGGTGTTGTGGCTTTGACACACATTTAAAAAATATATATTGTTCCCTATATATAGAACAAAACTCTATGAAGCAGACCGCCAGATAGCGCCGCTTTGCACTATATAAATGTATTGTTTTTTTTTTTTTTTGTTGGCATTAAAATATTTGTAAATTTGTAAATATGCAAATACACACACACAAAAGCCTTTATTAAGACACACAGGTCTTACAGAGGATTCTCCTTGGGGTTACAAGACGGGGAAACCTATGAAAGTGGGAAATAAAAAATGGAGAAAGATTATATACATATGGTAAATATATACAGATTATAAGAAAGAATAAAAAATAAGAAAAAAATGGAAATATGGATGGGAGAAGTGGAGAGCGAAAAGAGGAAAGAAAACAGGTATTTACATATGGAAAAAGTCAATTTAGTAAATATGCAAATACGTAATCAAATCCTTTATTTTATTTCTTTCTTCATGCCCTATAAGTCAGGTATTTCATCCTCTCAAATTATTTTATTAGTTCAATAAAATCAAATTGTGATTTAAAGTTATTGTATTTTCCAAGATGTACGACTGAATACCATTGGTATAATTTATGCCTAACTTGCCTTGTCTTTATTGTTTGCGGAAGAGCATTGCTCGATGCAAATATTTGAATGTAATTCTACTATCCTATAAGCTTATGTCCATAGATTTCTTGAAAACCATTTCTAAGATTCCATCCTTCAATGCTGCGTATATAAGCAGAATCGTCCAATAAGGTATTAGAGCTCTAAAGAAGCGGTCTGGTGGATTAAATTGGCGAAACCGCTGGGAGGGTTCACCACTGATGAGCCAAGCCCTCCCAATATATTTTTTCATCGCAGTAAGGGCAGTAGATGTTTGTATTATGTATAAAATAAATATTCGTGCTTTTAAATCCTTTCATTTTATAATTACTAATGTATATATAACCAGTGAATAATACCTATATCAATATTATATAACATATATATTTTATGCACCAAAAAAGGTACCTCTCCCTTTAAATGTGCTTCAGAACGATGGCACACTATTGCATCACCTTAGATAAGAAACTTTACCAGTGATGATAAAGAATGAACCTCAACATCAGTTTAGGAATATTCAGACAAAAATCCAACAACCTGTATACCATGATTTCGGGCTTTGGCCTTCATCAGTACAGGGGTGGCTTTGATTTCATAACATTCTCTTCTGGTACATGAATATCACCTTTCCACAATATTCCAAAGCTTTTTACCGTTATGAATTCCATAATTTTTCCGTTCTAACTTTTATCATACCAAGTTTACAACGAACCACGGACATTTTAAGGGATTTTTAGCAACAATTGGATCGGTTGAGGAATCTAGCTGTCACTGTGGCAAAGAAACCCAGGACTCGAGACACCTTCCTCTTGGAATGTCCACTCTTCTTTAGCGCTAGACAACAGACAATAAAAAATGTTGTAGATCTATATCAATTTTTAAATACTAGATATAATTTGATGCACTAGCGCGCCATCTGTTATCAAAATTTAAAACTATTTTAAAGGCGTAAGATTCTTTTTTGATATTAAACAATTTCTACTGCCCTTACTGCAATGGAAAAATTAATGAGAGGGCCTGGCTCATCAGTAGTAATTTTTCCATTGCAGTAAGGGCAGTAGAAATTGTTTAATATCAAAAAGAATCTTACGCCTTTAAAATAGTTTGGAATTTTGATAACTAGATATAATTACCACAAATTAAACTATTTTTGTAAATATATTGCTACATGGAAAATTAGGAAAGACAAACTTCGGGATGACACAGCAATTTATTCAAAGCAAGAACAAACTATGAATGATAAACAAAAGAAGCGCAATGAGGGAAGTTTACAGAGTAGCAATATATAAACATATAAAATTATATTCTGTTAATAAAATAATAAATATTTCGCTACAATATTTATGAATATCTGTATAACCTGAAAGTATCTGGTTCCTAATATATCTTATTGTTTATTATTTATTTTTTGTATAATATGTTTATAACTGCTTCTATTTAAAAATGTAAATCGACGCAATTATCCTTAGCCTGGATATCGATTTTGTGTGTTGAAATAAATAAAATTCTTTCCGGAACTTTATGTTATATGTACAATGTATATTTGCGTGAGGAATATATTCATGTACCAAAGATGCACTATTAAAGGGAGAGGTGCCTTTTTTTGTATATCTATATATGACTCACTAATGTTTAACGTCCTACATCGTATGTTGTTGTTATTGCTTATTTCTTAAGTCGTTTAAACGATCTCCTTTAGGTTCCAATGTCTCAGCTTTTCTATTATAGTCCTGGGGTTTTTCCCAGAAGTCTTTTTTTTTTACATCGTATACATCACTTATATAAATTTTTATGAAGACCACAAGGAAATTTAACACACACACACACAAAGCATTTATTAGGGACATGCCCCATACAGATTCTCCCAATTGGGTAAGGTAATAATCATCTTGTGTTATTTACATAGGTAGTGAGATAGAAATTGAACTGACTTTACTCTTCATCTCAAAGTCATTCAATTGTTGACTGGTCCTTACATAATGATGATCTAAAAAAATTATAGTAAGCTATTGCCTTAGATTTGTTTGCTGATATTTTGGAAAGCAATACGTAGGGTGAAATCTTGGTACATTTAATTTGCTTATATGCTAAAGGAAATCTAACCTAAAACTATGTACCTGCGGTGGGGAAGGGGGGTTACTGTGAGGCCATGATAGTCATGGTGGACTAAGAAATGGACCTCACGCCAATTGTTCCTCGTTGGGAAATGTCGCCAAAAATGTCGCCACGCCAAGGGAAGTGTGTCAACTTAATGAATGACATTCTTCTACTCGTTGCCAAAGTCCTGTTGGCCATCACATTATTTTTTCATTTGTCTCTTTATCTAATTTACAATTCCCAGTCATATACTTTAATTAAAAAAGCATTAAAAAGGCAAGAGGACACACATTAATATTAAGAAAAAGGCATATCCTTAACGTGCAACTTAAAGTTACAGCTTGCACTACGCTGATGAGGGCCAACAGCCCGAAACGCGTCCGTGGTTAGCTTTTCTTGATTAATCAAAAATGGGTATTTGGCCAATTCTGGAATAATTAAAAATCAACGAGAATAGTTGATCTTTATTCCGATAGATGGCGCAAGCCATCAGTAACTTTCAGTTGCACGATAAGGAGATGCCTTTTTCTTAATTTATGCACCTTATCCCAGTACAATATCACATTTGTACTATTTTTCTCACACATTAATATGTTATAATACCTTTAAAAGAATTGGCATTCAGACAAATGAAATATTGGTAAAATAAATTCAATTTTGATCCAATATATGCCTTTTTAATTAAAGATCTATTTATGGATTGCTCTATTTTCAAAAGTCATATACTTACTCAGGGAGTAGTTAAAGATCATGAAAAAAAATCCTAAAAGTTAGATTTTAAAAATTGAATTGTATTCTATTAGCGCAAATATATATAAAAGAAATACGTGTTTGTATATTTGAAAATAAATTCATATAGTTATTTGTTTCTAATTGTAATGTTTGTTTTTAAATAGATAATATTATACAATTACACAATTCGGTATACACACGCAAAACATACAATTATACACTCATGGACAAAACATAAGGAAGTTGTACCTTTTAGCATGTTTATTGGGATTCAGACAATAACTCTGAAAGATACACTCATGGACAAAACTTAAGGAAGTTGTACCTTTTAGCATGTATATCGGGATTCAGACAATAACTTTGAAAGATACACTCATGGACAAAACTTAAGCAAGTTGTACGTTTTAGCATGTATATTGGGATTCAGACAATAACTCTGAAAGATACACTCATGGACAAAACTTAAGAAAGTTGTACCTTTTAGCATATATATTGGGATTCAGACAATAACTCTGAAGGATTCACTCATGGACAAAACTTAAGGAAGTTGTACCTTTTAGCATGTGTATATCGGGATTCAGACAAATACTCTGAAAGATACACTCATGGACAAAACTTAAGTAAGTTGTACCTTTTAGCATGTATATCGGGATTCAGACAATAACTCTGAAAGATACACTCATGGACAAAACTTAAGGAAGTTGTACCTTTTAGCATATGTATCGGGATTCAGACAATAACTCTAAAAGATACACTCATGGACAAAACTTAAGGAAGTTGTACCTCTTAGCATATATATCGGGATTCAGACAATAACTCTAAAAGATACACTCATGGACAAAACTTAAGGAAGTTGTACCTCTTAGCATATATATCGGGATTCAGACAATAACTCTGAAAGATACACTCATGGACAAAACTTAAGCAAGTTATACCTTTTAGCAATATATCAGGATGCAGACAATAACTCTGAAATATATTTGATACATAGTGACCTTTATTGAAGACACATGAGATAACCAAGTGTGAACAGAATTTTCTCTGTCTCCTTCAAAAAGCTAAGGACTGGCGAAATCAAAGACTTTCCACTTCCTTATGGTTTTACCATGAGTGTTTTTGCTACATAGTAAAATGATCACATTACGCCCACTCAGCGGGAATGAACTCTCGTGGTCCATCGGTGGCGGAGTCTTTCCCGCAGTGGGGTCAACAATGAAGACCTTGTATATATTTTATATATATGTATATTTATTTATTTATAAATGTAATATAAAAATATGTTTTTCAAATATATTTCATAGATAGAATACTCTGCTAAATCGACCACCAGAGGTCGCCGTTTTCACTATAAAACTCATTGTTGTTCTTTCCCGCTGGTCGGCTCAAACCTTTTGTACATTATTTAAATAAGTTATTCATTTTTTTATTCTTACGTCTTAAGCCAGGCAGTACTTTTACCAAATTATGTTTTATATATTCCTTAAGCTCAATTGAAGCTATTTCTAGTCAAAACTATTTTATTTATTATACTTTCAAGATTTTAAACCACGACTGCATTACCATGGCATAATCCTCAAGATGATCAAAAAACAACAGAAATCAATCTTATTTCTCATATAACATATATATACTTAAGAAAAAAGGCATCTCTTTATCGTGCAACTGAAAGTTGCTGATGGCTTGCGCCATCTACCGTAATAAATATCAACTATTCTTGTTGATTTCTAATTATTCCAGAATTGGCCAAATATCCATTCTTGATTAATCAAGAAAAGCTAACCACGGATGGCGCAAGCCATCAGCAACTTTCAGTTGCACGATAAGGAGATGCCTTTTTTCTTAATTTATGCACCTTATCCCAGTACAATATCACATTTGTACTATTTTTTCACATATATATACTTATTTAATCTTTTTTATTTATATTTATTTAATTATGTAATTAACCATATATATTTTAGTTATTAAAGTAGTGTCAATCTCTCTCTCTCTCTCAGATGCTAGTGATCAAAAGTGTTAAAATATTTTCTCTGTCTTCTTTCAAAAACAAACGTCCGAATACAGCAAAGACTTTCCATTTCCTTAAGTTTTGTCCATTAGTACATATATATATACGAGGTTTGTTAGAAAAGTATTCAACCTTCGGGCAAGGAAAAAACAGCATACCTGGAATACTGGAAACCTAATCACCTTCAAAATAATCTCTTTGGGACCCCATACACTTCTCCCAGCACCATTGTTGAGAACATTCTGTTGGATGTTATTGTCAAATATTATTTTTATTCTATGATTGTAATAATCTGTGTCTCAGAAGTCTGTGGTGTCAGGAATATATAGGTGAGAGTTAATAGAGATGTGGTAAGAGAGATGGTATCAGTAATGTTTACTTAGATATATTTAGTGATTCATGTTTCTTGTACCTTCAATAAAGAAGATTTATATTTTAGAAAGAGAAGTAATAATTGAGATCCACCAACAACACATTCCTAGAAAGTCTTTATCAGAATGGTGTTTAGCTCGGCTGTCTTTGCAGCCATAATGTCCTCTCTTGTCTGATATCGCTTACCTTTCAATGACCTCTTGAGTTTGGGGTACAGCCAGACGTCTCAGGGAGCCATATCAGGAGAATAAGGAGCCTGGAAAACCACCGTATTCTGGTTATTCGCCAAAAAGTCTGAATAAAGTGCGAGGAATGTGCTGGAGCATCGTCATGATGAAGACGCCAATTCTCTTTAATCCATATTTAAATAGAGAAATGTATCTTTTTGTACATGAATATCATTCTTTCGTTAATTTAGATTATATATGTACTACTAAAACTATAACAAGACTTAGAACAAAACACTATAAAGGAATGACAATACATCCAGATGGCACAAGAATCTATAGGACATGTAACAACTGTCCTAGTGTGGAACTAACACCTACTCACATATTCTCATGCCCAGCAATGGCCGCAGCCTTGCAGAAAATTGACTTAGACCCAGAGCAGCAGCTTTACACACCCAAGATAGTGGATATTGCTGCTGCTGTGTTGGAGATACATGGAGACATCTGAGACTCTTCTTTGGACACGACAACAACATATCTACTACAAAGTAGTACTTCAGGGTCTCTATGTTGAAGGACAGGTTAGTCCGAAAGCTCGAGAAATAGAAGAATTGTTAAAAGAAACCAAACCCTATATTTCTTATTGAGTTTTTCTAAGTGTAAAAGCAAGGAAGATTCTTTATTATCCATATATCAGGACGATCTTTCTTTGAAGATTTTCCACTGTGTACACACACAGAAGGATGACAGGCTTACAGGGAAATATCGATTTATAAAAGATTGGAGTTGAGACTAAGTTTGGAAATGTCCTGTCAATATCTGTCCCTTTGTAAGTGTCCCCTGACACGACAAATTGTCCTATCTCCTTCCACAGATAAAGGAAATCAATGACATCGAACATGTCTTGTGGGGCTGTACATGGTGGATGCTTTATCTACTTCTTTTTTTACCATTTCTCTCTCTCTATCTTACTATACTTCTTTTTTTTATCATTTCTGTGAACTTATAGATTAAAACGTACTTAGTACAAATTGTTAAAATAACCATGATTAGGTGTTAAGATAACAAGCCTACTTTTCCTTTACTCGGTGTATATTTTAAATTATTTATTTATGCTTATGAGGTGATACAGCAGCGTATTTACAATTAGAGAGGAGACAAAATGAATTAAATCTAGAAAAAAGAAGTGAGGACATATCGGTCATTAAAGTCTGAGAAACAAGGCCTTCAGCCAGTTCAGGGCTTCCGGGGTGACAGAAGCTGCTGTATTGTCCGTGAGGTCAAGAGACGTACGGACCTCTGTGGTGTTGATCTCTTGGCGGAACGACTTGGAAGTCGGACTCGGGCCCCCCCACTACGGCAAAGAGGATCAACTTCGGGGGGGTATATATTTTAAAGAGAATTTGTTTTGTGTGTTCTCACGCTCTTCCGGCCAAATACCTGTTACATGGTACAAACCATTGAAACGATTAGAAGAACTTCAAAATAATCAATGAAAATCAATAAAAAGCTTTAGCAAGACTAAGAATTGGCCATATAAAAACCTTAAAATTTCAAAATGGACTAAAAACCTTCAATAACTGCTTGAAATGCAATAGTGAGGAAGCTTCTGTCACTGACAATAGAGGACCTATTTTCCAGGCCTATAACTACCATTGCAAAATTGGAGAGGAGTGGACTTCAGGAATTGGTTTAACCATGGAGATAAGCACCACCACCACCACTTGTTACATGATTTTTCAGGATGTCCCAAAGACCAGCTTTTTTGGTCATTGAGATACAGTTTGCACCATTCTGACGAGGGCCAACAGCCCGAAACGTGTACATGATTATCTTTTCTTGATTAATCAAGAATGGGTATTTTTCCAATTCTGGAATAATTAAAAAATAAACGAATAGTTGAAATTTATTCGAATAGATGGCGCAAGCCATCAGAAACTTTGAGTTTCACACGATCAGGGAATGAATTTTTTCCTAGGATATGTATTGTTGTGAAAGAGAATATCTTATATATATATTCTTATATAATTTAAAATTAATAATATAAATTCAACGCCATCTATTGATGAAAATTGGAACTAATATTTATCTTACCTACTCTAGCTTGAGAAGGTTTCTATTCATTGTTCTCCATCTCGTTTTGCTAATGAGATCAGAATGTCATCACAAGTGGCTAACGTCCTTTGTAAGTCGAAACTGAGAGGAAAAACGTTTAAATACATTTATAAGGGATACAGAGAGGGTTGATACAACACCTTGCCGACGTCAACGACCTGAGGAATGGATGTATAGATGTTAAATTTATAAAATGTCCATTAGTAGCTTCAATTGTAAAAGAGTAAAAAATACCCCGGCCCATATGCAACCTCAACATTAACAGAGAATTAATAACAGCAATTTCAAAAATCAGAACAGGACATTTTGAAGGAATGAAGATAAACCCAGACATGACTATATCCTACAGAAACTCCAATAACTATTACAACACCTAACTCACTCCGGACCATATATACAGTTGCCTGGTCATCCTTGCAGCCCTCTATATGGCAGACATCAATCCAGAAGAGGACATCCATACGGACAAGGCACCTCAGTTGGCCGGTATTGTGATCAGGGTGCACGGACCGATCTGATTTACTCCATGGACAAGAAACCACCACCATCAATCCAGAAAAAGACATCCATACGGACAAGGCAACTCAGTTGGCTGGTATTGTGATCAGGGTGAATGGACCGATCAAATCTGCTCCATGGACAAGACACCACCACTACCATCAATCCAGAAGAGGACATCTATGCAAACAAGGCACCTCAGTTGGCCGGTATTGTGATCAGGGTGCACGGACCGATCCGATATACTCCATTGACAAGACACCACCACAATCAATCCAGAAAAGGACATCCATACGGACAAGGCACCTCAGTTGGCTGGTATTGTGATCAGGGTGCATGGCCCCATCTGATCTCCTCCATGGACAAGACACCATCAATTGTAAAAGAGGGAAAGTGTGTGTAGTGGGGGGGGGGGGGGGGAGATTTGAGCCTTCCTTATATAAAAATAGGTATATTGATTAAGGGGTGCAGTATTAAAATAATTGGCTATACAAAGCCTATTCAAATCTCGTGTGTCTTCAATAAAGGTCACTGTAATATCTTTCAGAGTTATTGTACCGATATACATGCTATAAAAGGTACAACTTCCTTATATATTTTGTATATTATTGATAAACAATGACGTTTGACAATTTTACCGCAAATATTTCTTTTGAATAAAAAATCGTAATTTATTTTAAGGAGAAATAACGATTATTTCTATCTTTAGGGATGAAGTATGAAAAGATGAATTGTGAAGAGTAATGATAAACACAATTTCTCCTTTCATACTTCATCCCTAAGAATAGAAATAGTCGTTATTTCTCCTTAAAATAAATTACGATTTTTCGTTCAAAATAAACATTTAAGGTAAAATTGTCAAACCTCGTTCTACAATCATAAGTCGCATTATATTGTATTATAGATAAACAAATTATTAATATTGATATGTGAGTTTTTAACGTATATTGATTATTTATCATTTTTTAAAGATCCCCATTCACATTCTAAATACATTTTATAGAAATATTCAAAATTCAAGCAGAAAATTTCTATTTAAACATTAAAGATCACTGAATTGTATAA
>CP092876.1:21653779-21722895 GCA_030710605.1 Cordylochernes scorpioides
CTCTTCATCACACCACTTAACAATTTTGCATATAATAATATCAACCAATTGACTAATTTACATAGCAATAATTTTTCTTAAATAATAAAATATAAAACTTCATAAATAATCCTAGATATGCAAGAAATAGCTTATATATATATATAAATATAGGGCATATACTGTATATAAATTATTAATCAGCTAGTATTTCTAGGGGCAACACGCCTCTCTTTATCAAAGCTTTTCTTTGATTTAAACTAAATCACGTGGGTATGTGATCCACTCACGCTATACAAGACCAAAGCGAGAAACCATTTAAAGAAAATATATATATCTGTACATACATGACTACTTGAAATTGTATCCATTATTCCTGTAGAAGGGCAGCTTGCGCCCGAAAGCTCGAATTGGTTTTTCAAATAAAGAAACTTATCCTTTTTGAATCTATTCGTTATTACAATTTTCTTATATTTAAACAACAACAATATTGAAGGAAACCTTATGAAAGATATCGTTTGCAACGCTACCCTTTTAAAAGTCCAAAAATTTCTCTATGTAATCTTTTTAAATATAGAAATAAAGCTTTATTATACAGGTTTTTTTTCTGTTAAAAATAAACACTTCGGCCAGTTAGAGTTTTTTTATTTTCTCAACGTTTCAACAAAAATCTTTTGTCTTTGTCAGGAGAAATAAATAAAACAAGAACAATTTTTTAACACTATAATATACCTTATAATAATATTATAATATACTCTGTTTAATTAATTTATTTTTGATTGTTTGTATTTGGCAGCACTGTAATTATTGTTGTTGTTATGAATCTATTAAAAAAGTGTAATGTTCCTCTCTTCGATTATATAAATAAATATGCTTTATTAAATTAATAAACTAATTTTTATTATATATCTTTTTAATGTCAAACGTACACTTTTTTAATAGATTCATAACAACAACACTAATTACAGTGCTGCCAAATCCAAACAATCAAAAATAAATTAATTAAACAGAGTATATTATAATATTATTATAAGGAATATTACAAACTCCTTGCCAAAAGCTTTTATTTCTCCTGACAAAGACAAAAGATTTTTGTTGAAACGTTGAGAGAAATAAAAAACTCTAACTGGCCGAAGGGTATATTTTAACCAGAAATATGAATGCTGGCTGAATGCTGGCCAGACAACCTCTATCTTCAGGATATATAGGTTTTATCAATATAAAAAAATTAATTTACTAATTATGTTTACGGTTAACTACTTTTTTCATGAATAAAGTGAATAGATACCAAACCTATGCGTTGACAATTGACCATCGATGGAAAAATTCAGGCCAATGACAAAGCCACAACACCAGCTTTAACAAATTCAGAACGCCACCTGGAAGCTATTGTTCTCGTGAGTCCAGAAAAGCTTTAATTTCATGCGGTTGAAGATCATTTAACAGACAGGACATAGATTTTGTATTCATTTTGAAGTCTATATTTCCACTCATAGACTTAAGGAAGTGGGAAGTCTTTGATGTCATCGATCGTCTATATATATCTATATATATAAAAATGAATGTTTGTATGTTTGTTTGTTTGTATGTCCTGTATACAAATTCGCAGTAGTTCACTAATTCAAACCAAAATTTCCATACATAGGTAAAAAAATACGGGGAAGACGATAGGCTATTTTAAAAAATATATAAATCAATTATTAAAACTATATATTCAAATTATTCTATTTAGCTCGCGAGCAGCGCCTCTAGCTGTGAAGATGGGAGGTAATATCAGCTGACCTAATGTACATGTAAGGTTTGGAGCGGGACGTTTCACAAGAGTGACATCCACGGCGCCAATTTATAATTGTAACGAATAGTGTTTGAATAAAACATTTAATCGGGTAAACCCGGGCGTTGCCCGGGTCATTCATCTAGTATATATATATAAATTAAAAATAAAAATGGCATATCCTGACCGGGAGCATATGTGCTTTACAGAAGACAGAGCGCCATCTGGTGGAACAGAAATCAGAAAAACATTGATTTAGCCTGTTCCATGATATTTGGCCAACCCAATTTCTTGATAAATCAAGAAAAGCCATCCACGAAAGCGTTTCGCGCTTTTGGCGCTCGTCAGCGTGGAGTAGGCTGTACCACTGCGACCAAAAAGATTTTCGGACCCAGAGGCTTCTTGAAAAACCAAGAAATTGGTATTTAAGGCCAAACTTGCGTAAATACGCTTAACACATTAAAAAACGATAGAAAAAAATTTAAAGGAGACAGAGGCAGCTTTGTTCACACTTAGTTATCTCGTCACTGAAGGTCACTGTAATATCTTTCAGAGTTATTGTCTGAATCCCGATAAACATGTTATAAAAGGTACAACTTCCTTAAGTTTTGTCCATGAGTTTATCTTTCAGAGTTATTGTCTGAATCCCGATATACATGCTAAAGAGTATAAGGTTTTTAAGTTTTGACCATGAGTCTAGTTAAGTTTAAATCAGAATTTTTACTTTTTTTTTTATGCTTATGAGGTGATACAGCAGCGTATTTACAATTAGAGAGGAGACAAAATGAATTAAATCTAGAAAAAAGAAGTGAGGACATATCGGTCATTAAAGTCTGAGAGGCAAGGCCTTCAGCCAGTTCAGGGCTTCCGGGGTGACAGAATGGAGAATTTTTACTGAGAACGCAATACGGACGAGCGTCTCTCGAAGTTACCGGGTTCAAATCAACTTTGAAATATTGCGGCTCCGTATTCTAAAAATGAACAACATTCTAAATCCCCGTATATTTGTTTATCTCGCTATTGGAAAGCCTCTATTCATAACACAATATGTGTACACATATATAACTATATATTTTTTCCCTACATTTTAAATACCCTTTATTTACCCCTTTATTATATTCGGAAAAATCCTATGTAATTTAAATTACAATAAAACGCAGGCTCCTAGGATGAGCAAATAGACGAAATGAATCTATATTTAGATTTATTTCGTTTCTATACTCCTGTAGTAGGGTTGAAACTACCCGAAAGCTTGAGAAGATATTTGATAAAATAAGAATTGTGAGGTATGGAAGATGAAATTCAAGATAGCGTATCCCTATTGTATCCTTTATTGTTCCCGATTTCAGAGGAAAATACAAAATTGGTAGGTTCACATTCCTTTCACAATGTAACAAGTCAAAGATTTAAACATCTTTGATTCATTAACCAATGAGAACTTTGTATTAATATGATGGATTAACCATTAACGCGCCATCTGTTATGGATGGTAGATTTAACTGGCGAAACGGTTGAGAAGGTTCACCACTGATGAGCCAGGCACTCTCATTATTTTGGTGGTGGTGTCAAATTATTCCGCAGGGAAGGCAGTATTGACGAATATTTGCATTTTTAAAATCTTATCTCAGATTTTAGTGGGAAGGATTTTGTTATCGTTTGATAGTGAACCAATCTCTCCCGCCTTCTCATTGGACGAATGTGGTCTTGTTTGTATATATAAGGGGGCTATGGCATTGCAAAGGGAGAGTCGAGATGAGTGTGGTGGATTATCATGTGGAGACGCTTAAAGTGTTCTCTGCGTGGTTTATCCGTGTCTGGCTATCTTATCGCATACCTGTGTAACCACGGTCCGATCCCTACCAACGCAACAATAAAGATAAGTACTGTTTTTTTTAATTTTATTATACTAGCGGATGTACCCGGCTTCGCCCGGGTTTTTACCCGAGTAAAGGTTTGTCTAACAAACATTTGTTAAAACAATTCTCTATAAACTTATTAAAAAAAAGAAGATATATTTTGATAATTTGAAACTCGTAAATTTGAATCTCTCGATAAAGTGAACATTTTTTCCCGGTCCCTGTGTGCCGTGTCATCATGAATTTTGTCTTTCCTAATTTTCTACATTACAAAATCATCGTTTTATCTAGTGAACATTTTTTCCCGGTCCCTTGAAAAATACTCGATAAGTTGAATAAAATCAATATTAATTGGTTCCCTCGGTAATTGGAAGTTAAAGGAATAGTATCTTCGCCTTGGAATTGTATCATTATTCTTGTCTCAAATAAATTGCCGTGTCATCCTGAGATAATCTTACTTTTGATAAATAATATTTAAGATAACAAACTTAGTGATAAGAAAACTTGTTATCATCGTCACAATGGGGGCGCTGCTTGCGAGTTAAATCTACAAATCTGCAAATAACTCTAAGGATATTCAAGAAATTATTTTTAAAAACCTTCCCGGTGATATACCTAATAATATCCCAAAATTTCACGGCGATTGGATGTATGGTTTTTGAATCTATAGAGTACAGACAGACAGACATTCAATTTTATATATATAGATTTAACAAATTGTGAGTTATTATTTACTCTTTTTTGTGTTGTGCTCTTGAGTGTACGTTTTTTCTGTGTTTAAGTTACTCTTACTGTAGGCCATATTTTTTGCATTTTGTGTTAACCCGTACAAAGTAACATTTGTCAGTGGTGTCTTGTCCCTCAATGGAAAGTAGGGTGCCCCGTTAGTCAGCCACATTTCAGAGTTCTCTGTTCACGGTTACCGTAGCGACTCGGGGCTCACGACACCGTACTATAGGGCATTCCCTTACTTGTGCTGCTTCTCCCGCCAGCCACGTAAAGGGGAGGTCCCATTATTTTACCATTGCAGTAAGGACAGTAGAAAATTGATTCATTGTAAAAAGAATCTTACATGTCAAAAATAATTCAAAATTTCAGAATTTTGTATAATTATACTCACATTTCAACGGTTCAGCAGAAAATCTGAGAAATTTGTTTAAAAAACATATGTTTATAAGCCAACAATGATTGATATGTCTC
The DNA here is from genome assembly GCA_030710605.1 of Cordylochernes scorpioides. NCBI lineage: Eukaryota > Metazoa > Arthropoda > Arachnida > Pseudoscorpiones > Chernetidae > Cordylochernes > Cordylochernes scorpioides. The sequence continues at coordinate 21,658,589 of CP092876.1, forward strand.
TCCATCAACACTGTTGTTCACGCTGTACACGCTTGTACACGCTTGTTCGGCGGTACATATACTAAAATTAACACGATACAGAGAAAATTAGCATGGCCCCTGCGCAAGGATGACACGCAAAATCGTGAAGCGTTCCACCAACACTGTATATGCATATTACTAGCTACCTGTTTATTTAGCGATACATTTGACTATATATATATTTTTATTTTTGGGCATCTAGAGACAAACCTATGTAAGACGAAATGTCTCAACAAAATGCTTTTGTTGCCTCTGTCATCTACAAAAAAAAAAAAAAAAAGACGACCGACGACATCAAAGAATTTCCACTTCCTTAAGTTTTGTCTATGAGTATAAGAGAAGTGTCTTATTACATTTTAAAACTTTATAAATCACATACATAGAGAAATGCTTTAAAGAAGTTCTACACTCGTGATCGACATAACTTATTGGGGGAAAATAAATCACGACAATAAAGTAAAGTAGTTTCTAACTGTATCTACCTCACCTGAAGCGTGGCCGTCAGGACGTGATTGGGATTGTAATGATGTAATTTGGGAAAAAAGAACGTTTTTCTCTAATGGAGTGGATCGTCTACTGGGGCTTTCACATGTATCACACACATATATACCTTCCATTTCTATTCTAGTGATGGTCGCACATACACACACACGCATAGATACATACACACACATGCCAAGCCTGCGGTTCCGTATATCGCTCCCTTGACCATCGCTACTGGAGCTGCAGTCGTATCAGGCCTCTCATCATCGAAGCCTTCAGTGTCCTCGGGCGACCCCCTGACTTGCGGGCCTGGATTTTCGGGTCTGGCCTCGAAGATGACGACTTGGCCATTCTGGCGTCGGCCAAATCCATCATCTACCGGTACTTCGTACAGGTTGGGCTGACCGGAGGACCCGCTCATCGCCTGGGAAAGAAGGCTCACTCGCCGGGGCACATCCCCCGCATGATCATCTGTACTTTAGTTTATTCATTATTCTCATTTTTAATGTAAATTATTGACAAGAAGTCAATAAAACTTGTTTCAATTTACAAATTGTCACACACACACATACATTGGGTGAGACCATCGAAGACCCCGTCATCGCCTGGATGCGGACTCTATCGCAATGGGGAAGACAAACTGGTAAATGCAAATTTTATCGATATAATTTTTATTCTGTAAATATTAACTAAGAAGTTAATAACGATATTTTTTCATGATAAAATTGTGAAAAACGTTTTAAAATTACAAAATATTTTCTCACAATGAGTTTTTTTTTTTCAAAACGCTAGCTTTCAAGTGATAATCGCTCTTCAACAGGCTTAATAAAACAATATCGACTATATCTTACAATATCCTTGTAAGATATAGTCGATGTTTTTATATAAGCCCGTTGAAGAGCGATTATAACTTGAAAGCTAGCGTTTTGTAATAAAAAGAAACTCATTGTGATGAAATATATTTTGTAATTTTAAAAAGATGTTTTAATTGTCAAATTGTCACACACACACAACACAGCAGAACAACAATACGTCATCGTCTGCAGATGGACACTATAACGGTGGGGAAGACAACTTGGCTGACTGTATATAATAATTTTAACGATGTCATTTATCTAAAGAGACAAGGGTCGCCTCTCCCGTCAAAATAGACGTCTAAAACCAGACGCCATCTATTGACAGTCGCAACTAGCGGCCTTGGGTCGGTGACAAAGCCACAACACCAGCTTTGGCAAACTGAAAAGCGTCCACTTAGAGACCATGGTTTTGAGCTAATGGCCCTCGTCAGTCTAGGGCGGACTTTATTCCATGAGATTCACATGGGATCTAATGGAATCTTGACAATCTGCCAAAGAGGTGTTTAGCTGGCAAAGTGGCTGGGCCATATCAATGGCTAAGATTTCATTTTTATTCTGTAAATATTGACTGAGAAGTCAATAAAAATGTTTTATTTGTCAATTGTCACACACGGTAAGTACAGTTATACTACCTTTGTTCGATTCCAAAACCACTTTATTAGTAACCGCTCAACAAGAACAACCTAGTTTATGATATTTACAACAATGAATAATACAAGTATGTGAAGGTTATTTACATATTAAAACAAAATGTTAACGCGGGATTCAATCCCGGTTCATGGCTGTCGGGAATCAAGGGTGTTACCCACTTGTATACCGACTTCTTTAGTTTACTTGTATATTTATAATACAATATAATGCGGCTTGTGATTGTTGAACGACATTTGAAAATTATCCCGCATGTGTTTCTTTTTAATGAAAAATCGAAATTTATTTTAAAGGAGAAATAACGATTATTTCTAACCTTAGAGATGAAGTATGAAAGGATGAATTGTGAAGAGTAATGATAAACGGAAAAATAAATGTGTCCAGGGATGGGAACCGAACCCACACTTCACAATTCATCCTTTCATACTTCATCCCTAAAGTTAGAAATAACACTGATAGACAAAACTTAAGGAAGTTGTACCTTATAGCATATATATATCGGGATTCAGAAAATAACTCTGAGAGATATTTTCTGAATCCCGATATATATATGCTATAAGGTATAACTTCCTTAAGTTTTGTCTATCAGTGTAATCGTTATTTCTCCTTTAAAATAAAATTCGATTTTTCGTTCAAAAGAAACAAATGCGGGATAATTTTCAAATGTCGTTCTACATATCAATATACTGTTCATACAGTATCTTTATCTTATACGCCGTGTATATGTGAATCCTATGACCTGGAAATAAACCTGCGTCCCAATTTCCAAGGCTGTTATGGATGACAATGGCTTCTCTGTTGAAATTATTATTGCCCTAGTACTTCAAAGTTATGCAAATCAGTCTTTCAACACAAAGCTTCAAAATTACATAATTGCTGTAATCATTGATGGACAGTATTTGGAGGTTTTCTCTTCTTTTTTTTTTTCCGCAGTGAAAACGACAGTTTTTTTTTTTTGACAAAGATTTTTTTTTAAATTTAGTTTTAGTACTCAAAAAAATGTGTATTCTCTCTCTCTAGCGCCATCTAGTGGAAGAAAAATCAACTAAACGTTGATTTAGCTTGTTCCAAAGATATTTGGCCAACTCAATGACACAAATTATGAAAAAAGGCATCACCTTATCGTGCAACTGAAAGTTGCTGATGGCTTGCGTCATCTATCGGAATAAATATTAACTATTCTCGTTGATTTTTAATTATTCCAGAATTGGCCAAATACCCATTCTTGATTAATCACCTTTCTTGCACCACGCTGATGAGGGCCAACAGCCCGAAACGCGTCCGTGGTTAGCTTTTCTTGATTAATCAAAAATGGGTATTTGGCCAATTCTGGAATAATTAAAAATCAACCAGAATAGTTGATATTTATTCCGATAGATGGCGCAAGCCATCAGCAACTTTCAGTTGCACGATAAGGAGATTCCCTTTTTTCATAATTATGCACCTTATCTCAGTACAATATCACATTTGTACTATTTTTTCTCAATGACACAAAGTTTGGAGCGAGACGTTTCCGGTTCAAAATCACTTTATTAGGTATCGCTCAACAAGAGCAACCTAGTTTATGATAATTGAAACAGTGAATAAATATGTGAAGGTTATTCACATATTAAACAAAATGTGGGATTCAATCCCGGTTCATGACTGTCGGGAATCGAGGGTGTTACCCACTCGTCCACCGACTTTATATAAGCGGGACACAAGAGTGACATCCACGGCACCAATTTATAATTGTAACGAATAGTATTTGAATCAAAACATTTAATCGGGTAAAACCCGGGCGTTGCCCGGGCCATTCTGTTCTAATATATATATGAAATAATAGATATAATATTACTTAATTATATGTACGAGGTGTGTTCAAAAAGTATCGCGACTTTTGTGTTTTTTCAAAAATTATTTATTTATTCATGAATACCTATTTTGTCCCCTTCAAAGTAATCCCCATGAGATATTATACACTTGTACCAACGGTTTTTCCAATCTTCGAAGCACTTCAAAAATCATTTTTTAAAATCTTTTCAGCTCCTCCTTCGATGCCGTCTTTATCTCGTCAAGCGTAGCGTGACGTCGTCCTTTCATGGGCCTCTTCAGTTTAGGGAAAAGAAAAAGTCACAGGGGGCCAGATCTGGGGAATACGGTGGCTGCGGCATCAACGATGTGTGAGCAGGGGCGTTATCGTGGTGCAAAAGCCAATTTTTGTTCTTCCACAAATCCGGGCGTTTCTGGCGAATTGCTTCGCGCAAATTGCGCATAAATTGCAGGTAATATTCCTTATTGACCGTTCTACCCTGTGGCAAGAACTCATGATGCACCACGCCCCTGCAATCGAAGAAAACTGTCAGAAAAACTTTCACATTCGACCGAACTTGGCGCGCTTTTTTCGGTCTTGGTTCCATTGAGATGATTGAGCTTTGGTTTCCACGTCATAACCATAAACTCACGCTTCGTCACCAGTTATGACCCTCTGGAGCAAATTTGGGTCGTCGCGGACAGAGTCCAACATCTCATTAGCAATGTTCATGCGATGCTGATTTTGGTCGCAATTGAGCAATTTTGGTACGAATTTCGCGGCGACCCGTCTCATGCCCAAACCATTGATAAAAATCGAATGGCACGAGCCAATCGATATGTTTAGGTCCTCAGCAACTTCTCTAACGGTGATTCGACGATTGGCCAATATCATTTTCTCCACTTCATTAATTTTTTCGTCTATTGTTGAAGTGCTCGGGTGTCCGGCACGCTCTTCGTCGTTCACATCTTCTCGGCCTTCTGAAAACATTTTGTACCACCGATACACGTTGCTTCGGTCCAAGGTAGCTTCTCCGTATGCCACAGTCAACATTAGGAATGCATCCGCGCACTTAATTTCGTTTTTCACACAAAATTTGATACAGGTTCTTTGATCCATTTTTTTAATAGGTAAAAATCGAAGACGATCCAAAACACCTGCAAGCAAAGCAGCTGTCAACAATTAAGTGAACATTCAAAATGGCCGAGCTTGTCGGCATAAGTGAGAGACATGAGTACTAACATAAAGACACAAAAAGATTGAAATTCGAATATACGTAACCCGCGAAAATTCAAAAGTCGCGATACCTTTTGAACACACCTCGTATGGCATACAAGGTTGTTTAAGGTGAAGGATTTAAATAGAGATAAACATTAGAGGGAGAGGGGATCCCACTAACTGGGACAATATCGGTAAAATGTGATCCGTATATATAGAAAACAAACCTCTTTCTTTTAATCATTTGATATAACACAGACTCCACGTACAAAAGTCGTCAAATGTCAAGTAAAAAAAAAAAACTCCCCGGCGGGGAATCGAACCCCGGTCGCCCGCGTGACAGGCGGGAATACTAACCACTATACTACCGAGGAACTGTTGAAATATTGCTTATTACTTTTCTTAAAGCACCATTTACACAACTCTTAATAATGGCCAGAACCACAGAGTCGATCAATGGTCAAAAATATTTTATATTTTTATAATTCACTGCAACTCTTAATAATGACCAAAACTACAGAGCTGGTCAATGGTCAAAAATATTTTATATTTTTATATTTCATTGTAACTCTTAATAATGATCAAAATCACAGAATTGGTCAATGGTCAAAATTATTTTATTTTTATATTTCACTGAATTTCTGTAAATATTTAGCACAACATTTTTTTAAAAATATATATTTTATTATGTTTTAAATTAAGAATATATATAAATATCATTTAAAAAAATTGTATCTATATATTAATATATAAACACATTATATCTTTCTATAGGAAGTTTTGCTTATAAGGATATATTCTTTATAAATATTTATATATTTTTTCTAAATGAATTTTTGATGGGAATTTAGAAAATAAGAATATTCTATTAATCTTTGATAGAGATGTTTCCTAAAGGTTCAAACTCATTACCATTCTCAAATTGTTGATGGAATTTTTGATGAATGAATAGTGATATATCTCTGGAGAATTTCGCTTTTAGAAATAAGTAATTAGATGCTGATTTTCAGCACTATTCATTTTTTCCCAGACGTTTATTCCCTTGTGTATGTGTTACATAGCATCAGTTCATCACCTATTAGTTTATGCATGAGGATGAAAGGTCATGTAAACTAGATTATCAGAGTTTAGAAAAACTGTTAGGGATTTACCTAACTTTAATACATGGTTTTTCGAATAGATGAGAATGATTCTCTTATAAAATGTATATATTTTAACTAAATATTTATTTTTGTAAAGATAGGGGCTGCCTGGCCAGCATTCATATTTATATGAAAAATAGACACTTCAGCCTGTTAGAGTTTTTTTTTTTTTCTCAAAGTTTCGACAAATTTTTTTTGTCTTCGTCAGGATAAGTAAATAATAATAAAGCATTTGGCAAGGCGTTAAAAATTGTTTTGAGGTTGCAAGGGCGTTAAAATTTTTTAACGCTTTGCCAAATGCTTAATTTTTATTTACTTCTTCTGACGAAGACAAAAGATTTTTGTCGAAACTTTGAGAAAAATGAAAAAACTCTAACTGGCCGAAATGTCTATTTTTCATATAAATATTTATTACACTATAAAGTTACGGGAGGTTGATAATCATGTACCGAAAGGCAAAGTGCATTATGCTATTACACTAGTAAAAAAAACTTTACTAGTGATGAAGAATGAGGCCACTACACGAGTTTTAGAAATTTTGCACGATAAGGAGATGCCTTTTTTTTTCAAAATTTATGCACCTTATTCCCTGTAAAATATCACATTTTTACTATTTTTTCCTTATAAATTTGTTTCTGTTTTAATTTCTTTCACTATATCCTTCTTTCCAATCATTGCAATATCTCTCTGAAGAATCTGTACTTTATAAAAATATCTAAAAACCTTACGCATTAATTATGAAAAAAGGCATCTCCTTATCGTGCAACTGAAAGTTGCTGATGGCTTGCGCCATCTATCGGAATAAATATCAACTATTCTCGTTGATTTTTAATTATTCCAGAATTGTCCAAATGAAAAAAAAAATAATGGAATTATTAAAAAATCAACGAGAATAGTTGATATTTATTCGGATAGATGGCGCAAGCCATCAGCAACTTTCAGTTGCACGATAAGGAGATGCCTTTTTTCATAATTATGCACCTTATCCCAGTACAATATCACATTTCTACTATTTTTCACTTACGCATTAAGTTTATTTTAATTCCATAGAGTATTCCATTGCGATAGCATATAAATCTAGGTGAAACTAGCTGAAACGTAAAACACAATATAGAGGGGAAAAAAACACAATATATGTATTAATTACATAGACAAAATATCCCTCATAATCCAACACATAGAAAACATAAACCATACATTTAACTAAGAAGAACCAAACACATTTTACGCATAAACAATAAACACAAAATTTTAAATTTTGAAGCCATGGTATTCATAAAACACAATAGCATCAATAGACACTTGAAATAAAGAAACCTTTTGCATAAGGTTTTTGATATTTTTATAAAAGTATATCACAAAATTTTGGTACATTAGAATCTGTACTCTTTATAAGACCTTAAAGGTATTAATTAATCGATACTTTCACACAAAATACATTTTTATAAATAACAAAAGATAAACTGGCGAAACCGCTGGGAGGGTTCACCACTGATGAATCAGGCCCTCCAATGAATTTTTCATTTGCAGTAAGGACAGTAGAAATTGTTTAATTTTTAAAAGAATATACGCGTCTATAATAGTTTCGAATTTTCATAAACAATTTATTTAGAATTACAAAAATAACAGATTGTAGGGCTTCCTATAGGACAATATATAAATTAATATTGAAATACGCATATTAAAATATTAGATAATAAAAAGGCATATATTGGATTTAATAAAAGATTTATTTTGCCAATATTTCGGCTGGCTGAACGCCAACCTTTATCGAGGCATTACATTTTTGTATACACAAACTCAGCGCCGCATAGTGTTATAATATCACAGTTGAAATAATTTAAAATACAGAGTAGATGGGAGAAATTTGTGCATGAAAAAATTATTATAAAAATTGCAATAAAATATGTAAAATATCTTAAAATATTAAAGGAATTTTTTTTTAAATTTACAATAATTATTTCATGCACAAATTTCTCCCACCTACTCTGTATTTTAATTGATTTCAACTGTGATATTATAACACTATGCGGCGCTGAGTTTGTGTATACAAAAATGTAATGCCTTGATAAAGGTTGGCATTCAGCCAACCGAAATATTGGCAAATAAATATTTTATTCAATCCAATACATGACTTTTTACTATCTAATGATTTAAGTATGGGTTGCTCTATTTTCAGAATGAAATATGTATATTGAAATATATTTAATTTATTTATACAATTTTATAATTAACATTGTTTAACGCCATTACAGAAAATTCCCCAATTTCTATGAGTAGATAGTCGTTGACCCCATTGTTAAATAGGTGCTGAAGTTGATTCTACCAACTTCAAACGTTCCCTACAAAAGAATAGAAGTCCATTTAAGGAAAGTGATTGTTAAATTCTTCTTTTATTGTATGTTCATCCTTAAAACACCTAATTATAAGCAAATATATAGAAGTTAGCAATAAATTCTGGCTTTGAATAGAGACAATGTAGATAATAAAATACCTTTATTGTCACTGAAGACTAAATTTAGGTATGTTTAAGGAGAGAAATCAGGTTAGATATGTAGGATGCTTGGGGTAGTTGAATTTAACGCCTACAGACTTTCTTGTGATCTCATTGCTGCTTTTAGTCATTTTAAATACGATATCAAGATTTTTTCTGATAGGAAATTAACCATTTCTGTAAGTTATATATATGTTATAGAAAAATATTATTTCATTTGGGAATTAAAATTCATAGAAAAAATAATTATTCTGTTGGATCGACCGCCAGAGGTCACGCTTTCCCTATACAACTCATTGCTGTTGTTTCCCGATGGCCGGCTCAAATCATATGTAAATATGTAAATAGTTTTTGTTTTCTTTTACTACCCGCCTTAAAAGTCAAGGTATTATTTCATTCTAAATTATGTTATCATATTAATTAAAGTAAATTATAATTAAACCATTATTTTATTGATATTTTTAAACGACTAAAAAGCAATATCAAAAAACATACTCGTGTACCCTTAAACAAACTAAGAAAATCTTTTTATTTATGATATATATAACAGTAATATTAAAAATAGAACAATCCATATATAAGGAGATACCTTTTTCTTCATATATCCATCTTAATCCAGTATAATATTTCACTTTTGTACTGTTTTTTAAGAATAAATAATTTGTTTCATATATTATTTTCGTTTTCTATTATGTGTGTTCTATAATACAATATAATGAGGCTTATGATTGTAGAACGTAATTTGTCAATTATACCGCAAATGTTTTTTTTTTGAACGAAAAATCGAAATTTATTTCAAGGAGAAATAACGATTATTTCTAACCTTAGGGATGAAGTATGAAAGGATGAATTGTGAAGAGTAATGATAAATGGAAAAATAAAGTGTCCAGGGATGGGAATGTTCAGGGTAGCCTAGTGGATATGGCATTTGCCCGGTAAGCGGAACACTGTGGGTTCGTTTCCTATCCCTAGTTACCTTATTTTTCCGTTTATGATTACTCTTCACAATTCATCCTTTCATACTTCATCCCTAAGGATAGAAATAATCGTTATTTCTCCTTAAAATAAATTTCGATTTTTCGTTCAAAAGAAACATTTGCGGTATAATTGTCAAATTTCGTTCTCTATTATGTGTGTGTATCATAGCAAAACTAATTTTGCAACTATGAACTATTACAATTCTTACTGGGGGTCATTAGACGTGTGGTATAAACGATATATTTTCAATAGCTACGACTTGGGTTCGAATCCCTCATTGGACACTTTTTTTTATATATAAAAATTGTTTTAATGGCTACTGATTCTTACAAATTTCCACTAAACGAGGTTATAGCACACTTATAAGTGCAAAATTAAAACCGCTTTCTAAATGTGTAGACACGTAGTGTACTTATAGTAAAGTTAGTCACAAACTATGACCCCCATAATGATTATCATGGCCTGTACCACGTATACTAGGGATTAAGAAACAATGCTTACATATATAGCGAATTAATTCCTTTTATTTACTGACAGGAGGTGTTGTTATAGATTGTCGTGTGGGTGATATGACGTCCAGCGACCTGCTCTAGCCCTGTATTCCAGCGACGTGTCACAGGTACTGTAAATGCATCACCTTTTTAAAATTCACACACTACAGGCGAATACTGATTTAAAACCAAACGTATTCAAGGCTAAACCCATTTAAGAATATTTCATTAATCCCCAAAGTATTCTAATCCACTCCTAGTATTCCATTAGAATAAAAAGTTGGTTCTATTTAACATCATGATACCTGGTGTTAAAGAGGAAAACCAGAATATTTGGACATGTTGTCTAACAATCAGAATGGCTGAAAGTATTTTTTTCAGGTGACAATTAAAACACTTTATTGACAACTTAGTCAATAATAACATTATAAAAAAGGATAGATTGAAGTAATATTTTACAATGATGATGTTCTTCCCCACCGCGATAGGGTCCGCCTCCAGGCTATGACGGGGTCCTCGATGGTCTGGGCAAGTCCGACCTGGATGAAGTATTGGTATATTCTTGATTTGGCCGATGCGAGTATGGCCAGTTTGTCTTCTATCAGGCCTGTCCCGAAGATCCAGGACTGGAGGTCAGGGGGTCTTCCTATGATGTTGAATGCCTCCCGGACGAGGGGACTGAAGGTATTGCTGAAGGATGTATCGAGGTAAAGGAAGGTCGAGAATAGATTTCATGGACAATTAAAGGAGAACACCCTACAATCCCATCAAAAGACTCTTTACAGAAAGGATACTCTGAAATGACAAGAATATTTCTAACCACCAACCTATAGCTTGATAGATCATTTATTCAGGTCAGAAAATAAGTGCAAATTAATATAATTTGAACAGGCTTCTACTTTTCAATCATCTATAGATGACAGTGTTGGTCAAAATGTAATTGTCGTGTCGCACTGAGCCAAGAAACAACTCTCCTTTTTCTTTCTTATCTCTACACTGGGTGAAATAGAATGCGTCTGCCTTTGTCATTAAAAGACTGGGAGCACTACTCAGTAGCAGGCCGACTTAGCTCCAAAAGAAATGGCAGCCTCTGACATGAGGAACAGACGCCATGTGCAGCCGCTCCTAACATGGAGTACAGACTTCCTGTATCCCTGGATTAGGAGCCCTTACAGGGTACTATCAGCCGGGCCAGCTGAGCCCAGGTTTTTTAGTGAGCTTGTTACTGCTCCCACTCCTCCTTTTTAATCCGGGCTTGGGACCGGCAAGGGCGGAGTTATAGAAATTATTTATTATATAATATTATAATACTTGAAAAATATTATTTATTACCAAGTCACAACTACAGTAAACATCTAAAGCAACAAGATTAATTAACTCCTAACTCAGGATTAGACTTCTTAACTTAATCTATACATCCTATTTATAGCACAAATAAGTTAAAACTAGGTAAATTGTGCTACAAGAATGATCAAATATAAAACAACACTTGAAGTTACACCGCATGAGTTTCTTTTCAATGAAAAATCAAAATTTATTTCAAGGTGAAATATTGACTATTTCTAACTTTTTTGGATGAGGTATGAAAGGGTGAATTATGAAGAGTAATGATGAACGGAAAAATAAAAGTGTCCAGGGATGGGAATCGAACCCACAAAGTGTTGTTTTACAATCACAAGCCGCAGTGTATTATAATGATCAAATATGCAAAGAGGAGACATGCAAAGACATGTAATCTCATGATTTCATATTCTATAATTACAAGTAATTTTGTGTGTGTGTGATGAGATACAATTAACAAAAACTATTATAGACGCGTATGATTCTTTTTTTTTTTTAATAAACAATTTCTACTGTCCTTACTGCAATGGAAAAATTAATGGGAAGGCCTGGCTCATCAGTGGTGAACACTCCCAGCGGTTTCGCCAGTTTAATCTACCATTGCAGTAAGGACAGTAGAAATTGTTTATTAAAAAAAAAACAAATGCGTCTATAATAGTTTCGAATTTTGATAACAGATGGCGCGCGAATACATTATAAGATATAATTTGTATTATATCTTAGAAACACAATATAATAGCAAAAGTGAAAAATCAGGCTTCTAGGATTAAGTTTATTTTTATCGTTTTATTGATTCACAGTATTATTTACCGCCTCTTCAAACTAATTAGGTCGACGTCAAAGCCACTACTCCAGCTTTGACAAATTCAAAACATCAACATGAAAACAATGGCTTTGGGCTATGATCAGATAGTGAAGGCTTTGATATCACTAAATCTACAAAGGATTAATGGAATCTTACGAATTTGTTAAAGAGATGTTTATCTGATAAAGTTTCTAGTCCAATTCTATTGCCAAGATATAGATGGTAATGGCCTCGTATGCATGAGATAGCGGTTTTATACGGGAAATGATGAAAATACAATTTGAATGCAGAATAAATACCGCTGTAAGCGGGATCGCAAACTGGAATGATATGACAATGTTCTTCTATATATGACAATCAATCAATTTGGTTCTTTTTATAAATACCAATCTTTCATCATATTTATCTTTTAAACAGAAGATCTTCATCTGACCTAATTTTCTACATGATCAATAGGCTTAAACCTCCCCTTCTTTCTTATCCTTGCCTCTAACATAATCTTAATTAATTATTTTTCCATTGGACATTCTCAATCCGGATAAATAAAAGAGGAAACTTTTTATCCCTACTGGTTTTTAGGTCACCATTTAGTTTAACAGGTGACATTCTGAGTTTGTCAAAGTTGTTTAACACATTTCTTTCAAGGTCTATATCTTTCACAAAATATTATTTAAACCTCTCTATTTGAATACAATGTAGATTTACAATATAGTTGTGGGGAAAGAGAAAAAGAAAACACAAATCATCGAGCACGTATTGGCGCATCCATCCTTCAAAACTCCACGAGAAACAAAACGCCAAACAAAACGCAGCTATATGGCACGAAAGAAACAAACCGTTCGTAAGTGCATTAAAGACAAACTAGCTTCCCGAAGACACCTAGCGGCCAAGACAGGAGGAAAGAAGAGCATCTACATGATGCAAGTGAAGCCTCATCGGTATCGACCTGTGACCATAGCCATGAAAGAGATTCGTCGCTATCAGAAGACAACAGAATTGATCATTCATAAGCTGCTATTCCAACGACTGGTTCGGGAAATCGCTAAGAAATACAACACCAAGGTGAGGTTCCGTAGCCTGGCAATGGGAGCGCTTCACGAAGCTTGCGAAGCTTACCTCGTAGGACTGTTCGAGGATACCAATCTATGTGACATCTACGGACAGAATGTCACCATCATGCCGAAGAATATCCAACTAGCTCGTCGTATTCGTGGGGATTTCTAGATGGTGTGGAGAGTAAACTGGATGTTTGTTGTGTCCCTGCTCTGTCTCTTTCTTCCACTTCTTTCACTTGAGCATACAGCATTACCGTGGTATTTGAAAATATTAGCAATCTCATAGAAGAATGGTGGGGATTTCTAAATGGTATGAGGATTAAACTGGCTGTTTGTTGTGTCCCTGCCCTGTCTCTTTCTTCCACTTCTTGCATTTGAGCATACAGCATTACCGTGGTATTTGGAAATATTAGCAATCTCATAGAAGAATGGTGGGGATTTCTAAATGGTATGAGGATTAAACTGGCTGTTTGTTGTGTCCCTGCCCTGTCTCTTTCTTCCACTTCTTGCATTTGAGCATACAGCATTACCGTGGTATTTGGAAATATTAGCAATCTCATAGAAGAATGGTGGGGATTTCTAAATGGTATGAGGATTAAACTGGCTGTTTGTTGTGTCCCTGCCCTGTCTCTTTCTTCCACTTCTTGCATTTGAGCATACAGCATTACCGTGGTATTTGAAAATATTAGCAATCTCATAGAAGAATGGTGGGGATTTCTAAATGGTATGAGGATTAAACTGGCCGTTTGTTGTGTCCCTGCCCTGTCTCTTTCTTCCACTTCTTTCACTTGAGCATACAGCATTACCGTGGTATTTGAAAAGATCAGCAATCTCAGAGAAGTAGGTGGGGATTTCTAAATGGTATGAGGATTAAACTGGCTGTTTGTTGTGTCCCTGCTCTCTATTTCTTCCACTTCTTGCACTTTAGCATTACCGTGGTGTTTGAGATGATAAAAAATATCAGAATAAGGGAATTGTTAGATGGTGTATGGAGTAAACTGGTTGTTTGTTGTGTTTCTGTTGTCTCTTTCTTCCACATCTTACACTTTAGCATTACCGTGGTGTTTGAGATGATTAAAATATCAAAATAGGGGAATTGTTAGATGGTGTATGGAGTAAACTGGTTGTTTGTTGTGTTTCTGTTGTCTCTTTCTTCTACTTCTTACACTTAAGCATTACTGAGGTATTTGAGAAAATAAACAATATCAAAATAGGGGAATTGTTAGATGGTGTATGGAGTAAACTGGTTGTTTGTTGTGTTTCTGTTGTCTCTTTCTTCTACTTCTTACACTTAAGCATTACTGAGGTATTTGAGAAAATAAACAATATCAAAATAGGGGAATTGTTAGATGGTGTATGGAGTAAACTGGTTGTTTGTTGTGTTTCTGTTGTCTCTTTCTTCTACTTCTTACACTTAAGCATTACTGAGGTATTTGAGAAAATAAACAATATCAAAATAGGGGAATTGTTAGATGGTGTATGGAGTGAACTGGTTGTTTGTTGTGTTTCTGTTGTCTCTTTCTTCTACTTCTTACACTTAAGCATTACTGAGGTATTTGAGAAAATAAACAATATCAAAATAGGGGAATTGTTAGATGGTGTATGGAGTGAACTGGTTGTTTGTTGTGTTTCTGTTGTCTCTTTCTTCTACTTCTTACACTTAAGCATTACTGAGGTATTTGAGAAAATAAACAATATCAAAATAGGGGAATTGTTAGATGTTGTATGGAGTAAACTGGTTGTTTGTTGTGTTTCTGTTGTCTCTTTCTTCTACTTCTTACACTTAAGCATTACTGAGGTATTTGAGAAAATAAACAATATCAAAATAGGGGAATTGTTAGATGGTGTATGGAGTAAACTGGTTGTTTGTTGTGTTTCTGTTGTCTCTTTCTTCTACTTCTTACACTTAAGCATTACTGAGGTATTTGAGAAAATAAACAATATCAAAATAGGGGAATTGTTAGATGGTGTATGGAGTAAACTGGTTGTTTGTTGTGTTTCTGTTGTCTCTTTCTTCTACTTCTTACACTTAAGCATTACTGAGGTATTTGAGAAAATAAACAATATCAAAATAGGGGAATTGTTAGATGGTGTATGGAGTAAACTGGTTGTTTGTTGTGTTTCTGTTGTCTCTTTCTTCTACTTCTTACACTTAAGCATTACTGAGGTATTTGAGAAAATAAACAATATCAAAATAGGGGAATTGTTAGATGTTGTATGGAGTAAACTGGTTGTTTGTTGTGTTTCTGTTGTCTCTTTCTTCTACTTCTTACACTTAAGCATTACTGAGGTATTTGAGAAAATAAACAATATCAAAATAGGGGAATTGTTAGATGGTGTATGGAGTAAACTGGTTGTTTGTTGTGTTTCTGTTGTCTCTTTCTTCTACTTCTTACACTTAAGCATTACTGAGGTATTTGAGAAAATAAACAATATCAAAATAGGGGAATTGTTAGATGGTGTATGGAGTAAACTGGTTGTTTGTTGTGTTTCTGTTGTCTCTTTCTTCTACTTCTTACACTTAAGCATTACTGAGGTATTTGAGAAAATAAACAATATCAAAATAGGGGAATTGTTAGATGGTGTATGGATTAAATTGGATGTTTGTTATGTCCCTGTTGTCATTTTTATTCCACTGCTTTCTATTGAGTATATATAATACCGTAGTATTTAGGAAAATAAACAATCTCAGGATAGAGGGAATTGTTAGATGGTCTGGGAAGTAAACTTGACGTTTGTTGGGTCCCTGCTGGCTATTTACCCCACTTATTGCACTTGAAAATACCACATTACCGTGGTATTTAAGAAAATGAACTATCTCAGAATAGGGGGATTGCTAGATGGTCTGGGAAGTAAATTGGATGTTTGTTGGATCTCTGTTGTCTCTTTCTTCCTATTCTTGCACCTGAACATTCAGCATTGCCGAGGTATTTGAGATGATAAACAGAAAGGTAGAGATTGCTAAATGGTATGGGGAGTGATTGGCTGTTTGTTGTGCTCCTGCCCTCATCTTTTTTCCACTTCTTTCTCTTGAGCATACATCATTACCGTGGTATTTGAAAACATTAGCAATATCAGAATAGTTGAATGGTGTGTGGTGTAATCTGGATGTTTGCTGTGTCCCTGTTGTCATCTTCCTTCCACTTATTGCTATTTAGAATACAACATTACCATGGTATTTGAAAACATAAGCAATCTCCGAATAGTAGGAATTGCTTGATAGTTTAGTGGGTAAACTAGCTGTTTGTTGGGTCCCTGCTCTCTTTTTTCCACTTTGCATTACCGTGGTATTTAAGAACATAAACTATCTCAGAATGAAGAGATTACTAGATGATCTGGGAAGTAAACTGGACGTTTGTTGGGTCCCTGTTGTCTCTTTCTTCTACTTCTTTCTCTTGAGCATCAACATTACCGTGTTATTTGAGAACATAAACAATATCAGATTAGGGGGAATTGACTGATAGTGTAGTGGGTAAACTGGCTGTTTGTTGGGTTCCTGCTCTCTCTTTTTTTTTCAATTATTCCATTTGAGAATACAACATTACCATGGTATTTGAGAAAATGAACTATCTCAGAATAAGGAGAATGCTCAATGGCGTGAGGAGTAAACTGGACGTTTGTTGGGTCCCTGTTGTATCTTTCTTCCATTTCTTTCTATTGAGCATACAAAAAGTTCTTCAACGGACTTTTTACGTTTAAAAAGACACAAATTAGCGATCGAAAGGTCACTCAAAGAGCTGTTCATTCGTTCGAAAGCTCGCACACTTATAGCTTTTAATAAAAATACGCATTGACCGCCCAAGTTGGATTATTATTCCAATTCTTTCCATCAATTCTATTATATTATTTTGAAATGTGTATATTTTCAATAGTTATCCTTAAGCCATATTGGATAGGCTTCAAAAGAATTTAAAAGTTGAGATAAAGAGAAGGATCCGAGTAATATAAAACAATCAAAAGGAAATATCTACTCAAAAATTTGGATTTTACTTTATATATCAAGAAAGGATACGGATAAATCTATCGTGAATGAAAATAAAATCCACACACACACAAAAGCCTTTATTAGGGACTTGCCCCATACAGATTCTCCCAATTGGGTAAGGTAATAATCATCTTGTGTTATTTACATAGAAATTGAACTGGCTTTACTCTTCGTCTCAAAGTCATTCACTTGTTGACTGGTCCTTACATAATGATGATCTAAAAAAATTATAGTAAGCTATTGCCGTAGATTTTTTTGCTGATATTTTTGAAAGCAATACGTAGGATG
This sequence comes from Cordylochernes scorpioides, assembly GCA_030710605.1. Taxonomy (NCBI): domain Eukaryota; kingdom Metazoa; phylum Arthropoda; class Arachnida; order Pseudoscorpiones; family Chernetidae; genus Cordylochernes; species Cordylochernes scorpioides. The sequence goes on from CP092876.1 coordinate 21,676,187, forward strand.
AAGTGTTGGTACATTTAATTTGTTGATATAGGGCCTTCCTTTCTGCATCAAGGGCTGAATGTAAATAAAATCAAATAAGTTGATTTATTTTCCGTTAGATGGTAGTAAGTCATCAGCAATATTCAGTTGAACAGGAGGCTACTTAAAGTAGATTTATCTCATTATTCCCTTATATAAATTTGTATAATGGTTGAAACACGCTCTGGAAAGATGCAAAATACGGCGCAGAAGAAAATCAAGGCTGAAACCACAACCTGGTGCAACAATATACACATTTAATCTTATTTAGGAAATCACAAATCTATCATCAAATTATTATTATTTTTCTAAAAGTTGTATTAAGGACAGTGTGATTAATACCAGTTAAGAATCCAATACGTAATTTTTTTACCACATTTACAGTAATTTGTTCAAAGAATTTTTATAAAGCATCCGTCAACAAATCAATGAGAAAGAAAATTCCAAAGAGAAAGTCTATGTACAGGAAAAGTCCATTAATGTTGATTTAGGAGTCTAAACAATCAATACCAGGAATTCTTTTCCTTTTTTTTATTCTTTTCACAGATAGCACTGTTGCCAGATTTTTCTGTATATTCAGTAAATTTAAAAGTACACAACTCATTGACATTTATTGATTTTATTTTTTATTGTAGATATACAAACACAAAAATATTACATTCAAAAATTGATGAATTCTCTGAAAATTTTAGAAAAACATCATAGAAATATGAAAAATAGTACAAAAATTTGCTAAAATACCATTTCTAAGATTCCACCATTCAGTGTAGCATATAAAAGTAGGATGATCCAATACAGTATTAGAGTTCTAAAGAAGCGGTCTGTTAGATTAAATTAGCGAAACCGCTGGGAGGGTTCACCACTGATGAACCAAGCCCTCCCAATATATTTTTTTATCGCAGTAAGGACAGTAGAAGTTTGATTTATTTGTGAAATAAACACCTTTATATATATAACCGACGGCTTGAAAGGTTGAGATTGCACTATAATACACTGGCCCACAAAATTAAAGGAACAACATATTTTTTTCATTTATCTCAAATTTTATTGAACATTTAGCAATGAAATTTTATATACACATTTATTATTTAATTATTGATTAAAATTACCCGAAATCAAAAATATAACACGTATTTTATGCAAATCAGCCGGTAAAGCAATGATCTTTTGATATATTTGAGATTTAAAAAATATTTTGTTCCTTTCATTTTGCGTGCCAGTGTAAACGAAAAGAAACTTATATCTAGAAACCTATTGTATAATATTTTAAAATATAAGATTTCTATCTCGAGCCACTTTGGAGTTATGAGTCAAAAACTATCAAAATTAAAATAATCTATTATGATACACTAGCGCGCCATCTGTTATCAAAATACGAAACTAATATAGACGAATATGATTCTTTTTTAAAATAAAACAATTTCTACTGCCCTTATTGCAATGGAAAAATTAATGGGAGGGCCTGGCTCATCAGTGGTGAACCCTCCCTGCGGTTTCGCCAGTTTAATCTACCATACCGCTGTTTTATTGTATTTTTGTAACTTACTTTTATATAAAAGAAAATATTTTCAAATGTTTTAATAGATGCATATATTTTATATTTATCTCTTAATGAATTATATTTTATGTACTTATTACAAATATTTCAAAATATTAGATAGACCTCATTATTTATCCTTTAATATTTTAAGATATTTAACTTATTCTGATTGTAATATTTGAATATTTTTTCATGCACAAATTTCCCCGCCTACTTTGTATTTTAATTGATTTCAACTGTGATATTATAACACTATGCGGCGCTGAGTTTTTGTATACAAAGATGTAATGCCTCGATAAAGGTTGGCGTTCAGCCAGCCGAAATATTGCAAAATAAATCTTTTATTAAATCCAATATATGCCTTTTTATTATTTAATAAAAGAAAATATAGTTTAGTATCTTAAAATCATCTATATACAAGCACTTTGTTAGTGAAAAAACAAGCCTTTTATTTGGGACCTATGTCCTACACAAGATTCGCCAAGGTACATAATTGCTTAGCAATCATGAGTTAGTTATTTACAGGTGATCATTCATTTACATATCCATTTACATAGGGCCTCTCTTTTCTCAGTGTTTCCTCTCTTGTGCGCAGCCCTGTAAAACTTGTACAGGGTCAATGCATTCGATTTACTATTTGTGGTCTTAGACAACAGAGCCTCCATAGCAAGATGGAATACTTTTCGTTAATAAAACCTTAACTATTTTACTAATCTACATTGTAATCGTTACTAAGTTTTATTATATTTAGTATGAGTATAAAGGGATCGGTGGAAGGATGGTCTAAACCGTTGGATTTCGACCGCTACGACCTGGGTTCGATTCCCGCATTGAGCACTTTTTTTTTTTCTGATAAAAAAATAATAATAATTCAATGGCCCTCAATTCTTGCAAAAGTCTAACCCCACCAGCGCTTGCAGGTAAACGAACGGGACTTTGGCACATTTGTAAGTGCAAAGTCGAACTGCTTTTCACATATGTAGACATGTGGTGCACTTACCGTAAAAGCAGTCGTTAACTTCTACCCACCATGATTATCATGGCCTGTACAACGTGTACTAGAGATAAGCAGAAAAAAGGTATGAGTATGTGCGTGTTCCAGGTTCGAATCCTTTATATATGGATACTAGCCGAATGACCCGGGCAACGCCCGTGTTTTACCCGACTGTAGATGTTACAACAGTGATCCTTAGGTCGCTGGTTCAAATCCGGCTCGAGGGAGCCGGCGAGCACGTGACCTCCCTGTGCGCGCGCATCCGTGACAGAGGCGGCCGGCCGATGAGGAAAGACGGTCGTGACTATATATATTAATCTTTTTAAATATATCTTTTATTCTTAAATTTCTCTCTCATTAATTTAGCGTTATTCACCCTCTATTGGTTGAATGGAAGAGGGAGTCGAAATGTTTGACTATAAAAATGAATTAATAATTATTTATCAATAATAATTCACAGAAGCGCATTCATTATGTTGTGTAATATTTTTGATAATGGTTATTATCTGGTTAATATCCAGAATTCTCTATCTGGGTCACATCTATATTCACAAATTTAACATGAAGCTCGCTAACAGAAAAGGAATATATATATATACAGAGATATGTAAATATTATTTCCAATCTTCCCTGTGTACTATGGATATATTGTTTGCCTTTGTAAAGTTCTACTCGCTTCTATAGACATTCAAATGTGGAAATCTGATATAGTGAGATTCTCTATATAGATTTACTAAGCTCGAATACATAACGCTCAACTGATCAAAGGGGAGAGACACAACCATATTATTATAAGTTTTTAATTAAAAAGACATATATTGGATCAAAACATAATTTACTTTACCAATATTTCAGTTGGCTGAACGCCAACCTTTATCAAAGTGTTATAACATTTTAAACTAACTGAAATATTGGTAACATAAATGATATTTTGATCCAATACACCTATCCCCCGATTTACACGGTAGATACGTTCCTGAGAAAAACGTGTAAATCGGGGGATAGGTGTACACAGAAATGAAAATAAAACGCATTGACAGGTTAAAATATGTATTCAGCACATAAGCTCGGGATTCCTCGTGAGATGTGTACACAGCGCATGCGTTCAATCACAGTAGCATTTAGTATAGTGCGATAAAAACAACAACAAAAAAAAACTTATTTGGAAAACCGTGTAAAAGCGAAAACGTGCAAAAAAAAAGTACAGTGTAAATCGGGGGATAGGTGTATATGACTTTTTAATTAAAGATTTAATTATGGATTGCTCTATTTTTAAAACTATTATAAGTATTATATTATTAATATTAAAATCATTCCAATATTTTATTTCGACTTAGAGCGTTATGTTCCCCTAGGGGGGAATAGAATGTAACCATTGTCATAGTACATATATTGGTGAAACAGGTAGACAAATAAAAGACAGAATAGAAGAACACAATTGATGTATCAAATACAAAGACAGAAATCCCTCAAAATACAACACAGACCATACTTTTAACTTAAAAGAATCAAAAACATTTTACACAAACATAAACAATAAGCTTAAAAGTTTAATTCTCGAAGCTATGATATATAACAAACAGAAAAGATCATCAATAGACACATAGAAATTTCAGAAGTTTACAGTAGATTTGTACATAGCTCCACAATATACAGAATTATTTATTTTACCAAATACACAACCATAGATGAAATAATAGTCTTTTATTTTCTGATCCTCCTCTACATCCCGGCTCTCCTGGCCTCACCTGGCGATGATCCCCTGGCCACCCATCCCCAGGCCCCTCCAACAGTACAATGTATATAGTACTTTGTATGTATTCCACTTTATGTGTCCATCGGGGCTAAAAAATCATTCATTTTGGTTAACAGCCCCGTAAATAAAGATATTTCCGTCTTTTATTTCAAAATGAAAATATCAAACTTCCGGGGATAAGTTTCTATTAAAATATTTCAATTCATGAATCTTACAATTTACATTATGAATCACCAATAGAACAACCTCACAACTCACAACTAAATATATAAAATGAAAGGATTTGAAAGCACGAATGTTTCTTTTATACACAATACAAACTTCTACTGTCCTTACTGCGATGAAAAAATATATTGGAAGGGCTTGGCTCATCAGTGGTAAACCCTCCCAGCGGTTTCGCTAATTTAATCTACCAGACCGCTTCTTAGAGCTCTAATACTGTATTGGATCATTCTTCTTATATATGCTATATTGAAGGGTGGAATCTCAGAAATGGTCTCTAGAATTAAACTTTTAAGCTTATTGTTTATGTTTGGGTAAAATGTTTTTGATTCTTTTAAGTTATATGTATGGCCTGTGTTGGATTATGAGGGATCACAACTAAACACATCACCATGCAGCTGCTTGTATACATGCCAAAGGAGGGCACATCAAACATTGATGAAAGCTGTGTATCTCAATACACATATCCCCCGATTTACACGGTACTTGTTTTACACGTTTTCGCTTTTACACGGTTTTCCAAATAAGTTTTTTTTTTGTTTTTATCGCACTATACTAAATGCTACTGTGATTGAACACATGCGCTGTGTACACATCTCACGAGGAATCCCGAGCTTATGTGCTGACTACATATTTTAACCTGTCAATGCATTTTATTTTTATTTCTGTGTACACCTATCCCCCGATTTACACGTTTTTTCTCAGGAACGTATCTACCGTGTAAATCGGAGGATAGGTGGAAATTTACATCATTTAAAATTTTACAATTATTTTCCACATTACCATTATATAAATCACCAATTTAAAGAAAATATATATATGTATTTCTAAGTGATGCGATATTTTTGCGACCAGTGTATATTGTATTGAAAGATAATCTCCCTATTAATTTAATAAATGAGAAATCATAAGATGATAAAAAAGTTTCTTTCATTATATATATATGTTATGAATATTTTTTTGTTGTTGTTGTTAGATAAAGGGTTGATAAGACAAAGGATCGATAAGATAAAAGGTTGAGGTGCAGTCGTGATAAAAAAAAAAGATAATTATTTACCGTCAAATAGCTTTTATTTTCTATTACTTGAGGAAATATTACACATTAGTTAGTTTCACATTATATAGAATTTATAAAGTTAATCCTATATTAGTGATTTAAAAGGATATGTTAACTTCGCATATTTACAACAAAACTTAAAGTCTTTCTAAAAACGATGATAACAAAAGTAAAATTATCAATGAATAAAATAAAATATATATTTTTAAATTATAGAAATATTTGAATTTTAGATTATATAATATATATATTGTTATAAAAACAAATGAGATTTTCTGCTGATTTTGGAATTATTGAGATTATGCTATGGTGATGCAGTCGTAGGAATAATAAAATAAATTTGATCAGAGATTTCTTTATTTGAGCTGAGTAATATATATACAACAACAACAACAACAACAACAAAAGCCTTTATTTAGGGCATTCCGCCCCATACAGGATTCGCCGTATTTACACGTCCTGAGTAATATATATTAAAAACATAATTTGATAAAAGTACTGCCTGGCTTAAGGCGAGTAGAACAAAGAAAACAAAAGATTATTTACATAATGTACAAAGATTTGAGCCGGCCATTGGGATAAAACAACAACGAGTTTTTATGGGGGAAGAGTGACCTCTGGCTGTCGATTTAGCAGAGTATTTGAATCTATGAAATTATAATTTAAAATAAAATAATATTTTTATATAACATATATATATATATAATATTGTAGAAAAAGAGAAATATAAAGAGTAAGATAAGTTTATATTATCATTTTGAGTTGAATGTTATAAATGTATCAATAAATATTTAAATTGTTTAACAGCAAGATTTAACAACGAAACCAAACATTTAAATCGGCTTTGACACGTCATGAACTTTTGTCCAAAAAACAAAACAACTGGGGTGACGAACCAGATTTTCTTCAATCAAATCTAAAGTAATATAGAAAATTGAACTTTTTTCAATTTTAAAACTTTGTTATATATATATATATATATTAATTAAAGGGCATATTTTGGATTTAATATAAAACAAACATTTTATTTAATATAAAAATGCCAATATTTCAATAGGCTATACGCCTAACTTCATCAGGGCGTTTCTTGTTTAATAAATAAAATGTTTGTTTTATATTAGATCCAAAATATGCCCTTTAATTAATATTTTCATATGGATTGCTCAATATTCAAGAATATATATATATATATTAAAAATAAAGAAGGCATCTCCTGACCACGAGCACATGTGCCTTTTAGATGGCAGAGCGCCATCTAGTGGAGCAAAATTAAACTAAACGTTTATTTAGCTTGCTCCGTGATATTTGGCCAACCCTATTTCTTGATAAATAAAGAAAAGCCATCCACGAACGCGTTTCGCGCTGTTGGCGCTCGTCAGCGCGGAGAAGGCTGTAACCACTGCGACCAAAAAGATTTTTTGGTCCCAATGGTTTCCCGAAAAATCAAGAAATGGGTATTTAAGGCCAAATTTGCGTAAAGACGCTTAACACATGAAAAAAACAATAGAAAAAATAAAAGATAAGTGGGTCAGGTGTTGATATTAAAAATAAAGAAGGCATCTCCTGATTTATCAAGAAATTGGGTTGGCCAAATATCACGGAGCAAGCTAAATACACGTTTAGTTTATTTTTGCTCTACTAGATGGCGCTCTGCCATATAAAAGGCACATGTGCTCGTGGTCAGGAGATGCCTTCTTTATTTTTAATATCAACACCTGACCCACTTATCTTTTATTTTTTCTATTATTTTTTCATATATATATGTATTTAATAAATATATTATAAAATTATAGATTTCTGTATTTATAAATATTGATAAATATTCATATATGGATAATCTAGACGTCAATCATTTCTGGTTATTGGAAATAGATTAAAGTCTTTTGGTCGATAAATACAGGGTCAGAAATATATCAATACTCTAATGGAGTAATTTTCTTATTTACATATATACTATATATTTTGGTGTATAGAAAAACACAAAAAAAGTTTTCTTTTTATATACACAATCTTCATATTTAAAATTTTTAACAGAACTTTTAAAAAGTTAAGTGAAACACTGTAAAAGTAATAAAACAAAGTTTTATCAAATTTTTATTTGAATTTTATTTTTAAACTAATTAATTTTATATTAAACCTACGAAAAAATCTACGATTACAAAATCGAATAAATTAAAAATAAATCTATTAATATTTGGAAAATAAAACGATCATGTAAAGCAAAAAATAACGAAAATTTTGGTATATAGATGACTATTTATAGTTAAGTATCTTTGTAGGAGATAGCTTCAAACTTTACAACTGTAAACTCTGTTAGCTTATTATCTATATAGATAAGATTTTGTATTATTATATTATAATAATATAGAATGTTTATCCCTGATATATAATATTAAAAAATAAATGAAGCTTCCAGGGTTAAGTTTCTTGTGTAACCTTTTAATTTCAATATATGTATATAATAATATGTATTTATTTTTATTTAGGACAAAATAATAAGCCTCCGAGGTTGCGTTTCTTTCTTTAAAACGTTTAATAATGCTCAAGCTTTCGGGTATGGTGGCCCTTCTACAGGAGCAACACAAATGTCACCATACCCGAAAGCTTGAGCATTATTAAACGTTTTAAAGAAAGAAACGCAACCTCGGAGGCTTTATTATTTTGTCCTAAAGATTTCACAGAGGTTATAATATTGGAATAATATGTATATAACAATTGTATTTATTAGTTGTTAACGTGATAATCCTGTTGAAGGACTGACAAGTCTGAAAGCTTGAAAATAAAAATTTGCACAAGAAACTTAACCCTGGAAGCTTCATTTATTTTATAATATAGAATGTATAATTCTGAACTGAAATATTGGTCAATAAATTATTTTCTATCCAATATATAAAATAAATATAGAATATATAATATCGTATAATCATTTGCTGAATATTTAATAGGTTTTTTTCTAATTGAATTTTATTGTTTAATAATATAAAATTCGCTTTTTAACTTTTTTTTTTATTACTCTTATGTGGATATTCCTTACTCTCAGAATCTCAGGAATTTCTTCAAAATATAAATATGTAAGACGGTACCCTCATAAATTGGACATCCCCATGTCTTGTAAATAATACAAGAAGTTGCGCGCCATCTATATATATTAAATGAAACTATTCGGCGCGGAATATATATTATTTTTCAAATAAACCAAGTATCTCTAATTAACAATTACCTTAGATATACAACAAAAAGTTTAAGAACGAAGGGAAAGTTTTTTTATTCCATATAAATCTATTATCTATTGTATTTACTGCGCAATGAAAAAATATTTAAAAGGCTTGGTTCATCAGTGGTGAACCCTCCCAGCGGTTTCGCCAATTTAATTAAACAGACTGATGTGATATTGTATGCATGCGTCTGAAAATAGGCACGTCTATGTGTGCTCTTATACACGGCAATATTAAGGAAATGGCCGCAGCCTTTCAAAAAATTGAAATAGACCCAGAACAGCAGCTTTACATACCCAAGATAGAGAACATTGCGACTTCTGTGATAGAGATGCACGGAAACATCTGAGACTCTTCATTGGACACGACAACAACAACAACAGAAAATTAACATGGACCCCAGAACAGCAGCTTTACACACCCAAGATAGAGAACATTGCGACTTCTGTGATAGAGATGCACGGAAACATCTGAGGCTCTTCATTGGACACGACAACAACAACAGAAAATTAACATGGAACCAGAACAGCAGCTTTACACACCCAAGATAGAGAACATAGCGACTGATGTGATAGAGATGCATGGAGATATCTGAGGCTCTTCTTTGGACACAATAACACCACATGGCTACCAAGAACAGCAGCTTTACACGCCAAAAATAGATAACGTTGCGACTGCTGTGTTAAAGATGACATCTGAGGCTCTTCATTGGACACGACAACAACAACTAGAAAGGAATTCTTGGTTGAAGTATTAAAGGAATCTATGGACATAAGCCTAGAAGACAGTAGAAATAAATATCTGCATCGAACATTACTAATCCGCAAACAATGAACAAAAGACCATTTAGATATAATATATCAACATAAGGCATCAGTACCCCATCTATATATATGTGAAAGAAATGATATATACCAATGATATATTCATTTGTAAAACGACATTTGAAAATTATCCCGCATGTGTTTCTTTTGAACGAAAAATCAAAATTTAGAAAAGTATAGGTAATCAATTCAATCTACAATATGCCACATAACATATTCTTCAAATACAATAGACTCATTCTACAATCTTTAATCTCCAAAGATAATAACAGCATAAACAGAAGATCTACCCCAACAGTTCCAGCATATTCAACACAGATAAACCCACCCCCATTGAAACTGTTCCCCATACCCTCTACAACTGGAAACTATTTTTAATATACGATTTTTTTAAAAATGTATTTCTGTAAATCTTTATTATATGTGTGTTACACGCCTTTGCGGAGCCAGTGGCCTGAAGAAGCGTGACCGCGTGAAAGCTTGTCTCCCAATATCTGAATAAAGAAATTCGGCAATATTTTAAAAATATTTATTTAATTCAATTATACATCAAAGTAACCAGGAGAGTCCATTGTGAGATCCATACCTTTGACATGGAGATGAATTCTTTGCGAGGGCACGAAGCGCCTATTTTTCTTCCGTATAAATAAAGCCCTAGAACCCAGCGTCTAGTGGAGATGTACTGGTTAATTATTATTCCATAACCATCCATCCATCTTCCAGATGCAGAGGGAATGTTGGCAGACGATATTCTCAGGAAATATTCAGCCGAGATGATGCAAGACTTGAACGGTCTCACGGCTGTTACTCAACGTACACCCCACTGTCCGGCTCTGCATTGTCTGTCCCACAGCAAGACCGAGCCTAGAGAGTATTTACTGAAGATTGAATTTCTTCAATTTCTATTCATGAAGAAAACAGTTAAACTCTTTTTCACTTACAATCATGCCAGAGCCTCGTTTAATTACTTGTCCTTACTGGTGGGATTGAACTTGTACAAGAATCTGAGATCATTGAAGAAATACTTTTATTTCAGTGCCTAATACGGGATTCGATTCGGAGTCTTGACTGTCGAAAAGTGACGGTGTTTATTCCATTCCTCCACTAACCCCTTCAAGAAGTTATTGGAATAGGTGTCGCTACAATTCAAGATTGAATTTCTCTCCTCAATTGTAATGATAGCTCTTTCAAGAACATCTTCAAGAGGTTTGGTGTGATGGAGGAATGCCATCACCAACTTCACTTTTCGATAATCATGACCCGGAATCGAATCCCGCATTTGGTACTTCTTTTCTGAAGAAAGAAAGTGATTCAATGGTTCCTCTTCCTTCTTCTTCTTTCTTATCTCCACTCAATCATATTAAGATATCATGTTGTGACCCTTGATGGTATCTGTTTGACAATCATCAATGTTTCCTGATTCTTTTGAACGGCCAACTCCACCAATGAGTGCAAGTAACCAAAAGAGGCTCTGGGCATACTTGTAAGTACAAAAGTCGTACTGCTTTCTTCATGTGTAGTTATGTGATGCACTTACAGTAAAAGCCCTCGTTACCTACCCACCATGGGTATAGTGCCGCGTTGTACTTGGAATATGTGCTCTTGACCGCCTTAAGTTTTTTAAAGAAAGAAAAAAATATGACTTGTTAACTTTTCCAAATTAGAACCTATAAGCGCTTATATACACTCATGGATTTAACTTGAGAAAGTTTTATATTTTGTTGTCACCGGTATATATTTTTTTAAGGAGACAGAGGTTCTTCACACTTGGTTATCTCGTATCTTCAATAAAGGTCACTGTAAATATCTTTCAGAGTTATTGTCTGAATCCCGATATATATGCTGAAAGGTACAACTTCCTTAAGTTTTGTCCATGAGTGTATCTTTCAGAGTTATTGTCTGAATCCCGATATACATGCTGAAAGGTACATCTTCCTTAAGTTTTGTCCATGAGTGTATCTTTCAGAGTTATTGTCTGAATCCCGATATACATGCTGAAAGGTACATCTTCCTTAAGTTTTGTCCATGAATGTATATTGGTTATCTCGTATGTCTCCAATAAAGGTCACTGTAATATCTTTCAGAGTTATCGTCTGAATCCCGATATACCTGCTTAAAGATACACTTTCCTTAAGTTTTGTCCATGAATATATATTGGTTATCTCCTATGTCTCCAATAAAGGTCACTGTAATATCTTTCAGAGTTATCGTCTGAATCCCGATATACATGCTGAAAGGTACATCTTCCTTAAGTTTTGTCCATGAATATATATTAGTTATCTCGTATGTCTCCAATAAAGGTCACTGTAATATCTTTTAGAGTTATTGTCTGAATCCCGATATTTATATGCTTAAAGATACAATTTCCTTAAGTTTTTAAAGAAAAACATAAAAAGGAATCTCCTGATCTTACAAATAAAAGTTGCTAATGGCTTGCGACATCTGTCGGAATAAATATCAACTATTTGTTGATTTTAATTATTCCAGAATTTGACCAAATACGAATTCTTGATCAATCAAGAAAATCTAACTACGTAAGCGTTTCGAGTTTTATCTATGAGTGTACATAGATTCCCAACAATCAATTCAATACAATAGTAGAAAGATGTCGAGAATAATTTAACGAAACAGCAAAGAAGGTTCACCACCGATGAGTCAAGCCCTCTTATATGATACTAGATGAATGACCCGGGCAACGCCCGTGTTTTACCCGATTGAATGTTTTGATTCAAATACTATTTGTTACAATTATAAATTGGCGCCTTAAATAATTGCATATATTAGTTAATAACTATAGCCTATGCGCTTTATCTGTCTATGTACTGTTGGCTTCCGTAGGCGTCTCTTACTGGGAAAAATAAAGTTGGTTATTATCTAATATATGCATTTATTTAGGGAGCGACCCGCTCCAACACAATAGTTACAAAGACGAAATAGCGAGTGGGGGGGGGGGGGGGGGGGGCGGGGGCAAAGGTGGCGTGACCGTAGCCAACCAATAGGAGGGCGCCATTCCAAAAAAAAAAAAAAGCAAACGGTGACAGAGATGATAACTGACTGATTGATTAGGAGATGAGGAATGACGCTCGTAACTGTATATAGAATTTTCTATTATCTCAGTAAGGTTTGTAGAGTAAGCTTTGCCGTGTGTTGAGTTAGTGAATATCGTGTTGTGTAGGATCTAATCATTTATATAATAAAAAAATAAGTTTGTCAATTTTTTTGTAATAAATTTAATTCCGATTTATTCAATACATAATAGAGGTATAAACAACCATTTTATCATTTTGTATGAATTGTTTCGAAAGTTTTTTTTTTTTTTCAAAATCTGAAAATAATATTCAAATTGAGGTTGAAAAGTTAGAACAATGAAGAAAATGTAACCATATATTCCAAATATAATTGTAATAATTGCAGTTTAAAATGTGTTTATAGATGAAAAAATTATGATTATAAAAAAAATCATAGCGTTAATTTTCTTCATACTTTCTCCTTCATTGTTAGTTTCATAGATCCATCGCATTAGTTGTCTGACTCTCTATTTTATCAACCATTCTATATAATATTTCTTTAAAAGATAAAGTTCACAATGTGGCGACTATTTGTGTAAGATCAATAAAAAAAAAGAAGATGGCCAAGAGAAAGAAAGAAAAAAACGAAGAAGTTTATCAAAAAGATGGCAAAAAGTCAACTACTACGGTCTAGTGCACTCTCGTGGCGCTCTTTTCTCCCTGGGAGCTCCATTTTTCACGGTCAGTGCAGATGGGGGTTATGTGATGGTTGTCAACTTTCATATTTGCCCACTACTTCTTCTTGAACATTATATCCTAGATCCCGTTTCTTGGAACATTCGGTAAGTATATTAATATTATTCTCTAAATATAAATGTCGCCTCTCCCGTCAAAATTCTACGCCATCTATTGACATTTGCCGTTAACTAGCAGCTTCAGATCGGTGACAAAGCCACAACATCAGCTTTGACAAACTGAAAAGTGTCCACCTATTTAGCAGATTGTGAGGATTTCATTGAATCCCTTGTCGATCTCATGGATTAAAGTCCGCCCTAGACTGACGAGGGCCATTAGCCCGAAACCATGGTCTCTTGGTGGACGCTTCTCAGTTTGCCAAAGCTGGTGTTGTGGCTTTGTCACCGACTCGAGGCCGCTAGTTTGTGGCGAAGGTCAATAGATGGCGTCTAGTTTTGATGACTATTTTGACGAAAGAGGCGATCTTTATTTTTATAGATGAATATCCTCCCGGCAAAATTTCCATCTATATTATTATTAGATAGCGCTCTAATACTCTTTCCAAACATGCGGTGTTATATGTGTATTGTACGTTATATGTATTTTAAAATACTCCTGTAGATATATTCTATAAACTTTCTATAAAATTTCAATTTTATAACTCCATTGAACATTCTATATCAATCCAGTGACAATACTATAACATGATGGGACTCTAAAGGCAAAATCGGCGAAGCACACAATCTACGTATTCTTTGTAGATCTCGAAATACGTGGTGTCGCTGGAGACCCACTGGTAATTCTCCACCAAACTCTGCAGCGGTGGTAGAGGCGCCATATTCATGGAACATTGTGTATATAATCCATATTATCTTTTTTTAAATAGTGGAGACTGTGCACTTTGCATGTATTGACAAGATGTCTAAAGACAAAATTCAAGACAGATCTCTTACACTTATGGACAATACTTAAGGAAGTGGAAAGCCTGATGTCGCTTGTCATCTGTTTTTTGAAGGAGGCATATACAATTTTGTTCACACTTGGTTATCTCTTAAGTCTTCAATAAAGATCACTGTAATATCTTTCAAAGTTATTGTCTGAATCTTGATAAACATGTTGAAAGTTACAACATTCTTAAGTCTTGTCTCCATGAGTGTATATATTAGAAACTTAAAAAGCGAACTCTAAAATGAAAGGAGACAGAGGTTGTTCACACATGGTTATCTCATGTGTCTTCAATGAATGTGACTGTAATATCTTTCAGAGTTATTGTCTGAATCTCGATATACATGCTGAAAGTTACAACACTCTTAAGTTTGTTAATGAGTATATATTTTAGAAACTTAAGAAGCGAAACTCTAAAATGAAACTTCAAAGCGAAACTATAAAAAAGTAATCTCCCGGGGAGATTAATTATGTTTTTAGGCAGTATCGCTTTTTTGAGATTTTCTAATATATACACTGATGGCGCGGTAAGAGCTGTCTGCCCTAGATAATCATATATTGATGGACCACAGGAGACAATATCAAGCTGTAAAGGAAGTTCAGTAAGACCTCCGAGACTAGCCTCACTTTCACGCTGATCATTATTAATCAACATTTTCCTTTTATCCTAACCTATTATACATATCTATTTTACATATATTTCATACATCACACAAAAAACAACAAAAAGACAGTAAATCTACATAATACCTACAATTTAGGTGTGTCTGATATTTGCATACAACGAAAACGAATATAATCTTATACATACACTTTCTTGATATAATTGAACTTTTTTGTAAACGGCGAGGATATGAAACTCCATTACGTAATACTTTAGTTATTTGAATCAATAGATTCTCCTTGGTGCTATGTCGAGGTCATATTCACCAGCTGTCCGACACCTGCCTCCTGTAATTCTTCTTTTCATGCTTCAAACCATCGCTTCTTCCTCTTTCTGTTATCTCTCTCTTTCCATTGGCAAATCCATAGAGAACACCCCATTTAT
The DNA here is from genome assembly GCA_030710605.1 of Cordylochernes scorpioides. Lineage (NCBI taxonomy): Eukaryota > Metazoa > Arthropoda > Arachnida > Pseudoscorpiones > Chernetidae > Cordylochernes > Cordylochernes scorpioides. Next base: position 21,691,549 of record CP092876.1, read on the forward strand.
AATTAAGAGTTATACTCGACTTTTTGGTTACTTAAATGTTCCTTATATAATATAATTTAATATAATACACTGCGCCCCCCCCCCCTGTGATTGTAAAACGACACTTGAAGTTACACCGCATGAGTTTCGTTTCAACGAAAATTAAATATTTCACCTTGAAATAAAATATTTAATTTTCGTTGAAAAGAAACTTATGCGGTGTAACTTCAAGTGTCGTTATATAATACAATATGTTTAAATATATTTGACCATCGACCACCATTGTTGTTTTTTTATGCGGTGTTCAACTTATGCGGTGTAACTTCAAGTGTCGTTATATAATATAATATGTTTAAATATATTTGACCAACATTGTTGTTATTTTTATAAATATGTAAAATACATCTAAATTTACAATATTAGTATATTGCACGTTGTTCACTTAAGATAAATAAGTTTTTTTATATAAAAATATATCTTTCATCAATAATAAGTATAAAGAAAACATATTACACCTTATATTTACATATTTCCGTGGATAGCGGCCTATTTTAGTTTAATTTCAATTTGAAGCGATATGAGAGAAATAAGGATAACCCAGGCCCCTGGAGCGCAAGAAAAAAGCGATATGTCTTCTTAGGAACACTTGCACTGATATACATGATATATAAAAAATGTATTTAATATTAAATTGTTAAAGTGATATTCTTGTTGAAGGACTGACAAGTCTGAAAGCTTGAAAATAAAAAGTTGTACAAGAAACTTAACTCTGGAAGCTTCATTTATTTTATAATGATATATAAGGTAATAAAGCGCCATCTATATATAGCAAATGAAAACATTTAGACGCGAATGTTTCTTTCACACATTTATCAAACCTTTACTATCCTTACTGCGATGAAAATATATTGGGAGGGCTTAGGTGAATCAGTGGTGAACCCTTCCAGCGGTTTCGTCAATTTAATCTACCAGAACGCTTCTTTAGAGCTCTAATACTGTATTGGATCATTGGATATATGGAATCGAATTCCAAATCGCCATATTGGATCGAATTCCGCATTGGGCCATATTTTTTTTAAATTTAAAACTACGTTTTATTATATTTAGTATGAGTATAAGGGGGTCGGTGGAAGGATGGTCTAAACCGTTGGATTTCGACCGCAACGACCCGGGTTCGATTCCCGCATTGAGCACTTTTTTTTTCTGATAAAAAAAAACTTCAATGGCCCCTGATTCTTGTAAAATTCCAACCCCACCAGCGAATCCAAGTAATCAAACGGGTTTCTGACACAATTGTAAGTGTAAAGTCTAACTGCTTTTCACATATGTAGACATGTGGTGAACTTACAGTAAAAGCAGACTCCATCTTATACCCACCATGATTATCATGGCCTGTACCACGTTTTATAGTGATAATAATAAAATAATAATAATGTATAATTAACTTTAACTTTATTAACATTCTATAACACGATATTCCAAACTCAGGGATATTTGCTATATACAAGGAGAAAAAAATAAAAAGACAAACATACAAAATCAATTCTCTCAAAATTTCCTTCCCTCTCTTTTTCAGTTCAAAAGATAGTTGAATATGGAAGCAATGGTCGCCTCTCCCGTCAAAATAAACGTCAGAATTTGACGCCATCTATTGACCGTCGCCGCAACTAGCGGCATCGAGTCGGTGACAAAGCCACAACACCAACTTTGGCAAACTGATAAGCGTCGACCTAGAGACCATGGTTTCGGGCTAATGGCCCTCGTGAGTCTAGGGCGGACTTTAATTCCATGAGATCCACACGGGATCTAATGGAATCCTCACAATCTACCAAAGAGGTGTTTTGCTGGCAATGTGGCTGGGCCAAATCTATTGGCAAAACATAGATGGAAAATATATCTACAAAATTGATTAAAATTTTTATATGTTCTCATCTACGAATTCATGTAGCTATCCGATGCCACCAATAATAATATTTTAAATTTGAAAAATAAAGAATAAACAATATTAGGTAAAGGGTTTCTTTTAGTTTCGATTTTCGCAAGCTTTCGAAGGATAAGGTTGCAAAGATTCTCAACACACTCAATGGTTACAACCCTGAAATCTCTTTCACACTTGAAAGTGAAAACAATAATGTATTCCTAGATATTATAATCATCAAAATACCAACCAAGTACTATACGACAGTTTTTTACAAAAAGCACATGAATCCATCCTATACCCACTACACCTCATTCAAAGTTCATCTTGATATTGTACATAGAAGTATAAAATGAAAGGATTTAAAAGTACGAATGTTTCTTTTATACATAATACAAACTTCCACTGTCCTTACCGCGATGAAAAAATATATTGGGAGGGCTTGGCTCATCAGTGGTGAACCCTCCCAGCGGTTTCGCCAATTTAATCTACCAGACCGCTTCTCAGAGTTCTAATACTGTATTGGAAGATTCTGCTTATATACGCAGTATACCATTACAGTATTAGAACTCTGAGAAGCGGTCTGGTAGATTAAATTGGCGAAACCACTGAGAGGGTTCACCACTGATGAGCCAAGAGCCCTCCCAATTATATTTTTTCATCGCAGTAAGGACAGTAGAAATTTGTATTATGTATAAAAGAAACATTCGTACTTTTAAATCCTTTCATTTTATATGTATAGATGGCGCGTTATTGCTTTGTGTTAATATAGAAGTATATACCCGTTGAAAAGAGCAGAAATTTTACTTGAAAACTTGCGAAAATCAAAATTAAAAGAAACCCTTTACCTTAATATTATTTTTTTTTCGAATAATTTCTACCTAACTATTACTCACAAATAATAATGTATAATAATAAAGTTAAGATGTTAATTTGTAAGGTCATGGATGTGATATCTGCCCTTGTACTTCAAATAAAAACCAAGAATAGCAAAAAATCTTGGTAGATACCAAAAAAAAAAATGAAGTATGCTGTAACTAAAATAGCAAACTTTCAATTAAGTTAAATATTGCTACATGGCGTGCAGAGAACGGCAAATCAATATCTGGAAATAAAAAGGAAATTCGTGTTCGGAATTCCGTTCATAACCTCAACAACCTTTTTTTAGTCTCAAATACTGATGTTTCTAATACACTCCGGGGTTTTTATTTATTGAGCTTTTACATATAGATCATTGTAAGAAAGAGATAATTTCTAATTATAATTTTCGCTGTTTTGATAATAAAAACACATATATTAAATTGATTTTTTTATTATTTTATATCAATTTAAAGCGCTATGTCCTCCTAGGGACTCTTGCACTGTCATACATGTATGTCTTTACATTTGTCTATCAATATATATACAATAATTTTAGGCCGTGAATAGAATAGTCATATGATATTAACAATGAGAAAAAGAGAAAAAAACGAGAAAAAGACCTGTGTTCAAAAGAAAGAAGTGTCTGGCAATATGTATAATCAACATAATATAAATTATCAGTTTCTTAAAAGATATTTGTTGCTATATAATTTAAAATATATCTACCAAAAGTATTGAATTTAATATATATTTCTTTACTGGAAATAAAAATACTTGGATCGTTACCATTAAATTATATTAGATTCTGTAGTCTTGAAAAACAGGACAATCTAGTAAAAGATGTATTGAGGTTTGTTCCTCATGTCCACAAAAACAACTCGAGTCTTCCACCGCTTTAATTATTTTTATAAAGCTTCTGAAATTTCCATGATTAGAAATGAATTGAGAATTATGAAATTTTGGTCGGAAATATTTTGGTATGTTGTTAGGGAAGAAGCTTTTAAAAGTTTCATTTGTGTTGTTCTTCAAAGTAGCCATTTTAAATTCAATAAAATCCATTATTATGCTTGGGATTCTAAATTGTATTTTTGTTTTTCTTCTAAATTTAATTTATTTAATTCATATTTCATTTCTTTGGATTCAATGAAATCATTAAACAAAGGCATCTTGGCTATACTATGTATACAATTAGAACTCGTCGTTTTATATGATTGCGTGCACCATAATAGCATTTGGTACTGAAATGAATTTAATTTATTCATATTTTTTCTTATTTACCTATTTATACCATATCTCCGATCCATAAGAAAGTATTGGCCTAAATATTGTTCTCTATAATGTAAGTCTCTTTTGGGTACTCAGACCCCAAGCTTTTCCGCAAATTGACAGTAGCAGATTTTTTAATCTTTTTGCTTTATTTAGTATAATATCTATGTGAGGATTGAAATGAAGTTTTTTCTTTCTAAAAAGATTTGCAAAAGTGACTCCTAATATTGTAATTTTCTGTACTGGCATATTTATTTTGTTTTTAAACTTTATTGCGGACATGTCTTTATTGTGAAAATGCAGAATGTTAGTTTTCTCAAGACTGATTTTTAGTTTATTTTGAGTACACCATTGATCGATTTCTTCCAAGATTATTTCTATCAAATTCTAAAGAGTATATCCTTGTCTTTATTCCAAACTATTATTGTCACATCATCAGCATAACAGAGTATTTCAGAATTGGGTATCTGCATTTTGTTTAATAAATCATTCAGTAATATCAGTAAAAATATATATATATATACCATCGCAGTGGTACAGCCTATTCCACGCTTACGAGTGCCAACAGCGCGAAACGCGTTCGTGGATGGCTTTTCTTGATTTCTCAAGAAATTGGGTTGGCCAAATATCAAGGAACAGGCTAAATCAATGTTTAGTTGATTTCTGTTCCACCAGATGGCGCGCTGCCTTCTGTAAAGCACATGTGCTCCTGGTCAGAATATGCTTTCTTTATTTTTAATATAGGGAATTGAACAAAAAAAATATTTGGCAAATAAATCTTTATATATAATTCAATATATGGCTTTTTTATTATCTAGAGATTTAAATATGAATTGCACTATTATTAAAACGATTTTTTACTGTGTAACTGCGTGTTTATTGTTATATGGTGAAAGTTTGAGTAACACATTTTTTTCATATACACTATTTCTATATTAATCATTTATCTCTAATTCGACAGAAGTTTATTGAAGAAAAAAAAAAGACTTTATTTTGTGAAGATTATGTTTTACTATTATCTTGCATCAAATTTTATTTTATTATGATCAATAGACTAACAATAACATAACAAAAAATTACGCATAAAAAAAAATTTTAAGAGAAAGATATCTCCTGATTGTGCAACTGAAAGTTACTGATGGCTTACGCCATCTGTCGGGATAAATATCAACTATTCCTTGATTTTTAATTATTCCAGAATTTGCCTTCAAAAAAAAAGGTATTTTTCCAATTCTGAAATAATTGAAAATTGACGATTAGTTGATAATTATCCCGACAGATTGCGTAAACCATCGATAACCTTTAATTTCACGATTAAAAAATACATATCAATCTAATAACAGTACAATTTTACTCTTTTGTACTATGTTTTTTGATTAAATAATTCTTATTTAAAAAGGTAATTACAATGTTTCCCTAACCTTATATATGATTTATTATATTTAACAACATGCCTTTTTATTTTATCTCTCACAAAAAAAAAATATTAACTTTATTAAAATAAAAACATAAAGCCTCCAGGGAAAAGTTTATTTTAAAAATATTTTTTATTTAAAAAATCTCGAGCTTTCGGGCAAGTAAGCCCTTCTACGGGAGAAAATGCTTTATATGATTAATACGCCAATGAAATATGAAAAAGCATTTTCTCTTTTAGAAGGGCGTACTTGCCCGAAAGCTCTAGATTTTTTAAATAAAAATATTTTTAAAAGAAACTTTTCCCTGGAGGCTTTATGTTTTTATTTTAATATTAATTCAAGGGATTATTTGATCGAATTAACTTTATTCCTAAAACATTTTTAAAGACACATTTTCCTACATTTTAAATTCATTTATTCATTAGATAAAACTCGCAGATTCGCTCGAGTTCTGCTTGAACGAATGTTTGGCTCGACAAATATTGTATTAATAAATGTTCCAAAATATTGCCATATTGATCTTGTATAGAAAAAAAATGTCACCTTCCCCACAATGTCTAGTTTTAGCGTCATATTGACGAGAGGGGACCTCTATACTTATAGATCAATATATTTCCTCCCTGCAAAATTTCCATCTCTATTTTTGCTATATAATTGGCATAACCACTTTGCCAGCTTTTTGGGAAAATTCTGCAGAATTCGGATATCCGTGACAATTTGATAATTAAACAACTTTATTGACATCTCGTCAATCTTTACACTCAAAGGGAGTTATAAGGTAATAATAATGGTAGGAATGAAGAGAGATATATACAATCGACGTAGCTCTCTCCGAGGGCACGTCCGGATCAGGAGCTTAAAGCCGCCTTGAATCTAGACAGATCCCTGCCATTTGGGGAGTTCATGTTCGGAACATGTTTGATGATAATGTCGAAGAATTTGTCGAGAAGAATCTTGTCTTCAGGCGTGAGTAGCCCGAGGAGGTGCTCCGTTTCTTCTTCGTAATAAACCGCGAGTATGATATCTATCCTGACCACATTATTCTTGTTATACAGTCTACTCTCGTTATAACGCCACCATCCGGATTTTGCAAAAAAGCGGCGTAAGGCGAGGGTGGCGTTGTATCGAACACGTTTAAAATGTGAAATTTAAAGATACAAAAAATTATTTATAACAATTAATAATAACAATTTATACTCTAAGCAATGCAAAACCGGCATTAATTAATTAATATGATAAATAGAAAGCATTCATTTATTATTTATTCATAAAAAGTAATTACATTTTCTTGAAGAAGTTTGTGATCCCAACTTGTCTTTTCTCTCCCTAACTTATGGCATAGACACGGCGTAACAAATCCGCAGATAGATTGACATCGTCAGATGTTGCTCTCTTGGAGTGCTCAAGAAACAACAAAACTTTCTCAGCACCTGTTCTGGCTTCCCTTAACGATGGTAGGCGCTGGGTCACTGTTGTATCATCCTCGCCAAGTTCTTCTTTCGCTGTAACAGTGGACACTAGCAAATTGTCATCTGTTAGCTTCATTTCCGCCTCCTGGGAATCATCAACCAGTTGAAACTCCCTTTCAGTCATCAAATTCTCTGGTGTAATAGCGAAGATGTCGCGAATGCGATCAAGCAGATTTTAATAATTAAGAGGCTCAACTGCAGCAGTAGAAGTGAAGCGAATGCCTGTGTGATTCCAGCAGTTGCTGATGGAATCAGGGCTCACAGAATCCCAAGCCATTTTACAATAGCGCATAGCGTAATCCAGACGTAATTCTGTGGGTAGATGGGCATCCGCCAATTCCACCATTTTCTGGAGTTGAAGCTTGCGATATTGAGCCTTGAAACTTTTGATGATGCCACTATCCAGTGACTGGCAGTCATATTTGGTGGAAGGAAGTGTATATTTATGTTGCTGAGACCATCATTAGGGACGCAGTGAGACGTTATCTAACAACAGTAGGATACGACGTCCTTCAGAGACAAGCTGCTTGTTGAACTGCAGTAGCCATTCTTGAAAGATGATAGAGGTCATCCATGCTTTGCTGTTAGATGTGTGAGTGCAGTAGAAGTGTGGACTAAAGTTTCTGAAGCATCGAGGCTTTGCCGATTTTCCAATAATCAGCAATCGCCGCTTGTCTGTTCCAGTAGAGTTGCAGCACAGTAGAACAGTGATTCGTTGCTTCATCCTTTTGACACCACGGCAGTTTTCATCTTTGTGAGCAAGTGTTCGGTCAGGAATGAGCTGAAAAATAATCCTGTTTCGTCTGCATTGTATATGTTGGTTGGGTCATATCCAGATTTGCCAGAATACTGTTCAAATTTGTAAGGTGTTCATCAATGATAGCTGGAGAAATCGATGCGCCTTCCCCACAGAGCCGTCGTTGCGAAATATGAAATCTCCCTTTAAATCGCTGCAGCCACCCACTGCTGTGCGCGAAATTTTCTGGTACGGCCAACTGCTCGCCAAGTTTTTTTGCCTTTTCTCTTAGGAGGTCATCAGCAATAATAATATTATTGGCACGCTTTTGGGTAAACCAGTTGGAGAGAGCGTCTTCCAAGTCACTAAATTTTTTCGACTCTTTGTCTCTTTGAAGAACCAACAGTATAATTTTCCCACTTCTCAGCCTGAGCGAGAATATCACGGACAGTTGTTCGTGGAAGTGAGAAACGCTCTCCAATCTCATTCTTCGACATCGTAAGGGTTATTTCTTGCCAACTGGCATATCTCCTTCTTCTTTTCAATGGTGATCGACTCACGTTTACGCTTTTGGAAACTCATGATACGACAATAAAGTTGTTGTGTTGACGTTAGCAAAGGATGAAGCGACTGTGTATGTCCCAGGCACAAGCAGGAAAAGGGTCTGCTGGCTGTTCACACAATCTGTTATCTGTTGTGTCAACAGCAAACAAAGTCCGGTGCCGCTGGCGGATAAATTCAGACAGGAAAAGGGAGGCGGGGGGGTGAGGGACGTTGTGAGCGGCGCTATAACGAGTGGTTTTTGCTACTTGGGATACGAAAAATCAGCGGCGGAAGGCGAACAGCGAGGGAGTGGCGTTATATCGAGAAAAATACATTGATGTCGATTGGGATAAAACGAAAAAGCGGCGTGAGGCGAGGGTGGCGTTATATCGAGTGGCGTTATAACGAGAGTAGACTGTATATGGAGTGCAGGAATTCTCGATCCTTCAATCGGATCAGTAACTTTTCTATTATTCGGAAATCCGTGGTGGATCACTTGGAATGATGGCCAGTACTAAACTGAAGAGGGCGATTAGCTTGAAAAAATCATTTCAGGTGGGCTTTCTGAGTTTACCATAGCTGGTGTTGTGGCTTTGACACATATTTAAAAAAAAATATTGTTCCCTATATATAGAACAAAACTTTATGAAGTAGACAGCGCCGCTTTGCACTATATAAATGTTGTTTTTTTGGTTGGCATTAAAATATTTGTAAATATGCAAATACGTAATCAAATCCTTTATTTTATTTCTTTTTCATGCCCTATAAGTCAGGTATTTCATCCTCATATTATTTTATCAATTCAATAAAATCAAATTGTGATTTAAAGTTATTGTATTTTCCAAGATGTCACGACTGAATACCGTTGGTATAATTACTAATGTATATATAAAACCAGTAAATAATACTTATATCAATTTTATATAACATATATATGTGGTAATATATTAGGGTGGGGAAAGAGAAATAAGGACACCACAAGTTTGGAAGAGGAATCCTAGACAACCAGAGAGAGATAGACGGGCCTGCCACCGCTGAGCGGCCGGCCGTTCGTGTCGAACACAATCCCCCGACTGCCCTAATAGTCCTGAGGTTCCAAGTAACGGGCCTCTTGGAATGTCGCTGATATCTCAAGTGACCGGACTTTACATCCTGTCTTAATAGTTCCGAGAACTCACGGGCCCCTGTTGTCGCCTCTTGGAATGTCGCTGATGTCTTAAATGACCGGACTTTAGCTGCCCATCTCTCTCTGGGTTGACTGTAGGCTTGCTTTATTATTCCTGGAAAAGTATATATTATGACATATATTCATGCACCAAAAGAGGTGCCTCTCCCTTTAAATGTGCTTCAGAACGATGGCACACTATTGCATCACCCTAGTAAAGAAACTTTACCAGTGATGATGAAGAATAAACCTCAACACCGGTTTTGGAAAATTCAGACAAAAAACAAAGCCAACAACCTGTATACCATGGTTTTGGGATATGGCCTTCATCAGTACAGGGGTGGCTTCGATTTCATAACATTCTCTTTTGGTACATGAATATCACCTTTCCGTAACATTCCAAAGCTTTTTCCCGTTAGGAATTCCATCATTTTCCGTCCTAACTTTTATCATACCCAATTTACAACGAACCACGGAAATTTTAAGGGTTTTTTAGCAACAATTGGAGCGGTTGAGGACTCTAGCTGTCATTGTGGCAAGGAAACCCAGGACTCGAGACACCTACTGCTGGAATGTCCACTCTTCTTTAGCGCTAGACAACAGACAATAAATAATGTTGTAGATCTATATCAATTTGTAAATACTAGATATAATTTGATGCACTAGCGCGCCATCTTTTATCAAAATTCAAAACTATTTTAAAGGCGTAAGATTCTTTTTGATATTAAACAATTTCTACTGCCCTTACTGCAATGGAAAAATTAATGAGAGGGCCTGGCTCATCAGTAGTAATTTTTCCATTGCAGTAAGGGCAGTAGAAATTGTTTAATATCAAAAAGAATCTTACGCCTTTAAAATAGTTTTGAATTTTGATAACTAGATATAATTACCACAAATTTAACTATTTTTGTAAATATATTGCTACATGTAAAATTAGGAAAGACAAACTTCGGGATGACACAGCAATTTATTCAAAGCAAGAACAAACTATGAAATGTTAAACAAAAGATAAGCAATGAGGGAAGTTTACGGAGTAGCAAAATATAAACATAAAAATGATACTCTGTTAATAAAATAATAAATATCTCGCTACAATATTTATGAATATCTGTCTAACCTGAAAGTATCTGGTTCCTAATATATCTCACTAGCCGAATGACCCGGGCAACGCCCGTGTTTTACCCGATTGAATGTTTTGATTCAAATACTATTTGTTACAATTATAAATTGGCGCCTTAAATAAATGCATATATTAGTTAATAACCATAGCCTATGTGCTTTATCTGTCTATGTACTGTTGGCTTCCGTAGGCGTCTCTTACTGGGAAAAAGAAAGAGAGGATTCCATTTAGTTATTAACTAATATATGCATTTATTAAAGGAGCGACCCGCTCCAACACAATAGTTACAAAAACCAAAAAGCGAGTTTCAAAGGTGGCGTGATCGTAGCCAACCAATAGGAGAGCGCCATTCCAAAAAAAAAAGCAAACGGTGACAGAGATGAAGAATTAAGAACGCATGACGCTCGTAACTGTATATAGAATTGTTTCTTTTTTATTTATTTTTTGTATAATATGTTTATAACTGTTTCTATTTAAAAATGTAAATCGACGCAATTATTCCTAGCCGGGATATCGCTTTTTGTGTGTTGAAATAAATAAAAATCTTTCCGGAACTTTATGTTATAGGTACAATATATATTTGCGGGAGGAAGATATTCATGTACCAAAGTTGCACAATTAAAGGGAGAGGTGCCTTTTTTTTTGTGCATCTATATATGACTCACTAATCTTTAACGTCCTACATCGTATGTTGTTGTTGTTGCTTATTTCTTAAGTCTTTTAAACGATCTCCTTTAGGTTTCATTGTTTCAGCTTTTCTATTATAGTCCTGGGGTTTTCTCAGAGGTCTTTTTACATCACTTATATAAATTTTTATGAAGACCACAAGGAAATCTAACCACACATACACACAAAGCCTTTATTAGGGACATTCCCCATACAGATTCTTCCAATTAGGTAAGGTAATAATCGTCTTGTGTTATTTACATAGAAATTGAACTGGCTTTACTCTTCATCTCAAAGTCATTCAATTGTTGACTGGTCCTTACATAATGATAATCAAAAAAAAATTATAGTAAGCTATGGCCTCTTAGATTTGTTTGCTGATATTTTGGAAAGCAATACGTAGGGTGAAATATTGGTACATTTAATTTGCTTATATGCTAAAGGAAATCTAACCTAAAACTATGTACCTGCGGTGGGGAAGGGGGGTTACTGTGAGGCCATGATAGTCATGGTGGACCAAGAAGTGGACCTCACGCCAATTGTTCCTCGTTGGGAAATGTCGCCAAAAATGTCGCCACGCCAAGGGAAGTGTGTCAACTTAATGAATGACATTCTTCTACTCGTTGCCAAAGTCCTGTTGGCCATCACATTATTTTTTCATTTGTCTCTTTATCTAATTTACAATTCCCAGTCATATACTTTAATTAAAAAAGTATTAAAGATGCAAAAAGACACACATTATACAGAAATAATGTAATATATTTTTCTCTCAATATATAATAAATATTTAAAATATGTTTATAATAATGCGTACATAAAAATGGTATATATCATTAATTTGTTAACGTGATACTCGTGTTGAAGGACTGACAAGTCCGAAAGCTTGAAAATAAAAAGTTGCACAAGAAACTTAACCCTGGAAGCTTCATTTATTTTATAACACAATAATATGTTATAATACCTTGATAAAGGTTGGCGTTCAGCCAACTGAAATATTGGTAAAATAAATGATATTCTGATCTAATATATGCCTTTTTAATTAAAGATATATTTATGTATTTCTCTATTTTCAAAAGTCATTTACTTATTCATGGAGTAGTGAAAGAGAACATGAAAACTTCCTAAAAATAAGATTTTAAAAATTGAATTGAATTATATTTGAAAAAATGGAAGTAATACGTGTTTGTATATTTAAAATAATCCATATAGTTTATTATTTCTAATTGTAATGTTTGTTTTTAAATAGATAGTTATACAATTACACAATTCGGTATAGACACACACAAAACAGACAACTAATACACTCATGGACAAAACATAAGGAAGTTGTACATTTTAGCATGTATATCGGGTTCAGACAATAACTCTGAAATATATTTGATACACAGTGATCTTTGTTGAAGACACACGAGATAACCAAGTGTGAACAGAATTGTCTCTGTCTCCTTAAAAAAAACATACGACTGGCGACATCAAAGACTTTCCACTTCCTTGTGGTTTTAACATGAGTGTTTTTCTGCTACATAGTAAAATGATCACATTACGCCCACTCAGCGGGAATGAACTCTCGTGGTCCATCGGTGGCGGAGTCTTTCCCGCGGTGGGGGTCAACAATGAAGACCTTGTATATATTTTATATATATGTATATTTATTCATTTATAAATGTAATATAAAAATATGTTTTTTCAAATATATTTCATAGATAGAATACTCTGCTAAATCTACCACCAGAGGTCACCGTTTTCACTATAAAAACTCGTTATTGTTATTTCCCGCTGGCCGGCTCAAACATTTTGTACATTATGTAAATAAGTTATGCATTTTTTTATTCTTACGTCTTAAGCCAGGCAGTACTTTTACCAAATTATGTTTTATATATTCCTTAAGCTCAATTGAAGCTATTTCTAATCAAAACTATTTTATTTATTATACTTTCAAGATTTTAAACCACGACTGCATTACCATGGCATAATCCTCAAGATGATCAAAAATCAACAGAAATCAATCTTATTTCTCATATAACATATATATACTTAAGAAAAAAGGCATCTCTTTATCGTGCAACTGAAAGTTGCTGATGGCTTGCTAATCTAATCAAATCTAATTGATATAAGTTATCATTATTATCAGTTTGCTCCTTAAGTTTTAAAATTAGTATCACTGTTATAATTTTGTTATATAGTTTCTACACTATATTAATTCATATGAGCTTGCTCTATGATATATCTTTTATATATAACATAATATACAAATTAAATTATATTAGATATTCTAATATAAATAAATCTTCATACAAATTTTAATTATCTTTCATTGTTTGATTATTAAAAAGTAAATTATAAATAATTCTAGAAAAAATAACTTCAGAACTTTTGGTTTTTTTCAGTGTTTAGTTAGTTTAAAGATGTTTTTTTATTAGTTATTCTTAAAAATATAACAGATAACAAACAGTAATATCTATATATTTATAGATTAATTATTCAATTTATTACAAATTTTATCACCACAAAAACAATTAAGAAAAATATATTTAAAAATTCATAAGAATAACAAACTAAAAAAACTAAAAAAAAACTACAAACATATTAGTGTTAGCACCTCTTTTATGTTAATTTAAACTCGCTAAGAATTGCCTAAGAAAAAATTGTCAAACTTGTCCCTCTCTTAAGAACCATGACACTTTTCAAACAACTAGTTGTAAATTAGTGAATACTATATATAAATTAACATGCCAAATTTGTCAACTATCATATATAGGACAAACTTGTAATCCATTAAATATACGAATAAACCTACATAGAAACCACGCTAAAAAATCAATTGGTAATATATATATGAAAGAACACAATCAATTACATACTTTTAACAACTTTAAGATAGAAATACTAGACATATGTCAAAACAAAAAACAACGACTATTATTAGAAAACAACTACATTTATAAACACAACACATTATTCCCTTATGGACTTAACGACGAATTAAACTACACATACAAACCACAAACAGAAGAAATTTCAACCTATGAAATCAGTTGCAAATACAAAAAAAAATGAATTTAAAACTAAACCTAATAAAACTAGAGGTAAAACTACAAATAAATTAGGTTACATTGAATTTGAAGAATTACTGGACCCAAAACAAATGTACACTAACAACTTCGTCGATAAATTTATTAAAACATTATTTAAACTAAATAATAATAAATTTATCAAACTCATAGAATATATTAAAATTCATAATCTGACTAACAGATTAATAGATATCACACACGACATCTTTAAATACAGAAAAATTAAACAAGCTACTAATAACATTAATATTATCATTAAATTTAATAACAATTTATTTAATCATATTAAATTTAATGATATTTTTAATAACCAAATCATCAATAATCTTTTCCCTATAAAAAATTTAAATTTCAAAACAATCTGGAGATACAACAAAAATATAGGTAATTTAGTTTGCAATTATAACCAATTTATTAATAATTTGGCAAATTTTAAAAAAATTAAATGTAATTGCAACAACTATATTGATAAATATAAGTTCTCAGGTCATATATTAACTAGCAATTTTTCTTTCTTAAATCCAGAATATCAAGAAATTTTAAATAAAGGGTATAAATATATACCTCAAATTAAACACAATTATAATAATACAATTAAATCTATATTAAAAGATATAGATATTTTCATAAATAAAACTAGTATAAAATACAGTATTCCAGAATTTACTTTTCTGGAATGGAAACATAATATTAAAAAGGAAATTATAAATTATTATAATAATACACTTAAATACACAAAACCTAATTCAGACATTCCTTCTTTTAAAGAAAATATAATTAATTTACAGAAGGACTATATTATCACTCCTATAGATAAATGTTCCAATAATTTATCTTTAATTTGTAAAAATCTATACCACGATATACTAAAAAAGGAAATTGATAATAATCATAAATACACTTTTGCTAGAACTACAGGCACAAAAATCAAAAAAGACATCAAAAATGTTGAAAATTCACTAAAAATTTATAATAACCACAAAAATCCAAACATACCAAAGTTCTATATAATTCCTAAACTACACAAAAAACCTATTTCTTTCAGAACAATCACATCTGGTATAAATTCAGTCATAAAAAATATTGATATACAATTAGCTTCAACACTACAATTTATTATAAATAAATTAACTAATAAATATAATTATAAATTTATCGACTCAAATAAAAAAATCATTAATTATTTAATGAACAATTGGACAAACATTGAAACAGTACACACATTTGACTTTGAGGACCTATATTCTAAAATAAATTTAAGAGATCTAAATAATAAAATAACCAATTTATTTAATGAATTCATTAATGACAAAACTTTCTACATTAAAATTATTCATAACAGATATAAAACATTTAAATTAGATCTTAAAACAGCAAAAAATCTACTGGAAACATTTTTAAATTTTAACTATATAGAATTTAAAAATAAAATATATATTCAATCAGAAGGCGTTCCCATGGGAACTTCTTCTAGTCCGTTATTAGCAAATCTAATATTGTTCTGGTACGAAAGAGAATACTTTCTACAAAATAATATTAATTGGCAAATATTCCGTTATGTAGATGACATAATAATATTTAATAATCCACAGTTTAAAAAATTAATACCTGAAATATATCCTAAATACTTGAAACTTAAGAACAATGAAAAAATTTATAGAAACAAAAAAGTTAACTTTTTAGACTTGAATATAAACCTTACAAATAGTGCTGTTAGAGTTTATAATAAAAAGAGTAATTATAATTTCAATATTATAAAATACTGTAATATGAATTCTAATATATCATTAAATTGCTGTAAAGGTATATATTATGGTCAGTTTCTAAGATTTTATAGAATAAATAATATATTAGATAATTTCATAGAAGATGTTAAAAATTTAAACATGGAATTTATTAAAAACAAATTTAGTATCAAACAAGTAAAATATTTCAACAGTATATCAATTATAAAATATTTAAAAAAAAATAAATGGAAATATCCATTTAAGAAATCAACTTTCTATAATTTCTCTTAATTATAACTAATACAAATTTATAATCTTTAACAGTTAATTAAACTTTGATTAAATAACTGATTAAAAGATTTTTTCACAAGATTTTTAAAGTGTTATAGTATATAGTTCATTTTGTTTAATCTCCAATTTCTGGGGAGGAAAATGGAAGTTAAATAAAGGTGAATTTGCACAATTAATAGCTTTATTAAACTCTTATAATTTGCCTTTTTAAAGGAATATTAAAAGATGAATAAGTTTTGAATCAGTTATTTTGATATAACTAGCTGTAAAGATTATGAAATTCAACTTTCTTCCCTTAACTATTTTTCCTTTCTTCTTTAATTTTCTTGTTGTTCAAAAAAATTCTGAATAAATGGTCTAAATTTGAAATGTCCCCCCCTCCCGCCACATGTGTCAGCCAGAAATAGATATTCACAATGGAGGACGCCGCGGTCGAGGTAGGTTTACAGTTTGAATTTGTTAACACTTGTATCTGTTATATATGTTCATTTAAATATTTCACTGAAACAACTTAATATTAACACATAAAATCCGGTTTAAAAGAGATCTATGACATAATAAAGAAGGGGTGAAATATCGTTGGACTTTTATCTGAAGATCCCCGGTCCAGCAGATCTCTTTTTCCAATTTATTTCAATTTAAAGTTTTTTGTGTATGTCTGGTCTACCATTAGGGTTTCAAAACATAATATCCAAACTTATAACAAATGTTAATTCATACTATAGATATATTACTAAATACAACTATTTATAATTATATTATAAAATAAAAAAAACCTTTAAAAATCTTTTAAAAAAAAAAGGATAAAATATAAAATTATAAAAAAATATATATATATACTAACAATCTTATCTACCTTCTTTTCTAAAATTTTTTTTTTCCTTATTATTAGTTTGATTAAAAGTGCATGGTTCTGTCTTTCTCTCTTTTTTCTAACTATTATATATATTCTCTCTTCGATTATTCTATATATAGGATTAGAGTATGTCTAAATGACGTGTAAAAGCCGATGTAATAGACGTTACGTTGTTAATTTTTATTGTTATTAATTATAAATATATAATTAACTTGAGGATGTATTAGAAGTAAAGGATTTTTTTTTCTCTCTCTATCCACAAATTAATAACATTTTACAAATTTTATAATTTGAATTTAAATGATCATAATAGTGAAGATAATCTTAATACAAAACTGGACTATAAAATTAAATAACTATTTATTATTATATATATATATATATATATATATATATATATGTCATAATTTGTATATAATTGTATGCACCCCGACCCACTATGCATGTACAATGTATGATTTTCAAAGATTTAATAAAGAATAAGGTAACTGGAGGAAAGAAAGTAACAAAAAGACATAGGAGGTAGATCTAGAAGAGAACATAATTATTAATAACGTCACAATTAACCTTCTGACCCCGGAAACCCTGCGAGCTAAGTTTAAACCAATATTTCCGGACAAGACAGGACGTATCTGGTGACCAGAAGTTATAAAAGTTTGAGAGACGCCCAATTTCCGGAACAAGACCGGACGTATTTGATACCGCGGAAGTAAAATAGAGTCGAACTAACACGATACTTCCTGACCCAGGCCGGGCGTATCTTCCATCAAAGCAGCCGCCGGTCCAATTAGGAAGCAACCACTAAGTAGGTCAACCAATAGGAAAACGGGCACGTTCTATCCCTCGACCAATGGGAAAGAAGCCAACTCGTGGTGTTAAATCGAAAAGCAAGAATTGTCAGTAGCGACTGGGCTCCCACCGAGTTCGGATCAGCCTTCGACTTGCTCCCACCAAGGTAACATCTGTTCTAGAGATCTCTCTCTCAGCTCAGCTCATAGCTAAGTCAATCACCACCATGTGATCAGATAAGGAACAATCAAAACCCGCTCCGCTCTTCTCAAGCTTTCTTTCCTCCAACCCAGTTGCCTTTTATTTTCAAACCCCATCACGCGTCCTGATTATTCCTAACTGTATGCTTCACTTGCCACTCAACGACTGCGCTTCAACAATCCTCACCATTCAAATCGAACAACAAGAAATTCCGCAACGATATTGTCTCAGAACGGTTAAGTCGACAGAATTCTACAACAGTGTAATACATCAAATATTGCAGTGTAATAACTTTGGATATATTACATATATATTATATTTAAAAATAAAAAAGATATAGATTACTGTTGTTTTGGATCATCTTGATGATTATGCTATGGTGGTGCAGTCGTGGCTAAATTTCTTGAAAGTATAATAACAAAAATGGTTTTGATCAGATATTGCTTTTATTGAGCTAAGTGATATATATAAAAACATAATTTGATTAAAGTACTGCCTGGCTTAAGGCGTAAGAATAAAAAAATGAAAAGCGTATTTACATAATGTACAAATGTTTTGGGTCGGCCAACGGGGAAGAACAACAATCAGTTTATATAGTAGAAGCGTGACCTCTGGCGGTCGATTAAAACAGAGTATTTTATCTATGATATATAATTCCAAATAAAATATTTTAATATAACATTTTAAATAATATCTTAATATAACATATATATACGAGGTTTGTTAGAAAAGTATTCAATCTTCGGGCAAGGAAAAAACGGCATATCTGGAGTACTGGAAACCTAATCACCTTCAAAGTAGACTCCTTGGGACTCCACACATTTCCCCCAGCACCATTGTTGGGAACATTCTGTTGGATGTTATTGTCAAATATTATTTTTATTCTATGATTGTAATAATCCGTGTCTTAGAAATATATGGTGTCAGGAATATATATATAGGTAAGAGTTAATAGAGATGTGGTTAGAGAGATATTATTAGTAATGTTTACTTAGATATATTTAGTAATTTATGTTTCTTGTACCTTCAATAAAGAAGATTTATATTTTAGAAAGAGAAGTAATTATTGAGATCCACCACCAACACAACCCGTGAAAGTCTCTATCAGAATGGTGTTTAGCTCGGCTGTCTTTACAGCCATAATGTCCTCTCTTGTCTGATACCGCTTTCCTTTCAATGACCTCTTGAGTTTGTGGAACATCCAGAAGTCGCAGGGAGCCATATCAGGAGAGTAAGAAGCCTGGCGAACCACTGTATTCTGGTTTTTCGCCAAAAAGTCTGAATAAAGTGCGAGGAATGTGCTGGAGCATCGTCATGATGAAGACGCCAATTCTCTTTAATCCATATTTAAATAGAGAATTGCCTCTTTTTGTACATGAATATCATTCTCTCGCTAATTTAGGTTATATATGTACTACTAAAACTATAACAAGACTTAGAACAAAATACTATAAAGGAATGACAATACATCCAGATGGCACAAGAACCTATAGGACATGCAACAACTGTCCTGGTGTGGAACTAACACCTACCTACATATTCTCATGCCCAGCAATGGCCGCAGCCTTGCAGAAAATTGACTTAGACCCAGAGCAGCAACTTTACACACCCAAGATAGTGGATATTGCTGCTGCTGTGTTGGAGATGCATGGATACATCTGAGACTCTTCTTTGGACACGACAATAACATATCTACTACTAAGTAGTACTTCTGTGGGTCTCTATGTTGAAGGACAGGTTAGCCAGAAATCTCGAGAAATAGAAGAATTGTAAAAAGAAACCAAACCCTAGATTTCTTATTGATTTTTTTCAAAGTGTAAAAGCAAGGAAGATTCTTTACTATCCATATATCAGGACGATCTTTCTTTGAAGATTTTCCACTGTGTACACACAGAAGGATGACAGGCTTACAGGGAAATATCGATTTATAAAAGATTGGAGTTGAGACTAAGTTTGGAAATGTCCTGTCAATATCTGTCCCTTTGTAAGTGTCCCCTGACACGACAAATTGTCCTATCTCCTTCCACAGATAAAGGAAATCAATGACATCGAACATGTCTTGTGGGGCTGTACATGGTGGATGCTTTATCTACTTCTTTTTTTACCATTTCTCTCTCTCTCTCTCTCTATCTATACTTTTTTTTAAATAATTTCTGTGAACTTATAGATTAAAACGTACTTAGTACAAATTGTTAAAATAACCATGATTAGGTGTTAAGATAACAAGCCTACTTGTCCTTTACTCGGTGTATATTTTAAAGAGAATTTGTTTTGTGTGTTCTCACGCTCTTCCGGCCTAAATACCTGTTACATGGTACAAACCATTGAAAAGATTAGAAGAACTTCAAAATAATCAATAGAAATCAATAAAAAGCTTTAGCAAGACTAAGAATTGGCCATATAAAAACCTTAAAATTTCAAAATGGACTAAAAACCTTCAATAACTGCTTGAAATGCAATAGTGCAGAAGCTTATGTCACTGACAATAGAGGACCTATTTTCCAGGCCTATAACTACCATCGCAAAATTGGAGAGGAGTGGACTTCAGGAATTGGTTTAACCATGGAGATAAGCACCACCACCACTTGTTACATGATTTTTCAGGATGTCCCAAAGACCAGCTTTTTTGGTCATTGAGGTACAGTTTGCACCATTCTGACGAGGGCCATCAGCCCGAAACGTGTACATGATTATCTTTTCTTGATTAATCAAGAATGGGTATTTTGCCAATTCTGGAATAATTAAAAAATAAACGAATAGTTGAAATTTATTCGAATAGATGGCGCAAGCTATCAGAAACTTTGAGTTGAACGATCAGGGAATGAATTTATTTCTTAGGATATGTATTGTTGCGAAGAGTATATCTTATATATATATATTCTTATATAATTTAAAATTAATAATATAAATTCAGCGCCATTTTTATTGATGAAAATTGGTACTAATATTTATCTTAGCTACTGAAGTTTGGGAAGGTTTCTATTCATTGTTCTCCATCTTTTGCTAATGAGATCAGAATGTCATCACAAGCGGCTAACGGCCTTTATAAGTCGAAACTGAGAGGAAATAACGTTTAAATATATATATAAGGGATACATAGAGGGAATTGATACATACCTTGTCTACGACCTGAGGAGGAATGGATGTATAGAAGTTAAATTTATAAAATGTCCATTAGTAGCTTCAATTGTAAAAGAGTAAAAAATACCCCGGCCCATATGCAACCTCAACATTAACAGAGAATTAACAACAACAATTTCAAAAATCAGAACAGGACATTTTGAAGGAATGAAGATAAACCCAGACATGACTAGATCCTACAGAAACTCCAATAACTATTACAACACCTAACTCACTCCGGACCATATATACAGTTGCCCGGTCTTCCTTGCAGCCCCCTATATGACAGACATCAATCCAGAAGAGGACATCCATACGGACAAGGCACCTCAGTTAGCCGGTATTGTGATCAGGGTGCACGGACCGATCTGATTTACTCCATGGACAAGAAACCACCACCATCAATCCAGAAAAAGACATCCATACGGACAAGGCAACTCAGTTGGCTGGTATTGTGATCAGGGTGAATGGACCGATCTAATCTGCTCCATGGACAAGACACCACCACCATCAATCCAGAAGAGGACATCCATACGGACAGGGCACCTTAGTTGGCAGGTATTGTGATCAGGGTGCACGGACCGATCTTATCTGCTCCATGGACAAGACACCACCACCATCAATCCAGAAGAGGACATCCATACGGACAAGGCACCTCAGTTGGCCAGGATTGTGATCAGGGTGCACGGACCGATCTGCTCCATGGACAAGACACCACCACCACCATCAATCCAGAAAAAGACATCCATACGGACAAGGCACCTCAGTTGGCCGGTATTGTGATCAGGGAGCACGGACTGATCTGATCTACTCCATGGACAAAACACCACCACCATCAATCCAGAAAAAGACATCCATACGGACAAGGCACCTTAGTTGGCCGGTATTGTGATCAGGGTGTACGGACCGGTCTGCTCCATGGACAAGACACCACCACCATCAATCCAGAAGAGTACATCCATACGGACAAGGCACCTCAGTTGGCCGGTATTGTAATCAGGGTGCACGGACCGATCTGCTCAATGGACAAGACACCACCACCACCATCAATCCAGAAGAGGACATCCATACGGACAAGGCACCTCAGTTGGCCGGTATTGTGATCAGGGTGCACGGACTGATCTGATCTACTCCATGGACAAGACACCACCACAATCAATCCAGAAAAGGACATCCATACGGACAAGGCACCTCAGTTGGCCGGTATTGTGATCAGGGTGAATGGACCGATCTAATCTGCTCCATGGACAAGACACCACCACCATCAATCCAGAAGAGGACATCCATACGGACAAGGCAACTCAGTTGGCTGGTATTGTGATCAGGGTGAATGGACCGATCTAATCTGCTCCATGGACAAGACACCACCACCATCAATCCAGAAGAGGACATCCATACGGACAAGGCACCTCAGTTGACTGGTATTATGATCAGGGTGAATGGACCGATCTAATCTGCTCCATGGACAAGACACCACCACCATCAATCCAGAAGAGGACATCCATACGGACAAGGCAACTCAGTTGGCTGGTATTGTGATCAGGGTGAATGGACCGATCTAATCTGCTCCATGGACAAGACACCACCACCATCAATCCAGAAGAGGACATCCATACGGACAAGGCAACTCAGTTGGCTGGTATTGTGATCAGGGTGCACGGACCGATCTTATCTGTTCCATGGACAAGACACCACCACCACCAATTGTAAAAGAGGGAAAGTGTGTGTAGTGGAGGAGATTTGAGCCTTCCTTATATAAAAAAATAGGTATATTGATAAAGGTGCAGTATTAAAATAATTGGCTATACAAAGCCTATTTAAATCTCGTGTGTCTTCAATAAAGGTCACTGTAATATCTTTCAGAGTTATTTTACCGATATACATGCTATAAAAGGTACAACTTCCTTATATAGTTTGTATATTATTGATAAACAACAACGTTTGACAATTTTACCGCAAATTTTTCTTTTGAACGAAAAATCGTAATTTATTTTAAGGAGAAATAACGATTATTTCTATCCTTAGGGATGAAGTATGAATGGATGAATTGTGAAGAGTAATGATAAACACAATTCCTCCTTTCATACTTCATCCCTAAGAATAGAAATAGTCGTTATTTCTCCTTAAAATAAATTACGATTTTTCGTTCAAAATAAACATTTAAGGTATAATTGTCAAACCTCGTTCTACAATCATAAGTCGCATTATATTGTATTATAGATAAACAAATTATTAATATTGATATGTGAGGTTTTTAACGTATATTGATTATTTATCATTTTTTAAAGATCCATTCCCATTCTAAATACATTTTATAGAAATATCCAAATTCCAAGCAGAAAATTTCTATTTCAACATTAAAGATCACTGAATTGTATAATTGGAATCAATGTTTACTTCTGTATTTTGTTATATATATATATATATATATATATATATATATATATTTACTCTGTAAAATATGCAAATTTATCGCAGACGCCTCGGGGGCACAACAAACTTTGTCCAATTTCTTTGAAAATATTTGGTATAATAAATTCAAATTCATTTATGCTTTCCGAATTTCAAACAAGGATCTGGGTGAATCTTTACTCCTCCCATTTTATGTTTTCCCAAGGAAATATTGAATTGAAGCTCTCTCTCGTCTACCCTCTCTCTAAAATATATTTTACTGTAAAACCTTAAATTATAGATTATCCCTTCTTTGAACCGCTATACTAGTATTTGTGATAACAAAAAATCCATATCAAATGATTTAAAAATTCTCCTGAACATAAATTAAACAATTAAACAGGTTTATAAGCGATAGAACTAAAACCCAAAGACTCATTCTTGAAGCAATAGAAACCATGAAGCACCCTAAACCATTAAACAAAAGTATACAGTTGCCATCACAGTACGTTCCCCTTCTATCCTAAAAATCTTCAAAAGTCTCCACTAAATCCTTTGAACTGTTTATAGTTGATTCTTTATATTTATTCAATTACGTAAATTTATTTAAAGATATTTAGGTACTATATTATATTTGAAGTTAGGATCAGACATGACGTGGCCACGCGGTGCTATTGAAACGAGGGCGATAGGGGCGTGGTAATTTTCTTTTCTTTTATTTTATTATATATTAAAAACTATATATAATCTCTCCTTGTTTGTGCACTATAGTTAGCTGAAGAAGGGCTTGCCCGAAAGCTTCCTTAATCGCGTTAATAAAAAAGAGTTGCGGCGATATATGATTCCCCCTTTCTAATTTGTCGAAATCCGCAAACCGTTTACCATGAAGTACTCTTCCTGTTTAGATAATCAAATAAAGTAAAGCACGAAAGAAGATGAGTTTTTTTTTGTATTTTTTTTTCTGATATTCCCTATTGACGATCAGGGGACAGTTAGTATCAAGGTGATCTCGACATGAGTTGTTCCCAGGGTGGACCTCGGATTTTCTCTTTCTTCTCTCCCATCTACTCCTCATAGGTTTTCCCTCTGTAAAAAAATATCTATTTACACTTTACAACGATACTTCCACACTTTTACAATTCAAAAAGAAACTCATATTCCTTCGTGTTTTACTTTATTTAAACATGTTTATGAATATGAGTTTTTTTTAATTTTATTAACGTAGTCTCAAACATTCGGGAATCTCTGCCCATCTACAGGAGAACATAAATAAAGGAATCAAACGACGTTTTATTCGTTTGTTTATCGTGCTTTAGATGTTATACAAAATTTCGAATATCGCATGAGAACGACCTTGCATCCTTAAAATAATTTCTAACGCTTTGCCTAATGTTATAATTTTTGTTTGCTTCTGACGAGGACAAAAAATTTTTGTCGAAACGTCGAGACAATAAAAAGATATACTGGCCGAAGTGTCTTTTATTTGAAGAAATCGTTTGTTTATGTTCTTCTGTAGAAAGACAGAGATTCCCGAATGTTTGAGACAGCTTTATTCAAATGAAACGAAACTCATCTCCAGAAACTGTCTTGAACACAAGAAATTATTCGACTGAACTATCCTTTAAAGTACGAACAAATCCTGGAGAGACTCTAGCTATCTATATTTCATTCTTGTAGGCCTCTCATTGAAGATTCTTTCTGTATATTTCAATTTCCAATAAGCAAATACCTCCTAGAGAAACCAGGGCGTGTGTTTTATACACGCTTTTAGCCGGTTTCTCTTTCGATATTGAACTTCGAATGACCGACAATTTCCAGGAAAGACCAGAACTATTTATTTTCGTTATTCCTTATTGAAGATAAAGGGATAGTTAGCACATAGGTGATATCGAAACCAGTTGTTCCCAGGGTGGACCTCGGACTTTCTCTTTCCTCTCTCCGATCTACTCCTCTCGGGTTTTCCCTCTGTAAAAAAATATCTATTTACATTTTACAATGATACTTCCACACTTTTACAATTTATTTACAGCTCGATTTACATTCAATATGCCGATATTATACGACGCAATGTTTGAGATCCCCTTAAAAATTTGATAATCACACAAAGAAAAAACACTCTATACATTAAAGTTTTAAACGACCAAAATCTATTATGGTGCAGATACGAATATGCACTCATGAAGAAAACTTAAGGATGTAGAAAACCTTTGATGTTTTAGGTTGTCTGTTTTTCTTCTTCTTCTTTTTTTTTTTTTTTTTTTTTTGAAGGAGACAGAGGCAATTTTGTTCACACTTAGTTATCTCGTGTTTCTTCAATAAAGGTCACTGTATTATCTTTCTGAGTTATTGTCTGAATCCTGATATACATGCTAAAAGGTACAACTTCCTTAAGTTTTGTCTATGAGTGTATATCTGCATTTATTTTATTACAGTTAAACCTGTCTGTAGCACCCCATCTTGGGACTCATCAAAATAGGGTGCTATAGAGAGGGAGTGCTTTAGACAGGTTACTTTAATGTAAATCGCATCGTACTACGTATTTAAAATCGGGCGCTATAAAGAGGGAGGCGCTATTTAGGGAGGGCGCTATAGACAGGTTTAACTGTATATCATTTATAGGCATTATATTTAATCATTATACAAGTGTACTTGTATTCAGCCTTTTATACGTATACGTATGTAACATTATGTTTTTATTCATATTTATTTATAGTATTTAACCATATACAGTCGAGATGTAATGAAATATAGTTACAGATATTCAATCATATACAACCTGTGTATGTAAACATGTACTTACAGTAGAAACAGTCAATAACTAACATGATATAATATCATAGCCTTGGACTACATGTATTTTTAGCGTAAAGATAGAGGCTGCCTGGCCGGTATTCATATTTCTTGAAAATAAAAATACTTCGGCCTGTAAATCTTTTTATTACCTCGACGTTTCGACAAAAAGCTTTTGTCCTCGTCAGGAGCAAACAAAAATTAAACATTTAGCAAGGCGTTAAAAATCATTTTTCCTTGCTAAATGTTTAATTTTTGTTTGCTCCTGACGAGGACAAAATATTTTTGTTGAAACGTCGAGGTAATATAAAGATTTACTCTGGCCGAAGTATCTTTATTTTCAAGAAATGTATTTTTAGATAATTTGAAGCAACAGATGTTTGCATCAATTGTTTCCTTAATGGTATAGATTCCACAACCTATCAACCTATCACAAAGAAAATAAAATAAATCTTCATTAAGAATTCTAAAATTAGAACTCCGTTAAATTTGGTAAACACCGCGGAGAAAAAAAATTCCAAAGTATTTTTTTTTCAGGTTAAAAATTGGGGGTACTTATTGAACGATTATAAAAACTAATGGAAAATTTCGTTATGAGGTTTTATAAAAAGAAATTCCAATCTTTAAATGGCGATGGACAAATAGAAAAAGATAAACGTAGGAGGACTAACAACCCACATTTCTTTCGTATACCTTATGACTCATTGTTTTATATAGTTTGGATTAGCACATAGTTACTTAAGGTTGATAGCCGAGTGGTCTGAATCGTCGATATCCAACAGAAACGACCTGGGTTCGAATCCCGCATTGGACACTTTTTTATTAATAAAAATTAATTCAAAATTCCATCCACAACAAATTGTTTCCATCTTACAAGAATTTGTAAATAACTTTGTAAGTTTATTGTGCAAGAAATTTATAAAGAGGGAGGAAATTTATAAATATTTTTAGGAAAATTGTGTTTTTCTTTCACAAATTCAGGTATGTCTTTTTATATGAATATACAAAGGTATATATTCGATTTATGATTTGCATGCAATGGTTGCAGGGTTTTCCCACTATGTACTAAGTGCAATTCTTAGCCTGCAACCCCAAGACATATTATTGACTATATTGACTCATCCATTGATGAGCTCTACTCTTTCCCGGCAGACACCATCAAAAATCTCAAGCTTTACAAGCTTGATACCTTAGTGTGATTGAGTGGAGATAAGAAAGAAGAAGATGATGATGATTTGCATAATTGCTTTTTACAGGCGAGCAATATGTTAATAGTGTGTCATATATTGGTCGTCTGAATACACATTGTGTATATTTAATTAATCGTCTTTTAACTCAAATTATTACTATTAATTCTTATGGCTATTCAAAATCATTCTGATATCCCTCAAATCATTTTTTAAGAAATTGTATTAATCAACCAGACGCGATATTGAAATATTTACACCTAATACAGAGGAAACAAACAAAACAACAAACAAATTAGAACTTAGAATTAAATATTTATAAATTTACATGGATTATTCGACAGAGTTTATAAAATTTATACAGACAAAGTGGCTGATGTAAGAGAGTTAAATTATTTAGATCAGGGAACAATCGATATCTCACTTCTGTAAAGTTCGGACAGTCATAGATAAGGTGAAGAGCAGTTTGTTCAGTTTTTCCGCAAGAACAATTTGGTGTTTCTGATAGACATATTTTATATAAGTATTTCTGGAATTTTCTGTGTGATATGACAAATTGAGGAGCTATAAAATTTGGATGAAACTGTGTAGGAATTCCGTTTGGAAAAATAGTACGAATTGTATAATTACCATTATAAATGGATTGATACAAATGATTCATAATAATAGATTATCTTTCGCAAATCCAGGTACGTTTTTATTTAAATGAATACATATGTAAATACAATATAATGCGGCTTATGATTGTAGAACGACATTTGAAAAAAATATCCCGCATGTGTTTCTTTTGAACGAAAAATCGAAATTTATTTTAAGGAGAAATAGCGATTATTTCTAACCTTAGGGATGAAGTATGAAAGGATGAATTGTGTTCCCATCCCTGGACACTTTATTTTTCCGTTTATCATTCCTCTTCACAATTCATCCTTTCATACTTCATCCCTAAGGTTAGAAATAATCGCTTTCGATTTTTCGTATAAAAGAATACATATGTGTATATTTATAATGAAATTTTGGCAAATAAATCTTTTATTAAATCCAATATATGCCTTTTTATTATCTAATGTGTATATTTATGTGTATATATTCAATTAATCGCGTTTTAACTCAAAATATTACTATTAATGGCTATTCAAAATCATTCTAACATCTCTCAAATCAAATAGACCATGGTGTAAAGACTCAAGGACAGACAAAAGTACAAGTTGGTTTATTCAGAGTTGCCCTTGAGTGGAAGGTCTGATGTTTATTCAGGCCCGGAAGTTATGTAAACAATTGCGATAGAATCGGCTGCAAGCTTCAGCTGGCCTTTAATACCTAACAATAGAGAGTCTCAACACAGACATTGTGTATAATATATATTAATATTATTTTTATATTCTTTTATACGTATTACATATTCAACATCCCTGTTAACAACATCGATAAGTATTCCACGGCCAGGTTTCTTCAATTTTTTTTTTTATTTTTCAAGCTTTTGTGTCAATATGTCCTTCAACAGTAGACTTAGAAGTACCACTTACAGTCAACTATACACACCTATATTTGCTGGAAGGGGTACTTCTAGGTCGCCTGTTGAAGGACATATTGACCCGAAATATTGAGAAATGAAAAATTGTTAAAAGAGACCTAGTCCTCGATTGATTATTGATGTTGTTAAATTATTTTATATCGTAGTGAAGTATTTTTTTTTGGGGGGGGAATTATTAATTTATTATAAAGGGTATTTATCTTTTAGTTCTCCAATAAAATTATATACAAGAGGTATTTATAGGGAGAGAGATAACAACTTATCCCAAGGTAATAATAATGAGAGTGGTCAGCCACCGAGGCGTCCCGTTTTCCTTATCACATCTGTGGTCATTCCCCCGGAGTCCAGTGATGATTGACAGGTGTCCCATGGAGCTTCTTGTGACCGGAGATGCAGAGCTACTTGACAATATTATTTCGCTGCCCTACAGCGCCGTCCTTGGTAGTGTAATCGTGAGCATTCCTGCCTGTCACGCAGAATAAAAGAGTTCGATTCCCTGCCGAGAAGTCTTTTACGGCTTATGGACTTAAGGAAATATAGGCGTAAGGGCTATACATGTTACAAAAAAGTTAAATTAAATCCGTATACAGTTTCCCTGAGAAAATTGGGGAAAATCCTGAAATGAAGACATTTCTAATTTAAACAATTACTATTATAAGAAATCCAAACTATTTTTGACGTTTATGATTCTTTTTTAAATATAACAAATTTCTACTGTTCTTACTGCAATGATAAAAAAATAATGGGAGGGCCTGGCTCATCAGTAGTGAACCCTCCCAGCGGTTTCGCCAGTTTAATCTACCATTACCATATACATTGGTATATTCCAATAAAAGAGAAAGTGAGAGATTTATAACCCAGGGAGCGCAGAACGCCAACTTACACGGACTGTCCAGCTCACTAGTATGGACTAGTGCCAAGTAAATTTACTCGCGTCCTGAGTGATTGCTGACCACTTGACCAGAAAGTTCCATGCTGATGTTAAGTCCGTCCATAGTTGTAAGGATTGGTTCTCACAAGATTTGGACAAAACTTAAGCATAGTTTCGTTATCAACATCACAATCGTTCTTGATTATTCATTTTTCTAGATTTCGACGATTCTCTGTGACCTTCCTCAGGGGAATGAGTGCTTGTTCTAGAAAAGCATGAATTCAAGAACACATTCCTATAAGGAAGGTGACCTCCGCCTTTGCCGGTTCCAAACCAGGATGAAAAAGGTGGAGGGGGAGCAGTGACAAGCTTGCTTAAAAACCTGGACTCAGCTGACCTGGCTGCTAGTACCCTGTAAGGGCTCCTAATTCAGGGATACATGATGAGCAGTGTTTGTACTCCATATTAGGAGCGGATGCACATGGCGTCTGTTCCTCATGTCAGAGGCAACCTTTCAATATTGGAGCTGAGTCGGCCTGCCACTGTGTAGTGTTCCAAGTCTTAATGACAAATTCATACGCATTCTACCTCACCCAATCATTATGGATGTTAAATCTACTTTGATGAGCTTTGCTTATCATCAGAAGAAATCATTAAAAGTCTCAAGCTCTACAAGCTTGATACCCTAATATGATTAAGTGGAGATAAGAAAGAAGAAGCAAGGTGACAGGGAATCGACGAAACGTGAAGTGAATAAATCAAGAACGGTTCATGATACTATATATCAACAACAACAACAAAGCAATCCAATAACCTTCTTATTATTCGAATTTCTTCAATAAATTTCGGTAAAGAGAATGTGACTGTGTATTGAGTTGAATTTTCCTTCCGAGCTAATTGACCATTTCAGGCATGGTCTTCTAGCCCCCTGTGAGTGTATTGAAGGAAGTTGATTACTAGCTAGAGGTCAGATGTTACTCTGAGATACGTCATAACTCAGTCAACACCAGCTTATCACGATAAGATAGGACTATCTCCAGATGTAAAAGAGTGAACTGGGCTAGAAGGATCCTTGAGAAGTGTAGTAGACCTTTGCCTTCTTTTCCATATATTAATGAATCTACATATTGGTTCTGGTGTAGTTTACTAAACAATATTTGGTTTCATCATGTGGGTGAAACTACATACAGGGGACATCACAAAATCAGGTGACCTTATAGAGCTTTGTTACCAAATGGAAATAGAATGAGAAGATGTCCTAGAATAGATCGGCCATCTTAAACTACCGAAAACAAATGACATTATACCATATAGTAGAAATAATTCATGATAAGAAATATATATGTTATATAAAAATATTATTTTATTTAAAAAAAAAAAT